>VXBR01001128.1:32790-52733 GCA_013400215.1 Cisticola juncidis
AGAGGTACCAGAGCCCTGCAGAGCAGGAATGCATCCCCAGGGACAGAGGTACAGCTCTGCAGAGCAGGAATGCATCCCCAGGGACAGAGGTACAGCCCTGCAGAGCAGGAATGCATCCCCAGGGACAGAGGCACAGCCCTGCAGAGCAGGAATGCATCCCCAGGGACAGAGGCACAGCTCTCCACCCCATGGGGAACCTCGCTCTCCAATCCCACAACTGGCCCTTTGCTAGTGCCAGCCTTGCTCGGATCAGATTCCAGATCCATACCACATCATGTGCAAGAATATTTGATGTATCAAATTATTCATATAGATATATATTCCTGAGAACAGCAGCCCCAAGAAGACCAGGAGAGCACCAGAGGGCCTGGACACTGCCAGGTGTTCTCACCTAGGGCAGGTGTGGGCTCTGCACACATGTGGGTGCACCAGGGAACACCTCTGAAATTGTGGCAGCACAGATGCATTGCAATTTGCTTCCTGTTAGATCTCAGTGAAGTAAAACACTTACCACACATTTTAATTTTAAGGGATTGTTTCACAGATATAACTTATAAGAAAAACGAATGTTCTGCATTAAAGGGTTGAGGAATATAATGTTTATCAGTGTCTGACTCAACTGAACTGCCAACATGGGCTCCACAGGAATTCAAAAAAAGGGTGAACATCAGGAAAACAAAGGTTCATCTTTCAGCATAAACCTTTGAAAATGAAGAATCTTTAACAATACAACCCTGTGTTACTACCACTAAGTAATTATTCCCAAGATTTATATTGCTTTTCTGTAGCATTTTGGTCTTATTTTTCATTCATATATTTTTCTGATTTATGGCCTGGGATATTTCTCATCTGGAAGAAATGAACTTTATCAGCTGGTTATTTTGATTTCAGGTGTGTTCACTGTGACACCTCCTCATGAACGAGCTCACCTTCCTTTCATTTTGATCTTCCTCTTCCATATCCTGTCAGAGTTAGCTCTGTAGCTCAGGTACACCAATCTGATCTGCACCTTTTGTGAGACTGTTCATTTCGGCTGTGCTTTTTAATATAAGCTATATTTTGATTTGTTATTATTTTTATCATCATAGTCCCTTGAGACCCAAGGAAGCTGCAAGTGCCTCTTTGTCCTCAGTCCTGTTATCCATGAACAAAGCACTTCTATCAACCACACAATCTTCATTGTAGAAGATGAAGGTTTTGCTTTTCTTTTTGTTTCATAGAAGGGTATTATTTAATTAGATTTCCTGGAATATTGAGCAGTATTTCCATACAACAGGGGCGTCAATTTAGAATAGAAAAAAATTGTCCTTTACTATAAACCAGATATGTCAAACTTCCTTCAGAGTAGTTGGCCAAATGTCCAGTGTTTAAATAGGAAGTCAAGCAAGACAATAAAAATTTTCATTAAATCTTTGTCCTTTGTGATATAAAAAAAGATTTTAAAAAGAGCAACCTTCCATTTTCAAAGTAGCTAAGTAGTGTAGCAGCTAAGGTCCCTGCCTACACCACAGGAGACCCAAATTCGATTCCTCTGTGAGCCAGAAAAGCAAACACTGCCTGGAAGAGGAGAGTTGTTTTGCCATGATTGTTTTGGGAAGAAGCTTTCCTAAGAAACTTTTCCCTTGGGAAAGGAGTTAGCAGCTACCAGCAGGATAAAATCTCTAAGGCCCCAAAACATCAGACCAACTCCAGGGCAGAGGGGTTATATAGCTTAGCCAGGGGCAGCGTTTCACAGCTCGGCCAGTGGGGAAAGGAACTGGGAAAGGGATAGATCAGGAAGGGGTAAAAGAATCAATCAGAAGGGGTAAAAAGCAGGAACAAGGGGAATAACCAACCAATCAGGAGAAGGATCCAAAAAGAACCAATCAGAAGGGGTAAAAACCAGTAACTAAGGGAATAACCAACCAATCAGGAGAAGGATCCAAAAAGAACCAATCAAAAGGGGTAAAAACCATTAACAAAGGGAATAACCAACCAATCAGGAGAAGGATCCAAAAAAGAACCAATCAGGCGGGACAAAACCAGGAAAAGGGGAATAACCAACCAATCAGGAGAAGGATCCAAAAAGAACAAATCAGGAGGGACAAAAACCAGGAACAAGGGGAATAACCAATGGGGTATGAAATATTAACATACAACTGCAAAGGCTCATGGGTTGAAGTATATTTTTTCTTAACTTGAGCCACAAGGAAAACTCTCAAAGGGACTTCTCAAAGGTGAGGCCTTTTGAGTTTTCCTTGTGGGTCAAGATAAGAATTCCCGGCAAACTGAGGCAGCCTAAGGGCTGCACATGGGGTTGAAACACTTTTGCTCACCCTGAGATGCTAGGAAGTGTCCCAAGGGGACTTCTGAAAGCAGAGAGCCTACAAATTGAGTCAGTCCAGAGGCTGCACAACTTCTAAAGTAGTGAGTGGTTATTTATAGATGGTCCACAGACCCCCACACTGCAATTCTCAATAACTTCTGCTGGAGAAAGGCATTGCTCAAAACCTTGTTGGGAACACAGCCCCTGTGTTTCCTACAGCCCCAGAAGGTTGTATTTTCACATACAAAGAGCTCCAAGCTGCTGTGGTTTATTCTATTTTCTCTTCATTCTCCATCCAGTTTGCTAACAGACAGCTGTTTGTGAACACTACATAACTCAATCTTTTGAAAACCAGGGGTATCTATTATTTCTGGAAGTCTTCGATGTCAGAGGGAAATATTTAAAGTAAAGTACAACATTCCAAATTGACAAGATAGTTTAGTGGGAATATTTTCTTAGGCTTTTTCCTAGTTTGACTATGACAACATCGTGCAAAGACCAATGCTTAAAACCCTGGTTTATGAGTTCATATATGTCTGTGTTTTTCTATGTATACATACACTTTGAAATACATTCATAAATATTTACTATGTTATCATTTCAGGTGGGGAAAAAGATGCTAAATATGAAAATATTTCACCCTAAAAGCATGATAGGTATTTGGTTTGGGTCACAAAGTAACAATCTCTTCTGTACAGAGCACAACACAGCACCATGTAAAACTGAGTCCAAAGAAACAGATTATTTTAACTTCTGAAAATCTGTCTGGGTGCTGTGTTTTTATAAGCTCAAGTTTATTTTGTGTTAGTTTTCTTCAGCTGTTGTCAAAAAACAAATATTGAAATACAGCCAGCACAACATATTAGCATTACCTAATAGTGCTATTTAACATTTTTATTGAATAAGCTCACCCAGAAAAGATTTCATCAATACCATGCAGCTTTCTGATGTAAGCCAGGTAAGGCTGAAAGGATTTTTAGCATTTCTCTGTACCATAAAAGGAAGTGAATTTATAGGCAGGCCACTTAGGCATGTTGCAATTAAATGAGTTTTAAAGTTGACAGTAGTCCTCACACTATGGTCTGTATGTATTATCTGTTTCAGCATCTGAGGGGGGGAAGGAAAATACATCTGCCAGCTGACATTTCACTGATGACATCACAGAGCATATTTCTGCTGCTTATGTGTAAAATTTCGGATTTAGTTCAGAGGAATTTAGTTGGAACAGATTCCTTGGCTTTATGAAGTTTGTGTGAAATGCCTGTCCTGTTCAGAAGATGCTGATTTGAAGCCCCCACCTCAAAACAGAAGCCTGCAAAGGCAAAATCTCAGTCAGTTTGCTCTGGACACGGGCAAAGCTAAAAGTCTGAGCCTCTCAATGGGAGATTGCACCAGGATAAATCTTTTCTTACTCCTTCAGTGTTCAAAATAAAATCCAGGTGACAAACGACTCCCCAGCATTCTCAGGGTTTGGAATGCTGCCCCACCTTGCCCCAGGTGTNTAAGTGTTCAAAATAAACCCCAGTAATTCTTTACTGCAGGTGACAAACACCTCCCCAACATTCTCAGGCACTGAGGTTTGGCTGCCCCACCTTGCCCCAGGTGTTCAGGAGAGGGAGAAGAAAAGCCACAGGCACAAGGCAGGTACAGGTGTGGCTGTATCCAGGCTGATTTTAATACACCAGCCTGTATTTTCACATGGCTTTCAGAGTTTTTTAGATTCAAGGTTTGTGCTCGCTCACAGGTGTCTTCACTGCACATTTATTGAGCCACCAGATACAAATGAAATATTTCTAACCTCAGTAAATCTTGGAATTGGTTTGAGTCCTCAGGAGAAAGCTTCTGTGAAAAGCTGACATTTTTGTTTTTTACGAGTTTAATTGGAACCGTTTTGCATGTTACACTAATCACTCCTTTGGGAGAACAAAAGACAAAAACTCTGCCAGCAAAACTCATTCCTTTTTGAGATTTTGATTTGTCAGACATTTGTACTTGCAAGTTACATCACAGTTCTATCCTAGACCAGAAAGACTAATTTGTGAAGTTCATAAAAATTCTGTATTTCAAGCTAAGAACATGACACTGGTGTCATTTACAGTAGAATAAGCCCAAAATAGCTTTGCTGAAATACATAAGGTTATAGCAAAATATGACTGATGGAAGTGTGACATAAATCAATTTTTTTAGCTTTTCATGTAAAGTTGAAACAGTCCTGAAATAATTCATCCAAATGCACAAAATTATTTCTCTTCTGAGTGTCCTAGAAGACAGGTACTCAGCACAGGTCAGAGCCAAGGAACACTCATTTCTCCTGCCATACTTCTTTTGAGTTTTGTTCCAACTATTCATCATTCACTATTTGTTAATCTTCTGTGTGTCACACAATAGAAAAGGCTAATTATGCTCTCAGTAATGAGCATTTGTATGAATTGTACATGACTACAGAAATTGTTAGTGCTAAAAGTCAGGAAAG
The DNA here is from genome assembly GCA_013400215.1 of Cisticola juncidis. Taxonomy (NCBI): domain Eukaryota; kingdom Metazoa; phylum Chordata; class Aves; order Passeriformes; family Cisticolidae; genus Cisticola; species Cisticola juncidis. Next base: position 37,569 of record VXBR01001128.1, read on the forward strand.
TTTGACTGACTGTGACATGGAAGTTGACAGAATTGCAAATGTTCAAAATGGGAAATGAACAAAGACGGATATTTTACACAAAATGTGCTAACAGACAATCTTAGGTAGACAATGAGATCTCTGTTCCAGCGTGACAGACCTGACAACAGTAATAGACATTTTCTAAATATTCATTTCAAGAACATTCTCTCCATGTAGATTTTTCATTAAAGAAAGAGGTTAGCAATATAAGATATAGGTGTCTTGGCTAAACACAAGGTAATTGTGAACAAGGTGTCTGTGACAAGAAATTTGATTCTAAAAGGAATTTCCAGTAGGGTTAAAGCCAAACATTCATGGCATAGCATCTGAATTACTCTCCACAGTTCTGATCACCTACACCCCAGCAGGAAAAAGTCAATCTTAAATAAACTTGGCTTTTATTAGAAAAATAACAAGGAAACAGAAACTGTACTGCACAAGAGAGGGAGGTAAGACCTCAAAGAAAAGATGATTAGAACTGCAACAGAGAGGATCAGTGCACACAAGCAACAGGAAACAATTCTGATGTGTAACACCACAAACTGGGCAAGTAACTAAGAATCTTATTAAAACTAATACACACTTGTAATGAGGAATTGAATTCAAACCAGTGAGGAGTCAGGTTCCAAAACAACAACAAAAAAATCACACTCTTTTTGTCTGGACTGAAAAAAAAAGAAAAGAAAAAATGTAAGAAACTTAAGAGGAGCTTTATTCAAGTCAAAATGAAACAGCAAACACTTTCTCATCTTATGTTCCTATTTAACATGAATAGTCATATCTCAGTTTAATATACCTGAATATTATTTAATAGATTTGAATATTATTTTTTTTATAGTTTTTCACTGTTATTTCTTCCTTAAAACTAAAAGCAGTTAGGTTAGGGGGATGTGGCAGGGAATGATAGAAGATAGTTCAGAAACAACTCTCTCTTTTCTGCTATTTTCTCCTGACTGCTGGAAGAATGTCAAATCACTGACCCCGATCCCAGTATTTGACCATTATGTCATCCACTGGAGGTAAAAGATTTATTTTCCCCCTGAATCCCCACGTTTTTACCTATTTTTCTGGTGTTCTCTGCACAGCCTAATTTGGGGCTCCCGTGCAGTAACAGACAGGTTTCTCCCAAATCATTTCATTTTTCTCAGCTACCACTAGAGAGCCAAGCAAGACTCAGCATCCTCAGCCTTATTCATCCCCCTAGGAGAGAGGGTTTTATACCTCAATAGTGGGTTTGGGAAAATTCTGACGAGCAGCCTATCTTCTTGTGCATTTCATAAATTGAAACCTTGTCAGTCTGCACAGAAACATCTCATTTAAACATTTTCTAGTGTCAATAAATACCTGTGAAGGATTACATAAATACAGCGAGCCCCACCTAGGGTCTGAGTGCGTGGAGAGGAGGCAGCTAATAGTGTTTATATTTCTAATATATCTTTCCCATTTAAAACCCAGTAATTCCAGGCTCTCAGATGAGGACAGCTTGCTCAGCCTCCCTTCGGGGAACAGGCAAAGCTGCAAACCCTTCACACACTTCTCAGAGGCAGGCAAGGACAGGAGAGCTGCAGGGACCCGCATCCCTTTGTGTGTGCTGATGTAACGGGGAGCTCGGTGTGCCCCAAGGAGCTCTCAACAGCAGCCCCTCCTGAAGTTACACACTCATAACCACAGAGAAATCATCCACAGACCAGTAATTGCTCACAAAAGAGGTCTGAACAATGAGGGAGTCTTCTCTAAAAGCCTCCACCACCATCCTCGGTGTCAAGGGCTGGCCTTGCACTCCCTTTTGTAACAAAAGCTGTTTTCAGAAAATGGGATTTTCCAGCTAAAGCTAGACATAGAATGGGCCCTCCTGCTTATGGAAATTTGTTGTAAACAGGCATAACAACCCAAATTCCACCCATGGCTGTGGTAATGGCAAGGCTTCAGCACCAGCACAGATTCAAATGTTATCCCAAATGGTTGTCAGAGAGGATGGGGACAGCTGAGGTCACTCTGGGGCCACTCCTGAATCCAGGTGTTGCTACACACTGAGACAGGGATGCAGGAAGGACAGCCACTCTAAAGGTCTGAACTGTACTGTCAGGTTGGATCAGGGAAAACAATAAAGCCAGAGAAGAACTGCACAAAAATGACACCACTGTTATGGTACCAAAGGCATCTTATGCCCCATAGCTGATTCATGTATTCATAGAAGTCACAGAGAAAGAAAGAAAATACCAAATCCTGCCACTCTGGACAAAAACACTGCTCTTCTTTCAACAATGCTGATTTTTTTCTTTTTTTTTGGCAAGAGTTTGGCTCCATTGGAAAAATGGAGCCCCAGTTTGATTCTCTGCTGAAATCCAGGGATACTTCCCTTCCAGGAAGGAACAGTTAATAAAAGAGGGGTATTTGGAAACATATTTCAAAATTAATAATGTTTCAAAGCTTGTCTCTGAAACTTTTTACAAGATGAGATTTATTTATTTTTTAAAACATGAGAAGGAAAAGTTTTATTAAATCAATGAAATTACCTCCATATGAGCAATTTCAAGCCCACTTCTGAGCAATCTTATTTTGATGCAAAAAAAATTAAGAAGAAAGTTAAAAATCTTGGACTACTACGTACTTATTTAAAAGCACTTTTTAGTTCAGCCACTGATTTAGAAGTCAATATTTCACTCAGCTCTAGGACCTAAAGAGAACTATCTCAAGTATTTGCCCAAAGGACTAAACAAAATCACTTGTATAATTAATGTGATTTTCTTAGAAGAGTAGACTCAATACATTTGAGAATACCAATGTCTCTTAAGACAGGAGTTTTTTTCACAAGCTCATCTTAGAAGATTCCTCTGTACTTCTTTCCTGTGCATGTGTTCCAATGAGCACTTAATGAGCTTCACAGAGTTACTAAAGAAAAAAAGAGTCTAACTACTTTCTTTCTAGTTCTCTATTGAATTTCTTATTAATTAACTTATTAATGCTCTGTTTTCTTAAATTTAACTTTAAAGAAAGCAAGAACTTTTCAAATTAAGTAATGAGACAAGAAAGCCAACAGCTTTCTTCACCCTATTAATTCATATGCGCTCTAAAATCTCTGAGGTTTTTAGGAAATAAGATGGGAAAGAAAGCAATGACAGTGTTTCTGTTTTTAAGAGGAAATCCACTTGTCGAGCCAAGCTCTTTAGCTTTTTCATTGCTCGAATTTTTTATCTGAAAGAAATTAAGAAATTAAGGGGGTTTTTGTGGTTTTTTTGTTGTGTTTGGGGTGGGGTTTTTTTTGTTTGTTTGTTTATTTTTTAATCATACAAATTCTTTAAAGCATACAGTCAAACCAGTAAATATTTAAATATTTATGGTCTTGTATCCATCTCTGTGTCCTCTACAGTGGCAGTGATCCTGAGGAAGCCACTGGACCCCAGCTGTGCCACCAGGCTCCTGGAAGGTTCCTCTCTCCACCAACCTTCACATTTGTATGTGCACTCTTTGGAGCTTTAGCAACAAGGAAAAAGAATGTTTTAATAAGATGGCCATGGACATTTTTTATTTTAGTTTCTTATTGTTTCTTCAATAGTTTACGCTATTTCCTCTATGATTATTTACCCATGTACTCTTTTAGAAAGGAGAATCCTTGTTTCCAGCCTGAATCCAGCTGCAGAATGCAGTGACCAGGATGTCCCATGGTGGATCAGGCAGCTTGAGCAGGTAACAAAACCTGAACACAGCCATCTCAACCTCCCTTTGAGATAAAATCATATCCCCCCAGCACCTTTCCAGGCTTAGGACAAATGACATGAAGCAACAGTTTCTTTCAGCAGAACACAGAAGCGAAAAAAACCAAACAGGAACAAGAGAGAATAATCAGTCCAGGCTAGAAGAGGAGCTATATTTTCAGCTATATGAAGCCCAAGCACAAAATCTGTTGGGGCAGGAGGACCAAAAAAGCATTTGGGATCTGGTTTCTTATGTGTGTGAATAACAGCCATACGTGAGGAGTCTGGAATAAACACCCAGATTCTGACAAAGAGAATCTTTTAGGTCACCCTACAAGCTGTTCAATGCAAAGCCTAATGCCTGTTAAAAATTTTGTTTACATTTTGCTAAAAATTGATATGTACCTTAAATGTGCTATGATGCCTTGGTATAGGAAAAGAACAGATGGAGCTTTCTCTAGTCAAACCTCAGCTTGAGAGACACTCGGCTTGTAGAGATGAAGCTTAGTTGGTGGTGCACTTCATGTCCTTCATGTAAAATATTCTGTCACTTTTAATTTTGTACCTTGTTTACTTTCTCTGTTACAAAAGAACTGGGACTTGTTTTTAGCAGCTCTGATTAAGTTTCTATTGATTTTCCAGATAGGAAATGGAACTTTCAGATTTCCCACATGAATTTAAAGCAAGTCAGATATTAACCTCGAGGTAAAACATCTGCCATGACATTCCCAGAATAGACAAGTACTATCTCACTGAAAACAGCATCTGTGCTCAAATCTCAGTGCCTGGGAGTTGGAATTGGAGAACAATGCCAGCAGCAGGACTGTATTTTCACAGGTGTAAAACCACAGATGAACACACCCACATTTATTGACATTTACATTCTCTCAGATATGGATTATCACACATATGAAACACCCTTTATGTGCACACCCCTTGACTGTTAAAGCACTAAGGGCTAAAGTGAGATAGAGATGGTGTCAGGGGAATTGAGAAGAATAAGAAAGCTGATGCAGAGCTGGAAAAGCTTATTTTTTATACCACTGTTAATGTATCTAGCTGCATAATGGATCTTTATCATTATTTTTGAGGATCAATGTCCCCTTTCTTGTCCTGTAACAACTGCTGATATGTACATACATTTTCTAGCTTAAACCTTTGATTATCAAATATATCCCTGGTATAGGTATTACTAGACAGTACTTCATAGACTAACAGAATAAATATGCATGATTCTCTGAAATATTTGTTATATGTAACATCTGCTGAGCTGAAAACTTTCACCTTCAAGCCTTTGGACTGGTTTTACCTATCATGGTATTTTTCTTTAAGCTAGTTGTTTGGAGATGTTTGTGATATTGGTGAATATTTTCAGACTAGGCACACTGAGTGTGGTTCTGAAAACAGAGCACATGCAAAAGGAAGGAAAAATTCAGAGGAAAGGAAAGAAATCATTAGAGATGAAATATTTTAGTTCTTTTCTTTCTTGTTAAACCATTGCTCTTACAGCTTGCTGGTGGTTAAAGGGTGTACCAATCCAACAGAGTCAGAAGGTGACACCTATTTTATTTAACAAACAAGTAAAGGGAACAATTTCAGTGATATTCATGGATTTTTAAAAGTGAATTTTTCCTGCTGTCTTATCACTGCAAGAGTGATCCCACTGAGCTCCTGTGACTGCAGACAAAGCTGGAACCTGCCTGCAATGCCCTTGGTAAGAGGAGGAGTCTCTGCAGCTGGTAAAGCAGGATTTACACCCAGTCCCCTGAAAAACACTGCTGGTCAATGCATTCAGCACCCCTGAAAAGCAGCTTTCATCAACAGAGCACAGCACCTTTGAAATGTCTTTAAAAAAACCCCAAACTTTTATTAATGACATAATCTTCCAGTCCTAAATGTTACTATTAAACCTGTCACCATAAAGATGGCAAGTTAATGGATATTTGAAGGATTTTAGGAAAATCTCTGATCCAAGAAAATCAGCTTCCCAACGTTACACAGAAGTTGGAAAATATAAAACTATTTTCCTAATTTGCATGAACCTCATTTATAAACTTAAACACAACCATTCTATACCAGGTACATCATGTTGCAGAAAGTTTTCAAATGGCACTTCTAAAAATATTAAGAAAAATCAGTTTTAAACTGTCATGGTTGAGTTAATAACAGCTGACCCAGCAGCAAGCCATGGATTACAACAAAGGTCAAAACTTCATGAGCAGATTAAAGTAAAAAATAATGAAAATAAAGATTGTGTAGCATTTATTATTATTGTTTATAAATGCGGTTTATCACCATAATCTGCTCATCAATTAAAAATGTAAAATCTTGTGGGACCTTTTTACAATTCCAAGTTGTTTTATGCTCTCTTTTGCTGGAAAACTGAAACTGTGCTGACACTTTCCCTAGCAGGGATTCAGGGAGCCACAGGCTGTTCCTGTTCAATACAAGACCCACTATTTTGTCTCCGATTTCCAGAAAAGGATTAAGCTCTACTGAAATTCAGACCTCATATCTCTGATTAAACTAAATCTCCTCCACTTTTCACAGCAGACTGCAGGTGTTAAAAGGATCATGTGTGAGAGAGAAAGAATGTATGGTTTGCAGCATACATAATAAAATGCAGTAAATGCATAGCATGAGAAATGATCCCACTAAGTCCCCTGTGTGCACCTGCAGGATAACAAGGTGGATATTTGCATGGGAGCAGGTAACACCACTCCTAACCCAGTGTTCCTGAGACTGCACTTCCCAAGTGACACAGTGATTGCACCAGATGGCTGAAATAAAGCATTCCATTTTGAAAAGAGATTACAGAATTATTGTGGAGAACTTTCTAACACATTTCTGTTGCTATCAAATTATTAGTGAGAAAGAAACCTGAACTTGGAACCAAATTTTTCCTTTTCCATATCAACATAATTCAATTTTATTTGCTGATTGCCTCTGTAAAGATTGCAACGTGCATGTAGTGAGACCAGAGATCTTAAAGCAGCAAAAATATTTTTGGAAAGGAGCTTTCCACCTGGACAGGAGGTTTCCACCTAGACAGCTGTGTGGGGTTGACATTTATTGAAAAGAATTCTACAGTTTTCCTTTTGTATACCTAACAGAAACCAGTCTCAGCAATGAGAGTCAGTTATTTTGTGTTTCAAAAGACTGGCAATCCTCTGAATTTGTCTGAAAAAGCAATCAGCATTTCCCCTGTAGAATGGAACTGTATAAACATGTATAATCCATGTGTACAGGTGTGTATTACCACACCACATACATTCTGCAGGAGATATGTATTTCACAAATTGTGCACAGTCACAGGTAATCCACAATCGTGTGAAAAACTTTAAGGATGAAATCATCACCTGTTCCTTTAGGTTTTTGTTAGCAGTGTGTAGTTGTACCTGTAGGATCATCTTCCTACCACCTTTGGCTGCCATCCAACATTCCCACTGGCTTCACATCCATGCACTGGGAACACAGGAGTGTCCAGAGCAGGCAGCTGGGTTTATATCTTATTGCTGTGGTCTACTGAAACTGAACAAATACAGATGAAAGAAATAAACAAAAACAAACAAAACTGATGCTGGTTTAAATCTTCCGTTGAACTAGACTTAGGCACATTTGAATTGCACATGTGAGCAGCCCATTTATAGTCACTCGTGAGGATTCAGTTTACAGGCACAGATGTTCAGGGAAAATGCATTTTAATCTCAGGATGAGATCATTTAAATATAGCCTTCTGTGAACATTCATACCAGTCAGGGAACGAGAAAAACACCAATCAAATTATATGACTAATCATTTCTAAGTCGTGCACGGACGTATTTGAATTTCAGATGGCAAACTGAGAAAAGATCCTCAAAGCTTTAAGGAACATTCCAGTAAAGGGCTACGTGCTCATGGGGATTTTAACAATGGCAAAAGATTCACCCATGTTCACACAAATGGCTCAAAAAAGATTATCAGAACAATCTGAGAAAAAATTATTTGAGAAAAACTATCCATAAGGGAGGGTTTTAAGGAATGGACAGCCTTACAGAATCTCTGGTGAGACTAGAATACCTTGATGTTTAACAACGTTTCTTTAAAAGCAGATATTCAAACATTAATGAATGAAAATGTACAAAGAAATTACTCAGTCTGAATGAAGAATAAGAATTGGATCCACTGGAAATAAATACATCTTCCACAAGCATTCTCCAGGCTGGAGTGATTGAGATGCTTTGACTTTCTAGTCCAATGCATCTCCCCAGCAGCTGACAAGTAACCCTTTCCAGCACAGAATTATCCTTTTCCAGGCAGCTTCCCTGCTCCCTCAGCAGGCTGAGGTTATGGGTGTGTGCAGTTGGAAGTTGTTTCAGAAGTGCTCCCACTTCCCATTCCCCACTGGGAATGCAGCCAGACTGCTCCAAGACCACTCTCTGCCCCATGCACTGGCAGACCCAAATCTGGAGGAAGAACTGGACTCATTTTAGGTAAATGTCAAAAAGAGACAGAAGGCATAAAAGTGAAAAGGAGACAGCAGCACTCCTTTGCAGAAAACTCTTTTCTATGACACATGACAAATATCTATTTCAAGTGTAAATAAGTTGGAAAATATTTTTAAAAGATCAGCATAAAACGTAAAGCGTATTTTGAAAAACACATATTACAGTGTAAAATATGGGCAAAAAAGCAGAAATATGTCTATGTGGGAGCTAATTTAGTTGCTTTCTTGAAAGCTCATTCTGAATATGAAGCCACCCAAGCAGTCCTCTGTTCATTTGCCTTTCCTTTCGTTTCTGTAAATAGGCACAACGTAAATGCATGAGGGAATTGCTAGGCCTCAGGTTTGGAAAGTGTTGTGTTATCTTAGAATTGTTATTTCCAGAAATGTTAAAACCACTGTTGTTATTTTTCCTTGACTTCACGACTAAAATGTGCCATTATTCAATGTAAATCATTGTCTTAATTAGACAGACGGTTGATTCTGATCAAAGCTAACTAGAAACAGGCTTTCATACACTTCTTCCATCTTCAGACAATTTTTTCAAGGAATATGGTAATATTCCTAGGAATGTATATACATAGAACATATTTTGTTGTAATCAAATTTATAGAAGAAAATACTGATATACTGAGACACATTTAACTTGTTCAAATTGGCATAACTATAGCCACTGTGAAATTTCATTCCAGGTCATACTGTGCATCCAAACTACCTTCCCAACAAATAAGTTTGAGTGCTAGGGCCATCTATTCTTGGGACAAAGGTGAAATCAACAGAGATATCAAGCAGTAAGTTAATACAAAACTACTTTCCAATCTTTTTTTCTTGGTTTAAAAGCTGAAGGTTACTTGATTAATCGATTAGATACTTATTTTCTTCCCCAAAGAACGAACAAGATGCCCCTGCTGAAAAATCGATTAAGTGAAATGAGTATGATACTAAAGGAAGACAAGAACTGTACTCATAGTTCCATAAGGAATATTTTAGGCTTGTTTTTTCCAAATAGTTCCACCAAGACCAAAATACTAGGTGGAATGAGAAATATTTTTGTATTGCCTAGTGCTCATTTTTGGCATTCACAGCTCAGAGATACATAGAAAACCTGAAACTTTAGAAAAATCTAATGTTATAAAATCCTATGTATGAGTCAGAAAAAATAGGCTGGGTTTTGTTGCTTTAGTTCTTCCTAGAATGCCTTTATTTAATTTAATGCAAAGGAGGCATAAAACACTCTGTTGTTAATTAGTTCTTGATACAGCTTATCTGCTTTCATGAGGGTTTGTCAGCACAGCATGAATCAGAATCATTGGAGACCCCTACTTTAGCTTGAGTTTATGATGATTTGTCTTTAAAAACAGATTGGTTTGAATTGCTGGATCTTAGAGTAATTGCAGACACTATTGACTTCATGTAGCAGGTCAAATGTGATTGGGATGCTCCCTTTTCAAGTGCAGTACTCATCCTTGGGAAGACAAAGCTTCAAATGTATTTAAAACCATAAGTGGCACAAATTTGCAGGGTTTTATGTTAGTAAGTTTGGAAGTCATTTATCAGTTGACAACCAGAAATGGCAAAGACAAATGAGGAAAAAAACCCAACAAATTAGTTTCCATTGCTAAATTATTTTGTGGATGATAGATACTGCTAGCAGCAATCTCAAACTCTCAAAGTGCTGCTTAAAGAAATTATTAACTCTCACAACACCCTTGGGGAGGAGGTAAATATCATCTAAATGTTACTGGTGAGGCTGCTGCTGTACTGGAGGGCAGATTGGCTGGAGAGATGGGGCAGGCTGGGAATGCAGGAGCAGAGGGTGGACACCAGAGTGGTCAGAGTGCCCCCAGGACAGCCCTGTGGTCAGTGTGACCCCCCAGGACAGCCCTGTGGTCAGAGTGCCCCCCCAGGACAGCCCTGTGGTCAGTGTGACCCCCCAGGACAGCCCTGTGGTCAGAGTGCCCCCAGGACAGCCCTGTGGTCAGTGTGACCCCCCAGGACAGCTCTTCAAGCCTTCTCCTCCATTTTGCTTCAGAACTCTCTAAAATTTGTGGAAAAGAAGATGAAGGCAACTTTCTCCTTTTCAGTGTAAGTTTTTCAACAGGCACAGCCCCTGTGCTGCAGCTCAGCCCTGACCAGGGGCTGCACTGACCTCCACTCCCCCCTCCCCAGCAATCCCCTTGTGATGGATCCCCACAATTTCAGTCATGTGCTTGCTGATGATCACATCTTCACAGGACACCCTTAAATGTTTGTTGGTTTTTGTTTTTTATTTTTCTTCCCATCTTTGTGAAAGAGCTTTTTACTAGGAGCCACTTGGCAGGAGATCCACAAGGTCATCTGTAATAGAAAAATAATGGACTAATTTGAAAGCTGAAGCCCAAACATTTGCTTGTAAAAAGTATGGCCAATTGTCAACTTTGCAGCTTTGAGATAAGGTATCTATTTTGATAGATTAGAGTCTCCACATTATACCTGAGCAGCTTAAAGTGGAAAAAGAGGCATTTCTGTGGGGAAGCTCACACAGAACTGGCAGCCCTTGCTCAGGCTCAGCCATTTCCCTGGTCAGGGCTGTATTTTCACAACTGCTTTCTGCATTGAAGGAATCTGACAGGATTTATAATCTACTGTTTCATTTCTAAAACAAATGCCCATTTCAATGGAATTATTATCTCATATAGCCTGCCATGGCATGTTTCTATGCTGGGAATCATAAAGGAATTACTGTTTTTCAAGGACACAGTGACAGCAACTTTGAAAAATTAGAGAGATTTCAAATTGATACAGGATTTGGCTCTTGAGTACCGATCAGATTAATTGCCCACTTAGTCCAACTTGTATCATACTTTTAACTTTTTAACTACCATATGAATCAAGACATAATTCAGATTTTGCTATTGTCTGAATGGCTTGCATTTTTAATAATATACAGAGTGGTTCAGGGCATTAGTACTTCATTACAGTTAGCTGGAAACAATTCTGCATGGGCATAGAGTTCTAAGCTCTTTGCTTTAATTTGGTCCACACAAGCATGACAAGCCCCTGCAAATTGCCATACTCATATATGAGTATGTCACAACCTGTACAGAATACACATTTTTGTAGAACACAAAAACCTACCTAATAAAGCCAAAGAGCTTTCTAATGATATGTGAGTATTTAATGAAAGAGTTATCTATCTGTTAAAACACAGCAATGTTAAAAATAGTTCTTAGTTTCCTCTAGAAAGAGAAAGATAGCAATGCACAGAAGTTACAATTTAAAAAGGATGATTTTTTTAAAAAGCAGAGGAGGAGGGAAAGTTATAGTGTAAGATGGATTTAACTCCACAGGTCTTCTACAATTTTCTTCCTACATACTGTACATTTCCATCTAGAACATGGCATGAAGAAAAATGAAGGCTTTGTGCAGTGTAATAAACATTTCCATAGAAGTCTGTATAGTATTTCTGCTTTACATCATGTTTCACTTATCAGCCTGAATTAGGCTTTTGAAAGAGGCCAATGCAGCTTTGCAGTTCAGTACCTTTTCTGGTCTTTTCTTGCAATAACAAAATTGCTTAATGTCATTTCAAGTTCATCCTGTTCCATGCACACATGTACGCAGAGCTATGGGTAATTCACTTACACAGTTCAACATCTCCTTTGTCACAGATGGTAAATGTGCAGATTTTTCCCTCAAGGAAAAAAACTCTTTTATAAAATAATTGTATATTCTGCTCTTTTTTTTTTTTCTGTCACTGATGCTCGTGTATTGTTATTATACTCTGTAAGGTTGGTAATTAGCATTCAGTCTCCATCTGACACAAGCACAGCTCTCAATCCTCCTTAGAAATCCCTTAGGACACACATGGTAAGTAAAATAATGTGAGCCAGTAAGAGAGGGAAAGTACTAAAATAATAATAATAATAATAATAATTATAATTATAATAATAACAATAACAAAAATGAGAGTGCATAACCACAGGCTGCTTTTGTCATGGAGTCAATGCTTGGCTCTTCAGTGAACTGCACAGAGCTCATCCTGCTGAGTGGAATAAGCTTGCAGAATGCTACAAGTGTCTTCCTGCAGTTTACTTTTCCTACACAGAGATCTAAACACTCTTCCCAGTTTCTTCCAAACTTCTAAGGCACACAGTGCACCTTTCATTCACAGTGACTGCCCCTCCTCCATTTTCATGTCTCTTTAGGGAATAATCATTTCCTCTTCTCAGACAAGTCATTTTTTGGACAGTGTCACATGTGATACTTGAGGCATCCTATTGTTCTGAATTATTCTTAACTAGATTATATTTTTGGTAAATGATAATGTCACTTTAGAGCTTTGTGTAACTACTAGAATTCTTTCAGTTTCAGCAACAATGATCCCACCAGGAATAAGAAGAAACCGAACTTTCCTTGTAGTTCCTACCACATCCTTGTTTCCAGTGATTTCTCCCTGGAGTGATCACAGAGCAGGCTGCTGCAGGAATTCTGTGGGACCAGTAGCACCACAGAGTCAATTTTTGTTGGAGCTCTACCCTCACCCTTTGTGCTTTCCCACGGGCAGGGTGTGCTGGAGACACCCACGGTGTCACCAGCCCATCCTACCCGAGGGGGTGACTCAGTTTCTGCCTTTGCACTCACACAGCAACAGGAGAGACAGAGCAGTGACTCTCACTGAAACTGGTGCTTTAATATCATCCCAGTATTGCCATGGAAATGCCAACAAAGAGAGGCTTACACCTCGATATTAAACCACTGTGAAAGATTGCCAGGGCAGGCTTCAGAAGCCCAATGGCTCTCAACAATTGTTTAACAAGGTGGAGTGTGGGGCTGACATTTGGTCTGAATTTGGGCTTCAGGCTCTGCCAGTGTCTGTGTGAAAGGCAGACAAGCAACTTTCTCATGTTAGCCTGAGAAATCTTAAAGGAGAAATTCAAACAAACCTTGGGAAGTGAGAAGCCATCCACAGGTGGTGTTTTTCCAGCGTGTTTACTGGAAAGGAATGTTTACAAAAGGGTGTAAGCACTGAATAACCAATCATGTTCTTTGTACTGAACTACTCTATAAAAGTAGAATTTAGAAGAATAAAGTTTGCTCTCATTTTTACCATCATGGAGAGTCATGATGTTATTCCTGTGCCGTCCAAAAACAATAGCAACAGTGGAGAGTCAGGGATGTCAAAGACCTGCAACTTTAGAAAATCCTGAATTTCCCTGAATAGGAGACATCTTAATTTTGCGATGTCAAAATATGGTCTGTCATACAAAAGCTGAGTTGATAACAGATATTTGTGCCTTAAAATAAGAATACCAAACCTACACTAATATTAATTAACGGTCTGGTCTGGCTCCACATGTCTTGGCATCAGCCTTAAAGCCTAGAAAAGCTCATGCAGTTGACAGGATGTGTGTATGAGAGACCCTTGTCAGATCAGTGCCACCGAGGTGCTGGACAAGGAGTCCCTGGAGGTCTCCATTTGCTCATTAGTTCTCCTCTCTCACAGCGAGGTAACACTGCAGGTGTGAGCACACAGGAGTTTATTTCTCTGCACAGACACCTCCCAGGCCTCCAGCTATGTATTTGTCCAAAAGTGGGAGAAAATCTCTTGATAGGCACCACTGCTAACCAAATGTAATTTCCAAGTGTTAAATGCAGTCTTAGAATAATTCAAGTATTTGAGAAATATTGGGTGAGAAGAAATACCTCATTCAGAGCAAATTCCTAAGAAAATGAGATCAGTTTGGGGATGACTACAGCAACTAAACTGCAGCACACCCAGCCAAAGCTGCACTGTTTTCAGTGTTCAATGAAGCCCTGCCTATTTTCCCTTATTAACTGCCTGGGATGTTGTGTGAAACACCAAACCTGTAACACTCCAATATCGAACACAACCAGCACCTGACACAAGCAGCATCACACTGAGAAAACAAATGATGCAGTCAGCTGAAAATACTTCCCTAGACACACATAAAGAAAAGGTGGAAGAATGATATTGAACCCCCTTCTCTTTCTGCATGTCACAGACCTAGAAGCTTTGAGGATTATTTTGATAATTCAGAGTGGTCTCTCCTCTCTTACTAATAACTTTATCTTTTATTAGGTGAACCAAAGAGGAAGATTAGGGATTCTGTTAGTCTAGGATTTATGGTTACAGTGAATTTAAGCACATGAAAACCATCTGCTGCAGCATTCAAGAAGGAGCTGTTACATACCTAAGTTGAGGGAAAAAAAAATAGAGGTGGATTTTCTGCTTTTTGTAGAAGAAAAGCTCTGTCTCTTCCTGATCTCTAACTTCAGCCTCTATATTTATTTATCTATTTATTTGTATTTATTTATCTATTTATTTATATTTATTTATCTATTTATTTATTACCTGGCTAATAAGTCAACCTTCAGAACACATTTCTGCAGCATCTGCTCACGTTTACACTTTTCATGTAACAGAACTGTCTTTTTCTAGGATCTCAAAAGTTCAGAGTTCCAAGCAGGGGCCCTGGTGGAAGGAATGAAAGGAATAAATGCCCAGACTCGAGATTGCTGCTCAGCCCTTTGGGCCATGTGGCTCTCAAGTCTCCTCTGTGTAATTTTAGGTGACAATCTATCACATCAGGTGATGTCTCAATGACATTTCATCTAGTGACTCCCCACAATTCCCATCATGAGCAGGAACCATTTTTCACAGGTGTATATTGCACAGAGAGTAAGAAATTTATCTGTGTAAAAATAAGGAGTTCATATTCTACTGTGTAAGTTTATGCATCTGCATAAGGAGATGTGAGGTTGTGCTGGGAACTGGCTTGGCATTAGAGCACAATTCCTTTCTGGAAATGACTCTGGCTTCCCAGCATTCTCCTAAAAACCCTGACAGCTTTGGGGCTAATCCCACACAGCCTTGGAGAAACAAGGGAATTAAACTGCAATCATGATGCTGTCCCCCTGCAAAGGCACTTTTTTTTTTTTTTTTTTTTTTTTTTTTTTTTCAGG
>VXBR01001128.1:52763-99751 GCA_013400215.1 Cisticola juncidis
TTTTTTTTTTTTTTTTTTGTGGGAAAAACCTCCTGGGATGTCCTCTTTTTTAGCCCTTTTGTGGTTGCTTGGAAGAGTGGATGCTTAGGCTGTGAAGGAGTCATAGTCTCAGTCCACCAAAAGGCTCTTTTAAATCCCGCTTTCTCTTTCTGACCTTCTTTGAGAAAATCTTTAATTTACATATCTAACATCTACCTTTCTATCTTTAAATATCTGCAAATGAATGGATAGAAATTTCTGACTATTAAAAGTAAGAACCTATGTCACATATTTCCCATATTTGATTACACTTCTTTCATCATATATGTGAAAGAGCAGATTTGCATAATATCATTTTTCTCTGGACTGTGCACTGACCTGTGTAAAACAACCTACCAGAGAGTAATCTTCTTTCATGAAACACCAATTTTTCAGATGCCTTCAAGGCAAGAAATGTAGACAGCCTAGTTTTCAAAGTCACAGAGAAAAATATCTTCATAGATTTATGAAGGGAATAAATACAAGTTTGCTAACCAACCACTTCCAAGCATTCTAATGGCAACATGTTGCAATTAATAAAACAAGCATGTCCCATACTGGGGGAATATGCTGACCACGCCAGAATAAGTGGGCTCATATATTGTCCAAGCATGTAAATAGATTAAGTGACAGCATAATTAATCCTCAGTACATAATCAATGAGGAACAGTGAGGCCTTGTGAAAAATTGAAGACATTGGAATGAGACTGAATTTTCTCTGAACTGAAATGTGGAGTCACTAGTCAATGAATCCTGCCTCAGGAGACTGTAACAAATACAGAAGGAACCAGCTCAAGGACAGCCAGAGTTGTAAATCGAGAGCTATAAAAAAATAATAATCTAACAATTGTGCCAATGTGTTTATAATTTATAGGTTGGCGTTACAGGTGAGAAATAGGGGTTAGCAGTCTGTTATAATCTGAACTTGAGTCAGTAAAGCACTGCAGAACCTCTAAATCACCACTTCTTTCATTTCACATAGTTTAAAAACATATAATAAAACTATCAGACAAAGCCACTTTCTTTCAGGGTTTGAAGCTGGAGCTGTGGATACCAGTCTGTTTAAAGGTTGAGTGCTACTAGGGAGTCCAGCAAAGGGAAGCTCTTAATTTTCCTTATCCTCTTTTCTTTTTCACATTGGGCACTTGCCATAAAAGTACAAAAAGCACAAGGGTGTTTTTGTTATAATTGAGGCAGGCAAGAAAATAAGGGTTCCATCTCACATTAAATTTCGGTGTTCTCAAACTTAATTCCATTCTGATAATTTAATTCAAGGTACCAAAAAAAAAAAAGAAAAAAAAAAAAAAAGGGTTTGAGCATGTATTTAAATGGAGTGAAATTGGAACCTTTAATCCTACACAGCGCTGAGTAACTCTGAGTTTCTGAGTTTTAGATTCCCTCTCCCAGTGGGTGTTGGGGTCAGTGCTCACCACAGAGCAAATTGGAGCCTAGCAGGACTCTGTTCTCTGTAAATAGGGGAGGCTGCCTCGTCGTGCTCTGCAGGGACTGAGCAGATTCTCCAAAAGGGTTTGTACAGGAAGGCTTTGGGCTGCTTCTTGGACGTGACCTCCCCTTAGAGAAAAGTGAATTAAATGCAGAACTCAGCATGTATCAGTTAATAACTGGACAGACAGAATAGCACTTTTACATTTTTTTCAGTCATTCATCTTTCAGTTCCCCATGCTTCCCATGAACAGACCAGTCATTATTGCCAATCAATCCTCTTACAGGCTGTACAATGTGCAGGAAGGTACTGGAGCATAGTATGTAAAGATGGCTCTATATTCACTCAAACTTTCCCTTAACTAGAAAGTATTGCAATAAATATTTAAAATATTTAGAGGCAACCTTCAAGATACTGTCCATTTGTCTGACATAATCACCCTTTGGGCTGTAACTCATCTTCCCTTACAACTCATCTGCTGCATTCCTCTGCCATTGTGATGTGAATTTAACCTAAACTTTGAAATACCAATTGGCACTCAGTATTCTTCCCCCATGAAAAGCCTGTGGAAAATTTTCATGATCAAATTACTTTTCCGCATGCTCTATCTTTCATTTCAATTCCAGCAATTTTTCATGTGCATTTTTCATTGTTAAATGCTCCCATGGAGGGTAGTTGTAGCACTAATGGCAACTAAAAGTTATCGCTATTAAAAAAACTCTGAAAACTAAAGTAGATCAGTAACGCAATAAAACTGGTAGCTAGTGGGAGTGCAGCCAACCTTTTATACTGATTGAGTCCAGTGGCCTTTCTACATTCAGAGCCCTTTCTTTGAAACAAGCCTAATGAACACACTGACAGTGGTGTGACAGACAGAAAACCCACCAGGTGAGTTCCCCAGCTGTATTTTTGTGGGGGCTTAACAGTGCTGTCACTAGCTGGGGCATTAACTGAATAAGTAAGCAAAATTGAAATATTACACTTCTGTTGTCACACTGTTCCATACAAATGTTTCTCTTAGACTCCACTACATAGCAGTCAATAAGTCTCAAGATAATGTTAAACAATTATTTTGGTCTGACACAGGTTCCTGGATATTGTAGGAAATTGGGTTGAGTAGGCAGTTCTGTGTCTGCAGACAAGGCTCAACTCTGATTTACCCAGTCATCTTTGGTACTTGCTCCTAGAGCCAAAGGGCTTTTGTTACTTTGGAATACTCAGTATTAGAAGGAATTTATAATTGTTTGATGGATAAATTCAGACCTTCTCAAGACAAAGGTTAACTCTCCATAGCTTCAGCCTAGCAAAATGAGGGATGAAAACTAGAGCTACAGGATAACAGGAGAGTTTACATCTGCTAAACAGATATAGTGCTTCCCTTCTCCCAGAGGAAATAGATTAAGGAGAAACCAACCAGCCAAAAAAACCCCAACCAAACGAACAGACTGCAGATGCTGCATTTTGAGGGATTTTTTTAGACTTAGAATTCAGACTTAGACTTAGAGCTATCCTCAGAGTTTATCAGCAATCCAGCATTCTAGGAGAACCCTCACATACTGCAGGTGAGAAACCATGAGCCAGAAAAAAATTAATGAAATACTTTCAGCCCACCTGGGCTCTGGGCTCATCGTATTTGCAGCATCCTGTAATCCAATGAAACTGTGCTGCTGGAAAGTCTGTGATGGATTTAAAATCTGCTTCTGGGCTTTACATTTAGCTGTAACCTGGGTTTAAGACAGCTCACCCAGGAGCAGAGGAGCACAGAGGTCAGCACCCTCTGCAAAGCCCACGCTGAAGCTCCTGCAGCTCTGAGGTTCCTGCCAGCAAGGCAGCACAAAGCCTTGGCAAGTGCAGCTGGAAAAGTGCAAAAAGCCTCACAAGTACTTCGGGAAAGAAAGCAGAAGCTGAGCACAAATCTCTAAGAAAAACACTTCTTTTGAGCAGCCTGCTTTTATCTCCAGGGAATTTAGCATTTCTGTAGACCACAGCTACTGCAGGGTCATCTCAGGAGGAAAGGGCCAAACCCTCTCAGCTCTCCCCGTCAGAAGCAACACTTCCAAATTTCTCAGGAAGCCAGTGAGTGCAGACTGTGAGGCCAAGAGTCACATGAACTGCATGGTGCATGACAGGTAACTTCACATATTATCCTGGCATATTATCCACAAGCTTCTACATCTGAACGGATTCACTGTACACCAGCTGGGGGAGGCAAATCTGTGTCTGACCAAAGCACAGGAAAAAAAAAAAAAGCCTGTGCATAATTTTAACTATGGATATATAATGGACACACAGAAAAAAGCTGCATGAAATATATGGTGTTGTGGGGTTTTTTGCTTTCCTTTGTGAAAAAAATGAATACAAAGTATATATTTCATTTGACATAATATTAAGCATATGAAAATAATTTATTTCCAACCTGTCGCTATTTATTTAGCTACTACAAGGTTTATTTGTGAAACTGTCACTCCTTCACATGTTCTCAGCATAGGTAACTGCAAATATGAATATCATTCAGAAGCTGTTGTTTTAAAATGTTGCCTATAAAAGAACTGGATTTTAAGGAGGAACTTCTGAGTCTGTCAGAACTGGGAATGAGGTGATGCTGCACAGAGTTCCACGACCATAACCTTGAAACTCTTCAGAATTTAAATTCAGGCCCCATACCTGCCTCTCTTATGGACAACCCAACTTCTCAGAAGGCTTCAGGCTTTTATAGGAAGCTCTTTGCCTGTATTGAAGAGCCAAAGCCACAGCTCTGGTTCAGCAGCATAAATCCAGACTCAGGCTGCCTCCAGGACAGGTTACATACAGGTTACCTGTATCTTCAGGAGATTGGTTTGTTTTCTCCAGGAGAAAAACAGCTTTTTGACCTCTGTGCATATTTCTATATGGCTTTCCATTTGCCAATTTTTTCACCTTTTTTCTGAAGAAGGGAAGTGCTGAACACCTTCTGCAGAAAAGCTACCCCCAGGTCACCCTGGCAAATTAAGAATGGAATGCTATAATACAGTAAACAGGAAATATATTTTCAAACTTGTCTCATTTTAGTTCAATAATCTTCTTAGCAAATGAACTAAATTTGCATGTGGGATTTTGTTTTTTTTCCCCCCAATCTCATTATAGGTTCATGAAAACAGGAAATGGCCTCCATTCCAGCAGAATGGGTATGACAGACACACCCAGCACGTGTGCTGAGCTCTTGGCCCTGTCACAGCACTCTCCTGTCCCTGGCCTTGTCCTCAGCCCTTTGGTGGTAAAAAAGTGTTGACACTGGCAGGAACAATTTGTCCCATTCCCTCTCTGCTACTGGAAAGTTCCTCAGTGGAAAATTCTTCTTTGGAAATTCCAGCAGAAGAGCTGGAATTATACTTGATTAGACTGGAACCATATTGATATAGGAAAATATATGTATGTATGTGTGTGTATATATGTGTATATACATATATATATATAAAATTGTTTTTAATGGAATTTTTAAAAATACTCTTTTCGGTCAATCTGATTATCACCACTTTGGGGGTAATTTTAAGCAAGAAGTTTAAGATTTTTCAAATATTTCATTAAAAAAATGAAAGGTCTAAGTTCCATCTGTCATAATTTCACCATATTCTTTGAAAATATTCTTTTTAATGAATTTGAATCTACAAACTCACCTTGCACTTGGTAATAATTTAATCTTGAATATGTTTTAAAGGAAATAATGTCTTCAGCAAGCCAGCTTTCTTTCTATCTAAGGTTGAGAAGAAATCTCTTACCCCTTTTCATGGAATGAACAATATTGCTTTCCACAAACAATTTTTGCTTTTCATACAGATCTGAAACCCTTCTGTCCACCTGTCTAATGGGCTTTGTGCAAAACCTTTTTCAAAATATAGATATATATTTCCTGCTAAAAATAATTTTTATAAATTGAGCATTTCTAAATCAACATTAATTTAGTCCAAAAATTGCCATTTTGGTTCCAAAAAAAAAAAAAAGTCTGGATGGTTACAATGGTTTAGATGACTATTTTAGATGCTTGATCACTGTCTGCATGTCCATTCCCTGTCCTCTTCTTCTACCTACTCATTCACTTATCTGACAATATAAATCCTCTTGCTTTTTACAATGAGTCTTATCTATTTCCCTTAAACACAGAAGAAAAAATTCAGAGCCACACCAAGAGATGTTCCATTCCCCTGTGGGAATGGTTTCTCCCCCCTCAGGGACCCCTAGAGCTTGTGCTATGTAGTTTGACCCTTCCTTCCCTTTCTGACCCCATTAGCTGTGTCCCAAACTGCCCCACCCTGACAAGAGCTGAGAAAAGCCCCTGTTCCTCTGTGCACGCCCTCTTTCCCTCTGGAGAACACCTGGAATAAACATCTTACTGCAGCTAAGGGTGAGAGCCTCTCTTTTGGATCCTTTCTCCTGTCTTTTGATATATTCCTGCAGAACCTGAGCTACTTTAGTCCCCTGAAGGGGATAAAAAGAGGATTTATATTCAAATATAAGCAATCTGGAAGATGCCAGCTGCATCTCCTTTGCCCGGGCTGAAGCCCTGGTGTCTCACACTCCTGCAGGGTGAGCCCCATCTGTCCTTCCTCAGCCTGCTGCAACCTGGCCCAGGTCAAGGGACACCAGCTCTGGGCAGTGTCTGACACTCAGGAGATTGAGGCTGTGCCCATCAAACCTCCCTGCAAGGCTTGGACCCTGTGCCCTCCGGACAGGCTGGGAATGCCACTCCTCCCTGTGGCAGCAGCAATTCCCAAAGCCCACTCTGGGAACACAGGCTGCCCTCCTGGGCACTGGTGACACTGCCGTGGGACTGACACCACAGCCAGGCATGCAGGGTTCATGCAGGGACCAGCTGTGGCTCCTCCAGCTCCAGAGGAGGGGCCCCATGCACATCAAAGAGCCTGATGTGGCTTTGTGGGCTGAGCAGCTCTTAATACTTCAAATGACACTCACAGAGGTGTGAATGCTCAGTAGCACGCAGGGAGAGCAGAGGGAGGACTTCAATAACTATACACCTGCAGATCTACTCACTTCACAGTGTCCTCTCTGTATAGACAGTTTTCTTGCAGTGGAAAAGAAAGAAATGTCAATTAAACAAACTTCTGATCCAACTTTAGTTGAACACTTGCAAGAATAAAAACAAACAGAATGCATGGTGTGGAAACTTCTAAAGCAAACTTTACTTCTGATGGGGAACAGCTAATTGCCAACACAGAATGTGTGTGAAATATTGATTTAGTTTGTGAGGATAGGGAAGCAAGTCCCAACATACTTTCATCTGTTCTTAAATATAAATGAAAAAACAATACATTTACTCTAAGGTCACTGTGGGAACAGAGGATCAGCCGAAGCATACACAGCTTGTGATTTATATTCAGAACCCACCAGCAGCAAGAAAAGAGAGACTGATACCATCATCTCACAATCGGCTTTTGGATCATGTTGTGCACCTGAGAATGCTGGCAGAGTCCAAGGCTGCTTCTCTGCATTCAGCATCCAGTCTAACTCAGCAGTCAAATATCCTTTTCTACCCTTCAGTGCATGCAGACACATCTGATACTATTTTATGTAGCCATTAAAATTATGCAGACACTAATTATCACATTTTGGGGTGTCCTTTGAACACCAGTAAAAAAGTGTAAAGCCTTTAAAGATGCACACGGCCATGGAATTTTTTGAGGAATCAGGACAGTCCTGTAATCACTCATCACATGAAGAGGCAATTGAGACTTTAACTGTGTGTTCAGAACAAACAGCCCTGTGCAGGGAGGGGGAAGGGTACAAAGCTGCTCCAGCCATTGACAAGAGTGAAGAATTCCTTCATAGAGGGCAGCAATCAAGTTAATTTGACAGGTAGCTCTGGGAGCCCCGTGGATACTGGGGAGGCTTAGCCAACAAGATTTCATCAAGGTTGTTTGTTGCCACTCCATCTGCTTCACAAGGAACTCTTGGCAAGCTTAACTCTATTTCCAGTTCCTAGAGAGACACTTCCAGACTAAGGATGAAAGTTACATTGGTCTTTCCTCTCAGTACACAGCATTGTAACTTAATTTTCATATAATTTTCCCTTCTGAGGTTCAGTTTGGGAGCAGAATTCACATAAAGTTTTCTCACAAAAACACCAAGCAGTTTATAAGACAAATATTAAAATAAGAAAAAACATTAAAAAGTTCAAAACTAACTGCAAAACATTATTGGTTTTGTGGTGGGTACTTTTTTTTTCTTTTTAAGTCAAAGGCAAACAATTTGCAATGAATAATTTATCTGACATGTATTATTTTTTTTTTAATAGAATTTCCTCTGGTAGTTAGTTTCAACCTCAAGTACATTCTGATTTTAAGCAGACAGCTTTCCCAAAAATTAAGCCACATTCTGAACTTTCTTGGCATGTTCAATACTCCAGAGTCAGAGAATGCACAGTAGAATAGAAATGAAGGCATGCACATCTTCAAGTTTAAATTCAATATTAAGCTTCTGTGAGTGTACCCTCATAAAACTTTGAAGTGTATTCCTTCCCCTGCTCTCCCCTGGGGAACTGACTAGCAGAACAGAACCACGTGAATGCTCATGAAAAGGAGGAGGACGAGAAAAGCAAATTAACTCAATGTAGTTCTTTGAACTAAAAAGAAAAACATTTGGCAAAGTCTGGATTTAGGATGTGACACTGCAGATTTACAGAATGGTAAAGAGCAGAAATTCAGCTATTCTCAAATGTGCTGAGCAGAATGTCTATCTGCATGCTCATCACCCTACAAGCTGAAGCAAAGATAATCTTGCTTGCTCAGCACTTGTTCAGATTTGCAATTTATAGGAGTGGAGTGGCAGGAAGCCTAGAGCTGTGTCCCTGTGCTAGTGCTCCCTCTGTGCCTTGTGTGCTCAGGCTGAGAACGCCCTGGCCAGATGTGCTGACCCCCTGGACAGCTGTTCTGACTCTTTGGCCAGATGTGCTGACCCCCTGGCCAGCTGTGCTGACCCTCCCACTCCCCATTCCTCAGCTGGATGGCCCTGGCAGCCCAGCCCAGCCCAGCACAGCCCAGCCCAGCCCCACTGCAGAAATTCTCAGAGGTACAAAGTGCTGCATCCTTTAATCTGGCTACAAACAGCGAACACCCTGAGGAGGACTGTGCTGGTCCCAGCTGCTTCAGATGCTGCTTCTGCCTGTTCTTTGTTATTTCTATTGGGCACTGCTCAGCATCTTGCAGACTTAGCAGGGCACACACTCCCTGTTTTGGCTCCTGTTTGTGGGCCTGATATTTTAGGGCCTTAGAGATTTTAGCCTGCTGGTAGCTGCTAACTCCTTGACCAAGGGAAAAGTTTCTTAGGAAAGCTTCTTCCCAAAACAGTCTTGGCAAAACAACTCTCCCCAAACGACCTTCCCCAGCAGTGTAGTACCTAAAGTCCCTGCCTACCACATGAGAGACCCAAGTCTGATTCTCTCTGAGAACCAAAAAGGCAACCACCACCTGGAGCAGATAGTTTTGGGAGAGGAGAGTTGTTTTGTCAAGATTGTTTTGGGAAGAAGCTTTCCCAAGAAACTTTTCCCTTGGGAAAGGAGTCAGCAGCTACCAGCATGCTAAAATCTCTAAGGTCCTAAAATATCAGGCCTGCACCTCTTCATTTGCAATGCAGCCTTTCAGTGCAGCTCCATTCCAAACAAAACAATCACACCACACCACTTAGAAACACAGAATCACCAAATCATTAAGGCTGGAAAAGACTCCAAGACCATTAAGTCCAACCTCTGACCAAACATCACCACATCACCTAAACCAAAACACCAACTGCAGTGTCCAGCTTGCTTTCCTGGGCTGTGAAAACCTTCATTTCAAACACAAACCAAACTTGATTGAATTATACCTAAATTTGCCTCAGGTTCACTCTGTGTGCAATGGCAGCCTTAGATAACAGAAGCACAGGCCACGAGTAATTAAAATCATATTGATTCTACTCAGCATCACGGTGATGATATGTGTAATGTTAGCCTTATAATGGAATAAAAATACTAAGTGGATGTATGAATAAGATACTTTCATTTTTGTGAGCTATCATTAGAAATTACAAAAACAAGGGATTTCAAATCAGTCTGGCAAAACCAATGTTTTTTGAGGGACTTTGATACATTTAAAAATAATTTAACCCAATAAATACACAAACATAATTCTTTGCTGAGCCACAGAAAAAAAGCTGGGATATCTCAATGCACTCGAGTCAGGGATATGCATAAAGAACACTCATTATGCTTTCAAGTTTGTGATTTAAGGGGAAAAAACGCTTACAGAAATTCCTCCCTCCCTCTCTGCTTGTTCCCTGAAGTGCAGGTGGCTGTTCCTGCCTGTCCTGCTCACGCTGCCTGCCCTGTGCTCTGCAGTCAAAGCAGCCCACAAAGCCCCCCACCAGCTCTGCAGAATTCCTCAGGATATTGCTGGAGGACAGCACTGTATCTGGTGGCTCTTTAGTTGCTGCAGCATTCTTCCAACCTGGCAGAGGCATGACAAATTTGCAAGTCAACATGTTTTAAGATGGATTATCCTTTTCAGAAAATGTCTGCGGGGATGGTTTGGGAAAAAATCCTTTAAAAATCTTGTTCCTGCTTTGCTTTTTACACTAAACATGAGAAGAAATATTCAGAGAGGATTTCTGCATTCATAGCTAATGGGGGGAAGGGATGGTGTAAGGTCATATCCCATTTATAAGAAGGATTAAATATCTTTTTATTTGTTTTGCTGTACCACATAAAGATATATCCATAGGTGCACACATATATATACACATATATTCCAAATAGAGAAACCTGTAATATCTATCTTTCCACCTTTAGAATGAGAATGTGAGGAGAATTTTCCAAAGTTCTGCATCACTGCAAACTCCACATATTTCATTAAGATGATTAACCACTGAAGAAAGCTCCCAGCAATTTAACAGATACAAGCGAAAATGTAATGCCTTGGAGGCATATCAGATGTTGCAGGAGAGCTTAACTACTGAATTATCCACTAACCTTCTCTTCCAGCTCTGCCTTGGGGATACTACAAAAGATGTCTGAAGAATGAGATAGAAGGCACTGAAAGAAAAACCACGTTAAAAACTTTTAAGGAGTGGCCTAGATCTTGACCTTATCTAAATTAGCTTGGACTTGCATAAGATGGGAAAAGGTTGATGTGGAGGGAAAAAAGAAGATGATAATGATCAAGTGTCTTGACTTGCAGACAGGCAATAAATCACTTCTATTGAACATGTCATGAATGACAACAGAGAGTCCTAGACCTGAGAATGAGTCACTGGAAACGTTGTGTCTTCTGAGTCAGCTGAAAGGAAAAAAAAGTCTCCTTCTATAGGCATTGTCTTCCTAATTCACAGAAAGGTAAATAAACATCTTTCTCAGCTTTCAGTTACAGCAGGAAATACAAGCCCCACACCTTCCTTATAGCCAGCAGTCAGTAAATTGCCTCTCCAGTCAAACTTTTTCATTCCCTATTTCCTTGAGGGAACACACTACACTGCCCAGGGCTGACCTCTAGGATTTAGAAAAAAATCCTCTATCGACATCTATTGATTTCCCTGCAAACTCAGATGAGTTCTTGTCCTGTCAGAGAGGGCAGTCAGCCTCTCCCACCCCGGTGTGTGCAGGAGGTGTCCCAGCCCTGGAGGGACAGCGCGCTCTCCCTGCCAGGGGTGACACGGGCACTGGGGTGTCCTGAGATGGGCACAGCAGCTGGGGGTACAGGGGGTGTGGGCAGCCCCTTGCAGTCCCTTTTCTTTTTTATGTTCTTATCCTAGTTTAGGTCAAATTTGGGAGGCAGCTCCACAATAGGGTCCCTCTGGGAAAGCAAACCCAAATGGCCTCTCCCCACAGCCAATCTGGGAAAAGAACTTCCTTAGAGAAAAGTGGAAAAACCTATTTATTTAACCAACAAAACGCCCACGAGGATAAATAATGAATGATATGTAACAATAAAACCTCTCACCGCTCTAAAGAGAGATGGCAAACTTGAGCAGCCTTGCTGTGGGTGGCTCAGGTCCCTCAGTTTTTATCAGTCCCAGTCCCTCTGGAGCCCAGGCCTGGGGGGCCGCAGGTGCCAGCCCTCAGTGCCCCTCTGGGATTTCAGTCCAGAGCAGATTAAACAGTCCCAAGAAAAAGGAAATAAACCAGACCAGGGAACTTCTCTGCCCTAGCTAGCTAAAACTAGAAATACACGTCTCCCTCTCAGGGGTTTCTGACAATCCAGGCAGTGTTTGTTTACATATGTACCCTAAAAGTTTTCTGCACCTTCTTTTTTTTTTCTGGTCATGTTTTCTTTTTTAGGCTTGCAAATTGAGTAGTGCTTGTAAAAAAGCTCCCAATGCATCTCAGAGTTATGTAACAGTCTAAAGAGAACTTGTGCCTTACAGGTGGCATACCCAGGTTTTCTCAGGAGTTCAGGCCTTTTTCTCCTCCTCAGCACATTGAGTAGGTTTGAACCTTTGCCTCACCTCATTAATTAGTTCAGTTCTCCCGACACACTAAAAACTCCGTGCTAGTCCCAGGTAGCCGGCCTCCAAGAAAACAAAGGACAAGTTCAAGCCCTTCTCTCAGGTTCTCTCTAAAAGGTCTGTCAATCTTCTCCTTCTGAGGTGAATCCTGGAGTCCTCAGGGACTTCATACCTACCCTTTTCTGTCAAGTTCTAAACATCTCATCTGCCTTTCAACTATTTCCTTTTCCTTTCATTTAACTCTCTGTTCCCCTCGTACTCCTGCCTATACTCTAATATCTCTATATCAAATTCTCTAACTTATCCTTCTCAGAACCCCCAGAACTCCTTCCTGCTCTTGGATTCTCTTGGCCCCTCAGCTCCCAGGGCACATTCTCACAGGTCTATGGCCAAAGTGCCCAGCCCACCACATTTTTCCAGCCCCATTTCACTCTGGATATCCAACAGCCAGCTGCCCTCACTTCAAGTGCTTCCTCCACTCCTCTTCATTCTTTGCAGAAAGAGATTCACATCTCTTTTGTACATCTAACACTGGCTGGGGCTGGGCTACTGCAGAGACAAGTCCTCTGTCTCCTGCAACATTTTGGAAAGGACAAGCAGTAATTTCTCCCTGTTTTCTCCCATACAAACACTGCTATATGTCTCACAAGAGGCCAGGCTCTCCTCACTCTGACTTCCTACACCTTGACATCCTGGAACTCACTTCATCAGCCTTCAGTGTTCTGTGGGAACATGAGATATCTGTGAGAAAATGACTGCTGCAAAAAAACTGCAGAAAATTTAACTCAAAAGTAACAATCATTGTTTACATTTCCCAGTCTCAGAAAAGCTTTTGGGTATTTACTTGTGAGCTGCTGTCAACAAAATCTGCTAAGGTTATTAGTGGCATTTTTTTTAATCCATTTTGTGACCCTGTACTTTACAAACTGTTTACACAATTCCACTTGTTTAATCTTCAGACTTTTAAATCTTTTTTCTGGTTCTCAGGGAAGGAGAAGAATTCCAAGTCGAGAAGAAGCTGTGCATAGAGGGCAGGTCCAACTGCAATTGCTCACACAGTGGCTGAACATTCTAATCAAATCCTGAATCCCTGGAATTTTTCAAGTTTTTAGACCTTAATTTCACAATTATTTCTCTGCTGTATGTATATTTTCTATGCTTGCACTAGGCCAAAGGTATTGCCAGTGGAACAAAGGATTTGTAGGAGATTGTTGTATAGTCCTATTAATAATATAAATTCAGTCTAAACCACAAAGCAATTTTGTTGACTCATGGGACATTAAACATTCCTTATTTAAAGCCTTTTACTTTTTATTTCTCAGTTCTGCTTCAAATCTTTTTTTTTGTCTGATTTAGAATAATTCAACATAAGATATGAGTTTTCCAGCTAAGAAGCCATTACCAATTCAAACATCAAACTGACTTTGCTTCCAATATGCAAGCAAGTTAACTCAGCTTATTAAACTTTCTTTAAACTAGAAATATTCTATAACTCAAGGATGGCTCTTTAATACATTAAAGAAAACTATGAAACTTAGATGGTTTATGCACCATCTAGTTTAGCTTCAGGGCATGGATAGACAGATCCCAGATCTTCTGCCTATAAATATGGGCCAAATACATGCTTATGCATTATCTGAAATAGAGTGCCTGCACAAAATCTTTAGATACACACAGAAGGTACTTATAGGTTTTTCTCACCTGATTGCATTTAACCCTCATATGGACTGAGAGAGATTACATGCTGAGATGGCCGGTTATTTTCTGATAAGAAACTGGCTTTTGTGGAGCATCTTAAATGCTAAAACCCACATTTTTCACAGGAAAATTTTTCACAGTTTTGATAGAAAAGGCTTCCCTGATCTAAAATGGAATGGCAGACAGGAGGACAACAGCTGTGGAAGACTCACTCCACAAAAATACTCCAACCCTGTGGTAATAAAGTCTTTACTGTGCCAAATATAGCCAAAGTAACAGGCTCATTTCAGCACAGGACTAAAGTGCTGACCAGGCAGGTCTATATTTATATATATTTATATACATATACATATATGTGTATATATATATAATATTTATACATATAAACCCAAATATATACATATAGTTTTCTATATATCTATATATTTTATATATAGATATTTAAATACATATTTATATATACATATATAATATATATTTCTATATGGAGCTGCAGCCATTTATTCAGAATTTCACCTGAAGGTCAGTACTTCACGGCAGCAAAACTTTGTCTTGTGGCATGATTTCTGAATCCACAGCATTCCTGGCTGTAATAGAGAGCCAAGGGGATGTGAATTTGTCTGCAACCATTCAGCCAAAAGGTTTCTTAAAAGCAAGAAGAAGTAAATTTATTTTTAGAAATAAATCCAAATGGAACTGATATAGGCATATCTGCAAGCACATGTATACATTCTGGGGTTAACAGAGATATGTGCATGAGAGAACACGAAATGTCCTTGAAATTTGTCCAAAACTTACAGGGTTTTAAGGAATATTTATAGGTATACAGAAACAAAAGACACACAAGTGGTAATTTATTTTTCTTTTCGTTTTTCTTTGTACTGATACTCATGTTTGTGCAATTCTAGTGGCTAGTATTTTTGCATGAATGGCCACTGGGTGCCACTGTTCTGCTGCACAGAAAAAGAGCTGAAACAACACTTTTGTTTTAGCAATAAGTTGTTTTTTATTATTATTAAAGTATGTATACTACTGCTTCACATCT
Source organism: Cisticola juncidis (assembly GCA_013400215.1). Taxonomy (NCBI): domain Eukaryota; kingdom Metazoa; phylum Chordata; class Aves; order Passeriformes; family Cisticolidae; genus Cisticola; species Cisticola juncidis. Next base: position 67,433 of record VXBR01001128.1, read on the forward strand.
TGTAGAAATGGCACTGCTGCACAGTTCATAGTGAGCTTTTTCATAGCACAACAATAGGAAAACTGGCAGTAAGAGACTGGAAAATGGGTTTAAACTCAAGGGGAAATATGACCTAAAAGAAACTTTCTTCAGCAGTTTATTTTCTACTTAATAAAAGAGAGACTTGTTATCCAGATTCAGGTTCAATATTTGTTTGCTGAATGACCCTGTGGAACTCACTGGGAGCTGCTCCTGCCCAGCTGCTTTTCCAGCACACAAATATGTCCATCAAATGTTCAAATGGACATGGAAACAGGATCTAATGCACTGAATTGGTTTCTGGAACACACACTGTGTGTGCAGCTACAACAACTGTGCACAGGTAAAATAATTGGTGCATTTCTGCATGTGGAAACCACATCCTTAAATCCTCTGAGCCTTATTTTCTTTAGTTAGGAAATGGGTTGGCAATGAATATGCAATTTATGGCGAGAATAACACTGCAGGGAGAGATCTTTATGCAGCCAACAAGAACAGCTCTGGGCCTGTGGAAGAAGCAGCCTCAAGAAGCTGAAGTCCAGCTGGAGTGGGACTTGCAGCTTTAAAAGTGAACAAAATCTCATGCTGGGAGAGGACAGAGGGTGGTGTTGGATGGGTCTGACCTGCCACGTCCCATCCAAGTAAACATAACTGGAATAAAAACCTCCTTTATTCCCACCTGTAATATAAACATAATCAAGTTCTAAATAAAGCTCCCAGAGGTCAATTTCAAATGCTGCAGTCCAAAGCACTAAATTATAAGGGAAAAAAAAAGAAAAAGAAACTGTGAAAGACAAGTTCCTTGAAAGTCCCAAACATAGACTTTAAACATGAGAAACATCAGAAAGAAAAAAGCAGCCTGAACTACATTGTAGCACCTTTATGCCAAATCAGAAAGGTCTTTCCAATCATGCAGAGGGTTTTCAATTTTTCAAAAAATAAATTATTATAAGAATGATTTTTTTTTGCAAATTGACAGATTATTGAGGCACTTATCTTAAATAACATTACTTAATCTTTATAACATGTTATGCTGCCCAAATGTGGGCTGACAGTTATTCATCACACTGCCCTGGTACATACTTGAAAGAATTGAAAGATACTAAATGAGTACTTGAAAGATGCTAAATGACCTTAGAAAGAAATTTTTAATAACAGAATAAGGCTGGTCTTAATCCACTGCAGAAGCTAAAACCCTATCATTTTCTTCCAGAATAAATTCTGAAGAAGTGAAGAGGAAGTTGGTCATGTTTTCTATGCTTCTACGTGTGACACTCACCAGAACCTTCTTATTTTTAAAGCAATTCAGAACTCCACAGAAAATACTGCATCCCTTCAAATACCTCAAAGGATTGTGAAAGTACATTAGGAAAGATCTAAAGAATGTTTCTTATATCTTTCTTTATTATCCAAGGCAATATTTCTGTGTTCCCACCTCAGATCAAAACAATCTGATGTTATCATTTTTAGTACTCTTTGACACCCTGCTGAGCCCATCATGCTGGTCCAACCCACTTCCTTTCAGTCACTGACAGCTTCTAATTAATTCCCTGCCCTTACATTCCCTCACCCATCCTCTGCAGAGTGCCCAGTGCTCATGAATTTCAACCATAAAAAATCGCAGCATGGCAATCCACAGTTTGAAAGGGTCCTGAGCTCCCTCTGGGTAACCTGGTACCCCCTGTGCCAGTCAGGGCTCTCTGCACTTCTTACCTTTCATATTTGCAGTTTAATGGGAGGTAAAAATTGGTTTCTGTCTGGTGCTGACTGCCTTCCCTCACCTGAAGTGACCAGCTCAAGTACAGCACAGGGAAATCTGTTCCACTTCAGGGAGCTGATGGGTGAGGGTCAGAGCACAGCAGAGACTGATGTGACCTTAGGGCACTTCCAGCTGTCCCTGCTATATTGAGTGGTTTGGAAACAGCTTCTCCTTTGAGGCAACAAAGATGAATTTTATGAAAACCAGTGAACACTCCTAGCCTTAGATAATTTGGGTGCACCTGAAAAGTTAGAGGAAACAATCTAACCTGACCACAGTTTAAAGTGAAAAATATCCAGCCCACTTTGTAAACTTGGCCAAACAGAAGAACTGGCAACAGCAAGCACAGAAACTTTTATGATTATTAAAAGATTGTTTACTGACGTGGTTTACAAAGTGCTATTATTGTGAAAGGGTTGGGACACATTTGCAGTTGTTTTTCTCTCATTATAATCATAATACACAAATGTGCCTTGACTTTAAAGGCTGTAAAGCCAGATACCCATCTGAAACAAACCATGCTGAGATTAAATGCATTTTCAATTAATATTTAGATCTGTGCCCTGTACCCTAGTCAAGTGTTCTTGCACAGCACAGCCATTATTTTAAGGCAGACAGAAGATACAGTAAGAGAACATTTCATGCTTTGGTAAAACAGAGGCAAACATATGGTTTTCACAGCCCTAATTTCATTACAGCTCAGTTCTTCTCAGCAATAACTGTCTCTCCCATAATACTTCCAAATGCCCTGAAATACTCTAAGTGAATTTGGTAACTAGCAAACTGCTGTGTTTCTCTGTTCATTAGCATGCACTGTCTTGTTTCACTTGCCTACCACGCCAATGGGATATGGCATAATGCAGTGCTACACGCTGTAACAAGTCAGAAAAAATCTTAAAGGCCACATGTTTGGCTTTATACTTAATTCTCAAAAGCCTGTGTATTGTCCATTACACAGCTCAGGTAATTTAATAACCCAGCTGCTCAAGAAGAAAGCGAAATGACAACATTTTACAAGTTTAGAAACTTGTATTGTTGTCATTTATCTGTGAATGGCTCTCCATATGTAGACATTCATAAGGGCTTTTACCATCTTTTGCAGAAAGTAAGGCTCAAAGCTTTCAAGAACTTCTAATAAAATTTCATATAAAATATTAAGGAGCTTGGCAGTATTTAAATATCCAAATTCACAATTGTTGAAGTGCTTGAACACCGTGAGAGCTGGAAACAAAGCTTGGCTGTGGGCGAACAACCAAATTTCTTTCTCAAAAAGCTCAAAATCAAAAGTCAATCATCTTTCTGATGATAAGGTGAACAGATAACTATTATTATTTAATACTGTATGACATTTTCTCTATTGTATACATGTACTTGTCCAACACTAACCCAGAACCTGGAGGAGAATATGGTCCTAGACATTTTCCCAAGCAATCCACTATAGGGAGCAAATTCCAGCTGTGGGAAAACCTTGCTGAGGATGCAAAGGAGGTTTCAGCCTGCCTGCAGCCAGCCTCTCTGCTCCCTCCTGGGCTTACAGGCACCAGAGATGCCTTCCAGCCCCTGCATCTGTTCTGTTCATGTGCTAAGGAAGCACAAAACAAACAGGAAATCACACACTAAGGTAGCAGTACTTATCCTGACCAAAGTCACACAGCCAGTTTACTTTTACTTCCCTTTTCCAAACCTGGCAGCTTGCTCAGGAAAGATCAGTGCTCACATGCAGAATATTCCTGGGGGAACCCAGAAATTGTTCCTAGAAATCAGAGAGTGCTCTACCTGAAGCTACACCTGTATCAGAGGAGATGAGCCATTTTATCACTGCTTTACATACCCTGCCAGGCAGGCTGAGGTGAGGGCACCTCTCTGATCTCATTTTCCTTCTGAAGTGATAAAGAGGATCTCATGCTGTAGGTTTAATGTGTAAAATACTTCTTACCTTAAAAACTAAAGTAATATATATAGATATGGATCAAAATTAGGGAACATTAATATGCCTGATCTCTTAATCCCATTTCCCCTTACTTAGGACAATTATTTTATGTTAAACAGCAAGGCCTGACTCTTGTCATAGAAGACCCCAGAGGAGCTCAGCATTATCTGCTGTGCAAACTGGGCACTTCCAGCACAAAGCACAAAGCAAAGCCCCTTGGCCAAGCAGACCTGGGCTCCCCAGAGATGCCAGAGGTGCCAGCACAGCCCTGCACCCACCCTGAGAGGGAGGGGGGAAGAGGAAGGCTCAGCCCCCAGCCTCCCCCTGGGGCTGCTTTTATCATTGGTTCCACTTTCAGATTCTCTCTTTCAGTCCTGTTCCAGGTTTTCATTTCTGTTAGCTACACTTTTATATCACCTTGTATCAGCCTGGGGAGTGGTTAACAATTTTAATTTTTTTATCTCAGTTTCCTTCTTGTAGCAATTCCTTTTTTTTTTTTTTTTTTTTTTTTTTTTTTTAAATAAAAGTAGTAACATACAAAAGGTCAGGAAGGGCTAAGCCTGATATAATTGTATTCGTAGCATGGCACTAAACACAATAAGAAGCATACAGGGAAATGACCTTTACTTCTGTAAAATTTAAATACATCAAATAAGGTAATTTGGTGCCAGTCAAAATGTATTGCAGTTTACCCTTTATTGAAAATATGCACGAAATCACATTTTGTGGCTGCTTGATCAGGCACAGATTAGAGGTCATCAGAAGCTCTGCAAGTCCCTGTGTTCCTGAATAGGAAAGGAGCAAAGTTATGGCCCAATACCCACAAATAAACAAACCAACCAATAAACAAACAAACGAACAAACTACAAAAAACACAATCAAACAAAAAAATCAGAGTAATAATTCCCTAAGAGTGAAAATCTCTGGCCCTAAATCCTGCATGTATTTATTCCAGCTGAAAACTCTCATTGAACATTTACATGCAGGAAAAGAGCCTGGTTGATGATGTACTCACATATCATTAATATTTTTCAATATCTGTGGCACACACAGAAACTCTTCTTGTGAGGCATAAATGATGAATCTGTTTCTCCTCAAAAAGACATTCTACCTGCACTTAATAGTGACCTGATGGTTTTGCCAAAGAAATGTTTTTGCTTACACCGTTCAGAGGCCTTGTATCCAACCACCACAAATTCCTACCTCAGCAGAATTAGAGCTATTCAAGAATACTGTGAATGCCAGGCAGCCAGTAATGAACTTTTTACTTTTAATTGAAATATATATCTATCACTTGTAGAATCCATAAATCATTCCAACAGAAGAAAGAACATTACATGAAGAATTTGATACACTTCAAACTGAAATAAATGCATCAGCTATAAAAATAAATGTGTGTATTACAGGAAAAATTGATCAAAATCAGATACAATATTTTATTCACCAAATCAGACACATCCCTGTTGAATCAGTGCTCATTCAAGGCAGGATGAGATGCATCATCTATCAAAGCAGATATCTCCTACAGTAAATCAAATCCACGTGATTCAAATATATCTCCTACTGAATCAAAAATATCACCCAATACATCAACTATGTGCCACCAAATACACGGCATTTTAAAGAATGGCCAAGTAGAATGCCTCTAGATTTAACAAGGATAATTTAAATTAAAATTTATTTAGATAAATTATTTCCAGACTCCCTCAAAGGCTGATTCCTGGACTAGGGACCATTACTGTTAATGTTTCCCTGAAGTATCTTTTGTTTAAGGCACCTTGCTAGGATGAAGTGCTTTCCCCATCCCAGCAGAAAAGGAGGGATTTCATTCCACTTTGGTCCACTCCCCAAACCTCTGACATCTGGACAAAGCTCCAAGCAGCCACACGTTGTCCCCAGCTCCTCAAAGGGGCAGTGCCAGCCTTTTCCAACACATTCAGAACACTACAGCCCACAAATCATTAAATAAAGAGATGTAAATATTATCAACATCAACCCAAAATTCACGGATGCTCACCATGAGTCACCCCACCACCAATGAATAGGCTGATCCTCCACAGTACCTTTTATTACATCCTCATGTAACACAAAACCACGTCCATGCTTAGCCCAAAAGTGCCTAGATGGACATGACAACATTGCCAGGATGTAAAGGAGATACCCAGTGTTCATATGGGTTGGACAAAACAGCCAGAAAAGTTGTCTGTCAAATATGCAGATGTCAGTCCTGACATTGACTCAGGGGCTGGGGCAGTAACCTTGTGAACTGCCCATACAAATTTTCACTGCTTTTTAAACTTTTGTCTCAGCAACAGGCAGACACAACAAAGACAGAATGCTGTGCTACACTGGACCTCAGACACCCATTTCCATAATCTTACACAATGTACCTGATCCCGTCCTCTTTCCTGGAATTTGTGGTCCCCATCAAGGCTTTGTATAGGCAGCTCATTTGTTTACAAGCCTCAGAAGAGTCTTTTCTGCAGACTCAGTGCCCATCTAGGAAAGCTCTGTGACACAGAGGGAACAATGTCCCATTTCCACATTCACTCAGCACCCAGGGAAGAAGGGACAGCACTGGCTGGCAGATGAGGAGCTCCACCAGCCTGATGTGGTGAGAATCAACCTTTCCTTGTTATGTTGGGGCTCTTTGGGGGCTAGATTCGAGGCTACTGACTATGAGTGACCTTGTGCCTCTCCTTTTAAAGGCAGTTTAATGTGCACCAAAAAGAGGGGATGAACTCTGAGGTGAGAAGGAAGCTGAGAACACAGAGCCTGATATTCCAGTTGTGGCAGTGAAAGAAAGGTGGATTTGTTTTCCTCTCTCTGCTCCCAATAAAGGGAATCAACGTCTCAATTTTCAGCAGAGCTAAGAAATAAGCATTCAACAGAACTAAGGTTAAAACTGGCCACACCTGATATTATAAAGACTGTCAGATTAAGTCACCTACACTGTCAGGATGTTTAAAATACGGTCTGATTACCTCAGGCAGCTTGAATATTTTTCAAGGATGACAAAATTTGTTCCACTGGAACTCTCTGAAATTGTGGGTTTTGCTCATAAATTAGGCTATGGAACTGCTGTTCTTATTGCAAGCTCTTAAAAGGAACAACAAACCATGCTTGTTACTCCTCTGCCATTCCCCATTGTCACTCTCCTCTGTCAATATAAGCATTGATTATAATTGCAGTTTTGCCCAGCTCAGATTGATTAGAAAGCAAAGCAACAAGAGTACAAGAGTAGTGTAATTATGTCAAGAAATTTCTACTGATGTGAGACATAAAGCTGGCTTGAAGCACTACTAACAAGTAGAAGGAACATATGTTTTCCTTACACTTGCTATGAATCCTGCAGAAATACAATTCTATTCTGCATTTCTGTTGTTTTCACAGAAATGTTGTATAGTATATTTTCACATACCATAAACTTGGCAAATCCAGCCAAGGGAAGGAGCAATTCACAGAGTTGATGTCTCTACCAGAGCTGCCTTTCCTCCTAAATCTGACAGAGTTAACCTGAGCAGTGTGTGTGCCCTTGGTTAATTAAGGATCTGAGCAGCAGGGACAGTTCCTAACACATGACCTTGCAGAAGGTGATGTTTATCTCAGCTCAGGACGGACACTGCTGCGCCTGGAGAGAGCTCAGGCAGCAAGGTGGGCGTTGCTCAGTTCTGCCTCCTCTGCTGGAGGTTGTCACAGCTTGAAGCTGAAAGTGGAGAGCAATTCCTCCTTTCCAAAGGACAGAGCAGGGCTGGCTGTACTGCAGGAGACAGCGGGAGGCAGATGCATCTCCCCAACAGGAAACCTCCTCTTTGGTGGGAAGGATTCTGTTACTGTCTCACAATTGACTTCAGTGAGTAGAAGAATTGAAATTAGAAAGTTCAGACTTACTCCATGAATTGCTTCATGAAACAGTCAAATATTAAAATTCAGATATAGAATATAAATATCAGGGTAAGCACAACTACACAAACTCATTATTTTCTTTTGCAACACTTGTGGTTTCTGTAGGTAGAGAGCTCCAAAACCAAAATGGGGTAAAGAAATCAAGATTTATTTTCTTCCTCTTCTTAACTCCCTCTCTTTCAAAGAAAACATTATCTTACATCATATTGTACTATCTATTTCCATATCTTGTTATTTAAAGGAGCTTAAAACCATTCAAGATGGATTTTGTTAATGGTATTTGCTAGAACCTAAGGCACAATGGAAAATATTCATAAAAGAACTAATTTCAACAAAGTCTTAAAATCATGGCTTTAACACCAAGGGTTTTGTTGCCATGGCTTAAATTTTAAGGAAACTTCACTTTTTAGAGTATATTCCTGTGTTCCTTAAGACAGTTTAAAAATAAATTACAGAAAGCCTTTTAAAAAAAATTATAAGATAGTCTTAAGTAAAATTAATTAATAGACATAAAAGCTAATCCTTTCTTCTCAAAGAAAAACATATGTGGCTTTACAGCAAAGTAACCAGCATTTTACACAAAGCCTCTGTTATTTTCTTTTCTTCCAAGGCATATGCAGGTACTCCATTTAAGGCCTGCCCATAGAAATAAATCAATTAAACTCATTCAAATCAGTTGCAAATCCCTGTAACATTACAATTAGTGAAACATTCTTGGTTAGTTTTAATGGGAATCAAGCAGATAAATTCTTCACTTTCAACTTCATTAAAAAAAAAAAAAAAAGAGAGAGAGAGAGAGAGAGAGAGAGAGAGAGGAACAAAATCAATTATTTAGAACAGTTGATAGAATCAGAGAATTTTCCATTTTTTGTTAGACCTGTTCAGAAGGTGCAGTTTCCTATGGCACCCCTGGCTGTGCTGTGCTGTACCCACGGGGCAATCCCCTCTGCCTGAGCCCTCCAGGTGAACTGTTCTCATGCTGATGCCTGAGATTGGATGAAGAAATTGCAATTTTAACTCACAAAGCCCCTGTTAAAACTGTCACTACAATGACGCTGCATTTCTGGCAAAGAGTTCCTGATGTGCTGCTGTTCTGTGGCAGGGCATAATCATCAACATTTCAAAGATTTGCAAAGCTCTCCCCTCTCTCAAGACCTTCTCTCCTCATTTCTGACTCTCCCACTCTCCTCACAGAAAGTGCCCCAGCACTCCAGGGGCTGCAGGGAGGGGAGACTGGAGCCCCTGCAGCCACTGGGAAAGTTTTAATCCGATTTTCAGACTATATTATCTGAGCCCTTTCCACGTAGAGTTCTGTGCAGCTATATTTACATTCCGGTTTTGGTAATGAAAGACCTTGAGTAGCATCTGGTAGAGGCTGAAGAGTCCTGCTGGTTACTCAGTGTTGGGCAGTGAATTCAGGGCAGCCACTTGCTGCAAAGAAAGTCCTCTAGGCACTTCATTAAATTCCTACTTTGCTTATTTTTCTGCTAAAGAAAATATGGGTTAACTAGGGATCACAAATATTACACGGTGTTATGGTGAGAAGTTAATGAGCACAGTAAACTCACCACAGCACTATCCTCTTAAAGTTACATGATTTTTTTACTCTAACACCAACTGTATTTTGTAGCAGAACCATCCAGGAAGGAAGCATATTCATAGGTGTGTAAATATTTTTTTTCAAAACAAAATATTTAGGAAAATAGAGCTTTTCCAAGTCCTCTAGTAGTGCTGTCCTGAAACAGAAGACACTATGCTTCTGACATTTCTCTGAAAGTACACATAAATCTTTCAGGCTAAAACCTTTACAACTCAAAGTAGGTAAGACCAACACTACACAAGAACTAGAGGCCATGCAGATAAATTTTCAGAAATCATAATTCAGACCTAATACAGAACCAGAACAATGACCAGTTAAATGTGGCTGGGGTTTCTGAACAGCTGTGGCAAAATAGAAAACAAAATTCACTTTGCCTGCAGGTGGAAGTGGCTGGTTTTCATTTGGGGAACAGTAAAGTTCCTGACAAAGTTCACTGGTCAAGACTGTAAGAAATCACACATCTTCCATGCTGTTTAATGGGTGTTTTTCTTGAGAAAATGCTTTTTACTGTCCCTTTCACCAACAAACCTTGCATCAGTATCTTTGGAAGTTGCTAAATCTAAATGCTATTCAAATGTACAATGACTACTGAACACCACAGACATATCTGGGGTGGCCATGGGTGTTACAGAAGCTCATTATCCATTTCATTTCACTTTAATATGTGAGACTGTATGCTTATAGGACTGGAATTTAATCTCAATAATAAAACAAATGTTATATGTATCTTGCAACTTCGTACAATATATCTTGAATGTTTTGTTGTTTCTTTTTTCTCTTCACTGTGTGTTTAATGGGGGGAAGCCTATTATTCATACCTCTGCTCTTAATCAAAGCTGAGAATTCTGTAGAGAAGTAGAAAATTGAAATCGGCTCCTGCAACCTAGAGCTGAACAATTATGACTTGATTTACAAGGAGCCACTTTACTGCATATTTAAACTCAGCTCTGCTGCAAAATCTGGGGATTTTCAGATAATCAAAATGCTACAGATTTAGCACTTTTAATTTTTGCTCCATCTCCTGCCAGCTTGAACTCTGATTATAATTACCATTTCATCTTCCCCTGAATGACATTGTTTTATCAGAGGAAGACGCCGTATCTGGAGTCTGAGCGTGATGATTAATGTGGAACCAGATTTCAGTGGGAAACAATGTGTGCCCTGAAATGAATCAGGATGGGGAGCAATAATGTGAAGCTGGATATAATCTCAAGTCCTTGAGACAAAATGCACAACCCCTACAGCTCTGCAGTGCATGTGAGGTAACTGTGCAGACACAGAATGGGAAAAACCCTCCCCTGCACAGGGCACTTCCTAAGGAAAAAAAAGGAACCCAAACCCCTGCACAGGGCACTTCCTAAGGGACAAAAAGGAACCCAAACCCCTGCACAGGGCACTTCCTAAGGAAAAAAAAGGAACCCAAACCCCTGCACAGGGCTCTTCCTAAGGGACAAAAAGGAACCAAAAACCCTGCACAGGGCACTTCCTAAGGGACAAAAAGGAACCCAAACCCTGCACAGGGCACTTCCTAAGGAACAAAAAGGAACCCAAACCCTCCCCTGCACAGGGCAGTTGCTAAAGAACAAAAAGGAACCCAAACCCTCCCCTGCACAGGGCACTTCCTAAAGAACAAAAAGGAACCCAAACCCCTGCACAGGGCAGTTCCTAAGGAACAAAAAGGAACCCAAACCCTGCCCTGCACAGGGCTCTTCCTGAGGGACAAAAAGGAACCCAAAACCCTGCACAGGGCAGTTCCTAAAGAACAAAAAGGAATCCAAACCCTGCACAGGGCACTTTCTCAGGAACAAAAAGGAACCCAAGCCTGACAACAGCCTAACTCCACTGCCACTTACCTACATTTTGCATCTGGAAAAATTTGCTGCTTCTTTGGATTAAGCTGGCCCAAGTGCTAATAACAAGTTCATGCAGGGCAGTATATTTCTGACAATATCTTGAGACTCTTCTTCCCATGTTTTGCTTCCAGAAATTACATTAGAGAAGATTACCTCAGCAGGGAAATACCCCCAGTGTATCCCAGCTGCTGGGGGTGGGTGCTACAGCTGCTTCTGGCTCCTTCTGGTTTCTCTGTTCACTTTTACAGATCTAAGTAAATGAGCAATACTCTCTGCATAACTGAAAAAATAAAATTAAATTTTAGATAAACTATGCATAGAAGTAATCTCTAATCTCTAAAATGTAAGTAATATATGCTGAAAATAAGAAATACATACAGCATTCTTGTGTTAGCAGACTTGCTGTGAATAAATCCAAATGTTAGAAAAGTCAGGTATATCTATAACATATATGGACTGCTTTGGAAAGTTCTTTCTTTGTGAGAATTATCTTTTCAGTGAAGAAAAAATTTACTGATAAAATGTCAAGAGGAGTAATAAATTGACACAGATTAGTGTAAGTACCTTTTGCAACAGTTGCAATAAATTCTGATTTATGCAAGAGTATGAAAACAAATGGTGTGGCCCTGCTGCTGGTGCCAGAGACAAGATGCAGCAGAACAAGTAACCTAAAATTCATAGCTGCTTCCTGAAAATTTATGTCAGTACTGCTGCTGCTCCATATTTTGAGAACCCTCTCACTGAGCTACATTTATGCTGAATAATGCTCTAAATACTCTTTCTCTGGTCAAGGAAACTGCATATTAACTTTGGGTCGTGGCTTTCAAGATATGCCATAAGATAATACCCCAGGAAGGGTAAAGTTAAATGCACACAAACTTTTGTGTAATGTCACTTACAGACATTTTATTCCTATGTTTTGTTGTTGAGTTTGTTTGTTTGTTTTATTATTTTTATTAAAAAGTCCTTCTCATTTAAGAATATTCCACCTGGAAAAAATAATAAATGCTCTGAAAACTCTTTAAGTCAAACAGAACTTCTGCTCACCTAATTCAGAATGATCAAGTAAAACTCTTCAGAAAAAGGCATAAAGGAATTTTGTGAAAATAACAAGAAAATGGAATATATTTTATACAAGACTAACCTGAGTAATAGGCATCACTTTGGAAACGAATTAATAAGAGGAAAGGAAAAGCTCATAGAGAGCAAAATAATGAGAGCTTTGTGAATAGTGAGTGATTACTCCCAGCTTCCTAATGCAAAAGAATGATGTGGAGCACCATGAACCTCTCAGGCAACAACTTTTTTTTAAAAAAGGATAGTTTTTTTAGGTTTGTTTTTTTAATAGAATCCATAGTTAAATGGTGAAATTCAGAATCACAGGATCTTGTGAAGTAAAAATTATAGATATGTTCAAAATATAGACAAATCTGGGGAAGTATCAAGTAGAATAAGATCCCAAAGTTCAGTTTAATCCATGTCTCAGTAAGTTCCAGAAACAACAGGTAAAACAGGCAAGGAGGCAGTGCTGAAACTGCTCTGCCACTTCCCCCATCATCAACAGCACAACAGGGTGGGCTACAATAATTCAATGTGCCTGCCACTCTTTTTTTCTTACACTGGCTTTTCATTAACTTATCTTCCCCTCTTTGAACAACAGGCCATAAGAAATTTCTGTTGAACTTGCCAGGAGTTTTGTGAATTAACAGCACTGCCCCAAAACAGGCAGAATAATAACACTGGACTTGTGTGTGGAGGTGCCTTCATGAGGGAAAAAACACAACATCAACAGCACCCTGAAAACTAGATGTTAATTAATATCTGACATTGCAAACTGATGTATAAACTTCAGGCCTATTTCTCCTCTTGAGTGATATTGCTGCAGAAAGAAATCCTCAATCCAGGGTTAAAAACCCCTGGAAAAAGAGAAAATCCTCAAAATCTGGGATTGCTTTTGCAGGTTTGCCTCCTCTGATGTCCATCAGGGTTAGTGTGCAACAACAGAAAAATATTGTTAAGAAAGATCTGTTTACTTCCTAAATGTCAACTGGAATGTACTTTGTAAATATTTTGTACAGGATTTATGCAAAGATACAGACCATTAAGGACATTATTTAAAAACAATAGTAATAATTCTGCTCTTAACAGCACTTATAAGGCTGAGACTGCATTGTATTCATCACATCAAAGAACCAGAACTCTGAGAGAAACTAACTTAAGTCATGTAAAGAGAGAATTGCCTGTATTGCTAAAAATCCAACCAAAAAGTGTTCATGAGGTTTCTCAGTTTGCTTCTGAAGCCTCAGTGTTTGAATAATGCATGACTGTGTCTGGCTGCTAAAAAGGAGGAAACTCCTTTAGGTCCTGTGTGGCAGGGGTCTGAGACAGATGGATTTCTTTTAAAAAGCAGTAGTGAGCCGCTCCAAATAGCTCTCAACTCACTGTACTTTCCTCTGTCTCCAAGAAAAAGTGCATTTGTTATTTGGTCTGTTCAAGCACAAGCCCACTGAAGGCTTTAGAAAAGGCAGCTTGCTCCTGTGAGCTGCAGTTTAATTTCCTTCCCAGCAAATCTCAGAGCAGACCATTCAGAATGAGCCCTTCCCTAAAGCTGAGCTTCACCCTCAATGAAAATACCACTGCTTCACTCAGCGTGGTTGCTAGGCTAGCATGCAGCAAGGGAATAAATTAGCTACAAAATAGTCAGAGTTTCAAGCTTTTGTGCACCTCTAAAATGTCAATAAGTAGTGTTCTGGAGTTGCTGAAAAATGATGTGCTTGAAAAAATGCCCTGAGGAAGCCACTGCCCCACAGGTCACATTGAGCTCTCTTTGGCTAGTGTCAAACACAAGTTTAGAAAACATCAGAATAATTTTACCCTCATGAAAAATAATCTTAAAAAACCTGACCAAACAAACAAACCATCAACCAAAGACAGGTTTTTATTTGTCAAGGAAACCTAAAAGTGTCTCTGTAACTTCAGGACCTATTTGACAATATAAATCTGAGTATTTAACTAGGGATGAAGTTTCCTAAACCAAATTTTCTCCATTTATGAGGAACAGGAGGCTTTGAGTTGCTTTGGCAGCTGATTAACTCTGGGCCACAGGCTCAGATTTAAGGGTGAGCTGCCAGCCTGATTTCAGGATACTCCTACAGGATGTGACTGCCTCAAAATCCCCTAGATTTAGTTTGAGGACCTGCTGCTATCCTCTAACCAACACAGGTTTTCCTCACCAATCCTGCTGCATTTGTTCAGCTTCCAGTCAAATTAAATTTGGTTTGATTGGAAGCTGAATCCTTCATCTCCAGAACTCTGCAGCTGAGTGTTGCCCTTGTGAACTGACACGAGTTTGCAGAGCTCTGGGTCCTCACAGCTCTGGGGTTATCATGAAAGGACAAACCCTGAGCAGCAGAAACACACCCAGCATTTCTGAGGCTCTGGTGCTATCAGATCTGAGCACACAGGGCTGCCTGGCACATCCTGACTGCAAATGAGGGCACAGGTAATGTCAGAGGTACCCCCAGCCCAGTGTTATTTCCTGACTGCACGTGGTGCTGCTCCAAATGAAGATCTGCAACTGGTTTATGCACTGATCTCACACCAACCTGGAAAACGGCTCAGAATTAAACACATCAAAACAGCACATAAAACCCTCCCTAAAACTGCAAACCTTTGAGAGGCCTTTGCAAGCTGTCTCAGGTCAGAATCAGTTCCCCTGTCTCTCTAAATTCGTGCCACTGGAGGCATGACAGACAGTGAATCCTCTGTATAAACTCAATTAAACCTTGTCACATTCCATGAATGAAAAGTACTAAATGGGCCCATGTAGCTGCAGATGATCCTACAGGATGAGCAGTTGCAGAGATTTAAAATTGCCTTTTTTTTCCCCTTCTCTTTGGTGGAGGGGCATGGAGAGTGTGAATGTTCCAACTTAATATATCTGAAAACAGACTCCAGATTGCATAATCCTGTTTCTGGAGCTACAGAGACTCTTTTGCAGCCATTGTTGAATTGTTTTAGAGTCACTGGATTTAGTACTGACATTTTCACTTCAGTTACTAGACTTTCATGTCTTTAACAAAAAATTACTAGATTAACATATTTATAGAACATTTCAAAACTACTTTTAAAATATTGTACTATTCCAACACTTCATGTGAGTTGCACTCCAGAAAGACCTTTAAAATTATGCAAAACTGGTGAAAAAAATTAAAACATACTACAAGCTGGGACCAGAAGAGTATTTTGAAAATGAATTATCATAAGCAATTATTATTTGTTTTTGCTGTGATTGGAATAAATGCAGTAATTATTAATAAGTAGGTAGTTTCTAAAATTATTTTTCATTATTCCAGGTGCACTGGGGCATAAAGCCATAGTTATACATTGCCAGAGTTTAGACTGTATTTTTTGGTCTGGATTTTTTTGTGTGAACAAGGGAACAGCTTTCTGACAAGCAATAGTGGTTTCTATGTGTGTACAAAGGATGGAACAGCATTCAGCACTATTTATGTTATTTTGGTATTTTCCAGCAGTGTTAATTCTGTATTTACATTTTCTTCCCTGTTCACAGTCTACGTGAGAGTTCTTTTCTGTGTAATAAAAAATTACTGTTAGTCTTTCACAGTCAAAATGAAACATGATGCTCATACTTTTTGATTTTCCAGGTAAAAAAAGTCATATGATTTTATTAAATGAATCCATACCCTTTTCTGAGTCTTTAGTAATAGTTTCAAGCAACAAGCTTTACTATGTTAAAAGAGCTTATTTCAGTTTTAAACATATTTAAAATCTACTTTTCTGTTCTTTTCTTTCTTGTCAATCCTTTTTCACTGCTGAGTGCAGCATTAAAACATTAAAAGCTGTGCTGTAGTGAGAAATCTCCTCCACAAGAAGAAAAGCATAAAGCAAGCAATATTTAGCCTTCGTTTTTGTTAATTTTTTTTTTTTTTGATGAATCAAGATTTCAGATTATAAATGTCAGGGACTTACCCATACTTCTTCAGAACACTAAATATTTTATTTTATCCTATGTCTGCTTTTCATGAATCCTTATTAAAGTTGCATATACACATGACAAGGAGCCAAGTGGCATGAAAACACTCTGCCTTTCTTTTTCTATTATTTTTTTTCTTTTTTATATAGAATTATTTATGGTACAACACAACATGAAATCTTGTTCTTCATCAAACTTCTTGGGCATAAAAAATTCTCAGAAGAGCTAATATCAAGTTATTTAGGGCCCTGCAGCATTATAAAAATGCAAAACTACATGACTGCAAGGACCAAATGTATAAACCACATACATACAGATATTTCTCAGCAGTGTTGTATAAACCCACTTTTTTGAAGAAAACTACAATACTTTAAAAAAATAAAAAAAAAAATTAAAAAAAGAGAACACAAAACACAGCTCTGCTGATGACCAAGGCTATTTTGGGGGTTACTGTAACCTTAACTTTTATGCCCATTTTAATCAAAACCCTCAGAGCACTGAAGTTAAGCCAGTGGTTGAAGGGAAGCTTAGAACTTTGAGAGGGACCATCCCTTACAGATTCCCAAATCTCAATTAATCAATTAATATTTCCATAATGTCAATAGCCTAATGGGGCTATGGGCAGCCTAATCACCCCTCATACTGCAGACACCACAACTCAGAGTCTGACATTGATGAAATGATAAAAATAATAAAAACACATAATTAAACAGAGCCACTTTAATGGACTAAGTGATCTGGTTGATCAAACCTGTGCAATATCCTTGATCTCACACTAATATATTCATTTTCTATAGTGTGTGCTGGAGATGTCAGCAGTGACTCTGGCACAAACAGCTCCTGGTGCTCATTAGCCTGCTATGATGGGATGATGTTGCTGCCATGTGGTCAGAATCAGGACTTGGCTCTTCTCAGATTCTGTTCTGAGCAGCTCTTTGGGACATGTCTGGCATGGCATGGACACAGGGTCAGAGTGCAATTTTAATTTTGCAGCAGTGTGCAATATTAACTTTCTGCATGTACATATATAGGCAGACAGATATAGCTACGGTTCCATAGAAGTTCATTTGCATGGAAATGTATCTCATTTATTGACTCAGCCATGTTTTACAGGAAATAAAATGGGAGTAATTCAGAATGGTGGCTGCTGCTTTAGGAGCCTCTTTCCCTGTGGCCTGGCAGATGGGTGGCTATAATGCCATCACTTGATGACATCCCGAATTGTGCCTGAGTCATTTTGTTACAGCCTGATGGTTTCATGTAGAAATTTGCTGTTGGATTAGGGCTTTTGCCAATCCAGGCACAAGAAAAAGGCCATTTAATGTGTTTTGAGCTGCCATATGGTGTAGATAAAAGAAGCAGTTTCATGGCAGTCATGGAAGCTGATGCATGTGAGTAAACCCATGTGCTTTGCCATCCTCCCTGTCACAGGGTGCACCTGCTGCAATCAGGTGTCACACATAGAAAACAGGATTGTCACAGCTCCTGGGTGCACCTCAGTGTCACAAAACAGTGAATCCTTCTGGTGTTTTCAGTGCTCATGCAAAGCCAACCACGTGAACTGGAATGGGAAGTGAGGAAATGCCCACTCTATGGCACAGCTGATTCAAGTTATACTCCAACCTTGTATTCTTTTACAATGCATAATATTCACTCAGAATTTCATGGTATTTTATTGACAAACCTAAATCTCATCATTCTGTCTCAGACTAGATGAGCAGAACATGCTACAGAAAGAACTGATAACAACTCTCTCAAAATAAAACTCACGAGTCCCAGTCTGGGTGTTCCACTGTGTTCCTGTGATAAATCTCATCCTGCTCCATCATCCATCTGCCAGCACTGTGAGTCCAGCAATACCCACTAATAAAATCCTTATCTTCTTTTCCTTCACTTCCCCTTTTTCTCCACTTAATCCCTGAAAAAGTCCAGAAGAAAGCAAACGGAGGCAAGGATGTCTTCAATCTAACACTACAGCTTTCTCCTCTGCTGAATAAAGGCAGAAATTCTGGCTCCACTGGAGCTTCAGTATTTGAGTCACAATTTTTCTTGAGGCAGTCTCAGAAATGTTTAGCAGTGAACAGATTTCCTTTAGAGTATATGTGAATGTCACCATCATGCAGAAGTACAATTATACTAAGGTTATAAGCACTAAAACTCCTACTTATAACATCATTATTCTAATCAGTGCTCAGTTTTTCAGACACATTATGGCCAACTAAGCATGTCACTCTAATTTTGAGGCTTTCAGCTGCCAGGCTGGCATCCAGAAACACCAAGTTCCCCTGCAGCAGGAACTTTGCTGCTCAGCCTTGTGGGAACAGGAGCAGTCAAGGACACGTGGAGACAAAACCTGAAGCTGTATAAGGAATTCCAAGGAAAATAATTAATGGTCTGTATAGTTAAAAAGCCTTCGGCATTAGGTGATAGCTGAGGAAAAATGTTAAGGGTAATGTATACATAAATATAATAATATAATAACTCTGTCTAAATCTCATTCAGAGCTTCCTAATTCTGCTGGCAGTATTACTCAGTATATAGGATAGATTGAGGAAAACACTATTTCTTTAGCTACCAGCTTTTCTTTAAGAGATACCTGAAACCTTACAGTCACTTGATAAAAAACAAGAAGCTCGGGATGTCTGCAGGATTTGGACTGTGCTAGACATAAAAAACCTCTGGCAGGAATGTTCTCATACAATTTACATAAAAATATCATGAACAGCAGCCCTTCAGATTTGTTTAAGGCATCTTTCAAGGAAATAAAGAATTGGGAATTATGAAATTTAAGAGAAAGATGGAGACAGAAGATCTCTGTGTTTATTGCACAGCAGAGAGTGGTACCTCTGTGTCACAGCTCTGGAGCTTGGAGCCCCTCAGGGCCCTGCACCCAAACCAGCGGGTCCTGGCCAAAAATGTGCTGTGCCAGGCACAGGGTGACAGCTCTGCCATGCAGTGTCACAGCTGTGCCAGGAATTGTGTCACAGCTCTGCCCTGCAGTGTCACAGCTCTGCCATGGCACAGTGTCACAGCTCTGCCATGCACAGTGTCACAGCTCTGACAGGCACAGGGTGACAGCTCTGACAGGGACAGGGTGACAGCTGTGCCAGGAACTGTGTCACAGCTCTGCCAGGCACAGGGTGACAGCTCTGCCATGGCACAGTGTCACAGCTCTGCCATGGCACAGTGTCACAGCTCTGCCATGGCACAGTCACAGCTCTGCCAGGCACAGTGTCACAGCTCTGCCATGGCACAGTGTCACAGCTCTGCCATGCACAGTGTCACAGCTCTGACAGGCACAGGGTGACAGCTCTGACAGGGACAGGGTGACAGCTGTGCCAGGAACTGTGTCACAGCTCTGCCAGGCACAGGGTGACAGCTCTGCCATGGCACAGTGTCACAGCTCTGCCATGGCACAGTGTCACAGCTCTGCCATGCAGTGTCACAGCTGCCCTGCAGTACAAGGTCCTGACCTCCCAAATCTGGAGCTCCGCAGTCCCTGCTGAACTTCCAGCATGTGCTGAATCCAAGGGTGCTGAGTGACACCTTGGATCTCAAGAAGGACCAGCTAGGAAGCCAAATAGAAAGCTGAAAGAGAAAAATTAAACAAACTAGCAAATGTGGTGATGCACATTTAAGACACTCCTGTAGGTGTTCACCTGGTTCTGCACTGCTCAAAATCTCTCTGTTGTTTTTACAGCTCACCAGTGGGAGGGTCCACACTGTAACATGAATGATTTCAGCCACCTCCTAAGGTACAGCAGCTGTAATTTCCTCATCTACAACTTTCTCATACCCAGTGTATTGGATTTAATTTAGACAACAACTTTTCTGGAAATTGCTTTGTGTGCACTGCGTGTTTTGTTAGCAGCATTTCCCCAGTGCTGGCAGATCACTCCGTGGTAGCAGATGTGCATGTTTGAGAAAATCACCACCATAAGGAATAGCATAATTATATTTACTGCTGTTTGTTACAGCATCAGATATCGACTCGCAGGGATCCTGGGACAATTGAGACTCACTAAGAACTTCTCTTCCTCCTTGGCATAATGTACATAATTATGTTTTCTTTCCTCTAATTGCAGCTAAAGATTACCTGCTCACTAATAAACTTTTCTTGCAGTACAGCCAAAATTAGGGCCCACTGAAGACAACTGTAGATGCATCTTAAGTATCAGAGGACTTCAGTTTATCTCCTCTTGAATTTTCCACCTGCCTTATAATTTTGCTTTTGTATTGGTTTCTAAAAAAGGTGAAATTATTGTACGAGAACATTCATTTCTGACAGACTATCCTGCTAAATTCTGTGATATCCATTCATTACTTATCTGCTGACCCAAAGCACTACACTAAGTTTTGCAAGTATTTAAAGTGTACTATTGAAGATCTGACAAAAAAACCTCTTGCATGATTTTTATGTTCAGAACCAAAGGGAATTTAAAAAGCAAGAAATACAGTCCATGGAATGATAAAATTTCAAAAAGATTTTATTGAAAACATGTTGCCTGAAAAACTCTGGAAGCTTTTTATTTGATAAGTGTTTTTATCCCTTTTTGTTTCATTTATGATTTGAGAATACAGATGCTGGTTTCCTTTCTCATTTAAATTTCAATTATTGCTCCATTAGTCCTAGATACATTGTGAATTTGTAGCCTTTTGAAATCTTATTAGAATTTCCACACATATATGGGTCCAAAGCCACTTTTAGATTAAATGAGAAGAAAGAGAAGAAAAAAATATTGTAGGAAATTAAAATTACTTCAGTTGTCAAAGTGGCAGTGCCATCTACCAGAACAGCTTCTTAGAAATGTGCAGCATGTCTTTAAAAAAAAAACAACAAAAAACAAAAAACTACAGATGACAATATAGAAATTCATTCCCTTAGGAATATCCTTGAAGCTTTGTCCACTGTAATTACAACACACTGTCCTTTTTGATTTGTTTTATGACATGGCTCAAGGTCACACCTGAGAATGCATCAGCTGATGTCTGGAAAACAAGTTTGTTCTTTGCAAACACAAGGGTTGAAATTCATGTTTTCTGGGGTAACAACTGTAAAGCAGAGGCTGGTGAGGAATGAAACCCTGCCCTGCAAGGCTGACATTCAAACTGTGCATTAGGTAATTAAACCCTGTGTGTGTTTATGCAGAACTTACTGACCCACTGCTTTTCCTTTATCCACAGGGCAACCCTTGGGTTCCATTAGTCAATTATTTAAATGATACAGTGATTGCTGTAACCCCTTCAAAGAATCCTTTTGTGTATTAGTGCTCACAGGAGGTTAATAATTTAACATTGGAATATCCAAGAACAAAATGCCACAGTCATGGACAAATAAGAGTACAAAATACTGGAAATGGGTCTTAACTTCATAGTAATTCAGACAGATAAAATCAAGACCAGCCACATTAAGTATATATAACATAAGTTCAGCTTTTCAATGCCTCAGCTTTTGACAGGTTCAAAATTCCAAACCAAAATTTTATTTTAACAAGAAAAACATTGCATGCCACCCTTTTGAGCTGCTGGTGCCTAAATAACAAAGCAACTCAGAAATTTCTAATATTAATTTTTTTCCTCACAGAAGATAAAGGAAAGATAAGTCCTACTCCCTTCATTTAAGGCTGGGACAAGGAAGCTCATGCCAAACATTAAAACTTTGATTACCTAGGATTTTCCTCTGTTTACATAAATTACCTGTATCCTAAGCATGTTTTCTTCACTAAACCCCTCTTTGTACACCAGCCTTTGCATTCCCATGACAAAACTCGAACAATACTGCCTCAGGTCCAGTGAAGTTATCCTTCCCCAAGTTATCCTTCCCCTTCCACAGACAGAAACCAAGCAGTGATCAGGACTCATTGCTCCAGAAAATCCAACCCAGCAAATTATAGACTCTCCCTTCCTAACTCTTCCACAGTTTCAAACACAAAAACAAACACAAAAACTGATTCAAACACAAAATTCAAACACAAAAATCTACAAGCAAAGGAGTTTGGGGCAAAGGGAGGGTTTTGTTGGAGCTGAGCAGCAGTGGGCACCTCTCCCCAGGGCACAGGAGATGCAGCTCCGTGGTTTGTGCTGTGCCCCAGCAGCTCTGCAAACTCCCTGCAGAAATCCAGGGGGCACAGCAGGCAGCTCCCCTCTGCTCCCAAACCCCAGAGCACAAAGCAGAGGAAAATGAGGGCTGGACTTTGTCACAATTGCAGAAAAACCAGGGCACATCTCAGGTTTGTGTCACTGACACTGCAAGGGACTCAGCACAGCAAAGCCGTGCCCTGCACCACAGGCTCTCAGCAGAGGGGATGATGCCACAACAAACACTGAAATCTTCTCATGGTTCCTTCAATCCTACAAATGCACTGAGCAGGACCCTCTGAACACCCCTGCTCTCTCAGACAGCTGTGGTTGGAAGATGGAAATGCAAAGGTTTTTATTTCCTCTCCTTTAATTCTGTTTTTCTATTCCAGCTGTGCTATACGCTCTACCAGATTTTATAGTTGTACAAGTATCAGCTCATGAGTTTAAGTAACTGATGATTTTTTCTAGACATAAATGGTTTCAAAAGTCTGTAAAGATTATCAGAGGAGAAATCAGAGGAGGAAAGATGGAGGCAAAATGTGATGAACAAAATAGCTACAAAAGAAAAAGTTTCACTTATGCCATTACCCTTCCCTAGGACTTTGCATTACTATGCATTTTTATCTTTGTGACATTCAATTTTCTTTGACTAGCAGCAATATCAGCAGCATAACTGAAGGTGATTCTCTCAAGAATTCATGTTCTTTCCAGATAAACAAAACTTGGACAAGAAATGTACAAGAAAATGAAAAAGCTCAGTTGACTTAAATGCTTTTCTTCGTTCAGTTATCCAGAGGTTTCCCATTCAATTACTGTCTTGTCATTCTGACTCGCTCATTTATCTACATTTTTCTATTAATATTTTATTTTTAGAACATAAATGTTTTACCCCTCTGAAAAATCATGTGTTTTTTAGATAAAAGGCTAAAATACGTGCCACAACGGGGAGCAAACAAAATGTACCAAAAATATCTAATCCCACTCCTTTTTTCTGTCCTAAAGACTTCCAAAGACGAAAGAGCCTTATGCAAAACTGGACTAATATTGATATTTTTTTTACAATTTTACAGTTCTTATATCAAAGTGAAGTGAAACTCAGGAGGGTTATTTTCCATCCCCAAGGCTTATCTTTTAACTTGGTAGTTAACCTCTTGTTTAGATTCTCTCCCTTTTACTGCAGCAATATCTCAAAATTAGTGCCAGGAGACTCATTCTGCATTGTGGAGCCTAGAGGGGGGATTTAAATAAACCTGACTGAATCCCAGCCAAGTGGTGCTGAATGGCTTTAAACTTTAACAAGGGGCACTGGGTAAGGCCCATAAATCCCATGGAAGAATTCCCAGGGAATCCTGCTCTAAGCCAACATCCCCTCCTTTCTTGCCAGGTATAAAATCCAGGAATAAAGCAGACCTGGACATGAAATAAATTACTTTTCAAGTAATCAGAAATTTTTCTCCTGCTGGAGCCCAGCAAGTTTAGGTAGCAAGGCAGAAAGGACTCCTCATGATTTTCAGATGTTCTCCAAATTAACAACCAAGGATGGCAGAGCTTTTGAACACAAGTATTCATATGCATTATCTGCATGGTATTTTTTTCAAAATTATCATTTCCATCTGTGGGAATTCTTGCAATGTACAGCATGTGGTAGTACTACAGCACACACACATAAATAATTACTAGCAATAAAAAGACTCCCCACAATTTCTCCTTTTCTAAAACACCTGTAGGTCATTTTATCACGTTACAAACCCCTTATTTTGTAGAAGCATTAATTCATGGGACCCCTCAAGAGACAACAACACTCCTATAAAAACATAACAGGTTGGTGATTGCAATGTTGTTTTTATAAATAAGCAAAGAAACACACATTCAAAGTCATTTTTTTGCATTACTGCTTGTATGTTGCAAAATAATAAATCTGCTTGGAAGCAGCTGTCTGTTAGTGAAGTGTATAATTTTTCATAAATCTCTAAACTATTATTGGCAGGTAAGTGCCCTTCAGGCTTCAGATCCCAGGATGGACTCCAAACTTCTGGCAAGACGTGGTGGCATTTCAGCCCCTGACACAGCAGGGGTGGCAAAATAATCTCTTATTTGTGTGTTTGCAGCATTCTGAGTCAGTGTCTGTCTGACAGCTGGAGCCAGCACATCCTTCTCTTCACTTTATTCTGGTGTCTTCCTACTGCCTCTCTCTTACCTTTTCTAAATATTTCCAGTTCTGTTTGTCCCAAGCCTCACCGTGCCTTTCACAGACCAATTCCAATTTCTGATTTAGCTCATCTCTGGTAAAATGTCTCCCTCCACTCTGCATAACATTTAATGAGCACCATGAATTCAGCTTTCTGAGGAATTCTGTGTATTAAAACAATGCAAATTCAAAAAATGTTGGTAAAATTTCACTGAATTTCCTGAGTTCCAGGGCAGGTAAAGCAGGAGGTTTTACTCCTAATCCCTAAGGAGATGCCTCACCCCTTACCTCATCTACCATTAGCAATGAATTGTGAAATCACTGACCATTAACTGAAAATAGAACTGGGCAATAAGGACTGAGACCACAAAGTTACCGACCTCAGGAGAAATAGTTTTCTGAAGAAAATAATGACTCACATTCCTGCCCTGAACCACAGCTCCTGGAAGCCAGTGTAACTAGACACTGTCCCTTGACATCTGTGCAAATTGTACTGTGCCCTTCTTGTTAGGAAAAATACATTGGGGATGACAAGTCAAAACCAGGGAAAATCAGCTGCTCCAAATTGTATGTAAGGAGAGCTGATGCTGCTCCAGGGATCCCTTGAGTGGGAGTTAAAGTCCACCTGTAACAAGAGAAGCAGGCATTTAACCCCAAACAATGAGTAGGGAAGGTAGGGAAGTAAAAATAATGCAGTAGCCAAGGACTCTGGCACAGCAACAGCTCCCTGTTGTCAGGGGAAAAAATTCTGGGAAAACAGGACATGGTGATTTCCAGCTGCAGGGATAAGCAAGCTTGGAAGATGGAAAATCTGTCCAGTATCACAAGAATAGTAACTACATATAGAGTTGGGTTTTTTGTTTTTTTTTTTTTTGTTTTTTTTTGTTTTTTTTTTTTTCTTTCACTGTTATTTNTGAGTTTGGTTTTTTTTTTTTTTTTTTTTTTTTTTTTTTTTTTTTTTTGTTTTTTGGTTTTTTTTTTTTTTTGTTGGTTTTTTTGTTTTTGTTTTTGTTTTTGTTTTTTGTTTTTTTTGTTTGGTTTTTTTGGGTTTTTTTTTTGTTTGTTTTTTTGTTTGTTTGTTTTGTTGTTGTTGTTGTTGTTGTGTGTGGTTGTTTTTAGTTTTTTACTTAAAAATATATATATATATATATTTAAATTCATCCTTAATACAATTCCTTAAAAATAAATCATATGATAACCTAATCTACAGGACCTGGGCAATCACAAACACAAGGCAAATGCCTTCTGATCCTATCAGCCTTTCTGTGAAAAAATTCCTCCAAATGTCCAACCTCAGGCTCCCCTGGTGCACCTTAAGACTATGTCCTGAATAGGTATTTTCTGAATCATTTGATGTCCTGAGTAGGTATTTTCTGAATCATTTGTAAAGAAAAGTCCTGAAAACACCTTTTCAACCACCCCTTTCAATTTGCTTGGACAGCCACTTGCCTACATAAACCCATTTATTTTCAGTTGTGTATATGTCCTGTGAGATTTAACTCAGAAGTAATTCATAAATAAGTCTGAGAAAAGACCTTTTAAAAATGTAAAGTATTGGAATAATTGCTGCTTAGAGTTCTTTCTCCCATTTTAAAACATCTAAAGAATAAAAGAGCATGCTCCACAATGAGCCTGTGTGAGTAGAACATCTGCATACAGATATATTTATATTCTGTGTGCACATGACAGACAGGTATATTAAATATACTACATATAAAATAAACAAAACCCACACCAAGGTGTGAAATTTAATCAGCATTTTATCCCAAAATTTATGCAGGAGAAGGCATTTCACCAGTCTTACCTACAGTTCTCATGTTCTTCCTGCATTTTGAACTATGCTTTTAATTTATATTGATCTGAACATATGCATATCTATAGATATATAGATATCTATAGATAGCCCTATGCTTTTTATTGGTATTTTATTGCTCCTAACAGAGAGGACAATGAAAAAAGAATGTGAAAGGTGCTGTTGGCAGGCTGAGGGCTCTCTACCCCACAGGACACTTGGTTACTGAACCCTTTAAATCCATGCAAGAGGAGCACAGACCCCCAAAACACCCCCATGAGCTCAAGAGGTGACAAGAAATGCTCAGGACTTTCAGTTTATTCATCCTTTATTTAGAGGTGAGAGCTGTCCTCTGATCAAAGTGTGATTTTTGAGATGTTGTAAGAAGCTCACACCCCCACACCTGTCAACAAATGAATGCTGGCCCTTGCTGGCAGTAAATGCTGGACAGAAATTAAAGGAATAGAAATAAATAGTAATAGAAATAAAATAATGCTGTAGTAAATTAAAGAGAAATGCATACAAGGGAAATGTTACCAGTTTTGAGAAACAAACAGACAGAAAACCTGCATTCAGATTTCAGTGCATGGATCACCTACAGAATTATAATAACAGGGCCAAACATGCTGCTAAAATGCCATCTTTTATTGCTGGAGAAGGATTAACAGCATCTTTAACATCAGCACCATTTAAAGCAGAATCCAGCACAGGAAGGAGTGCACAGCTCCCACACAAGAAGCCAAATATCAAATCTATGACATCCTGATGATGGTTCTCTGCCAAAGGACAAGATAAATACAGCACTAACCCACCTAAGTGGGGGACACAAGTACCAATAACAGCATTTCTGGGGCTGTAATCTCCTGTGCCTGTGAAACACTGATGTGCAGTCCTCAATTTTGTGTTACTTACAGAGAGAGTCCACCAAAACAGACCTCAGCGTGGTCTGTAACTGCTTTAGCCAAGAGAGAAAATGAGTGCTTGATCCTTTATTGGATTGCCCTCCCTCAGCAATGTCACTTGTGTAAAACTGCTGCCCTGTTCTGTCAGTTCAGCAGGCTCAGGGCTGTGTCCTGATATGTTCATTTTAGACTGAAATAAAGGAAGGGTTGATACCAGCCCAAGGAAACTCCATCACCACGTTCTGATTTAACTCGTTGATGTACACATGATGTAACTGCTCTTCCTTGCTGAGCCAAAGAGATTTGAAGAAATTCCCTCCCCTCTTCTTCAGGGTCAGATTTATAGTGTGAATTTTGCACTGTATTATGGTGATGCTTTTGTTAGATGTGTGCTTTACTGCTGGAATTACAAACCTGAGAAATGGAATATATTTGAGGCCAAGTTTTCCTCACTCATTCTCCCTAGATTGTTCACCTTGGCATTTTCAGCCAATGTATTAAGATCTTTCTAATGCAAATGTTATCACAAATACTCCAAATATGCTGGGCAATTAAACAAGGGGTCTCATCTTCAAACTGAATATCCTAACCTGAAATTTCAAAGCTTTAAAACATTCAGGACCAGCTGTACTTGAAAATTCAGGCAATTTTAACCTCATATAGCCTTAGAAATTTCTTTCAAAACAACTCACTCCAGGTCTGGAGGCAAAATTACACATTACCAATTACATAACTCTAATATACCTTGTGTCCTCAAATCCAGCAGCAGAGCAAGTGTATGGGTTTTACACTGCAAAAACATAATTACCAAACCTCATCAAAACCAGATGCTAAATAGATCTGTTTGCAATATTATAACCCAAGCTGTCCTTCCTGCAGCACTCCAGCTGAAAGGCTGAATCTGTGTTTTGGGAAATCTCACAGAACATCTCAGGCTCTACTGAGTCCTGCAGGAAATTGTGGTTAGGATGAAATGATGCAGTGACCACCTTCATTGTCCACTAAGTCATAAAAACCTGGCTTTGTGCCAATTACTTCACCAAGAATTAAGTTGAGAAAAGCTTTTGGTTTTGGAATGATTTTATTTTTCTTCTAAGAAGCTTGCACATATCAAAAGAAAGTTCAGGAAATTTTACTCCAGCTCAAACTACACCCACCATGGGAACCTTGGACTCTGTCAGATTTCTGGTAGAAGCATTTTGATTATAAATCTTTGTTTAGTGTGCTTATGGATAATTCTGACTGTTCAAGAATTACACACCATAACTGTGCAGGTCTACCAACTATAAATAAAAGCTACAGCAGAAATTTTGGGCCCTGCTGTATTTTCTTTGGAATATATAAAGAATGCAGTTTATGTGACACCATAGTAGCCACTGCATAATTTATTTGCCACATAGCCCCATTTTGAATCATCACAGAGAGATGACAAATGATTAGCCATTAACTATTCAGTTTTAAATAGTTTTGTGATCTGAAAACTTGCAACAGTGAGGATATTATGTCCTTATTAATATTCATGTGTGAATTTTGTCTGAATAGATAAAACTTCAGGAAGCTGCATGGCATGAAAACATGAGTGTAGGCCTAGGAACTGGGTAGTGCCTTTTCTTTTTCTTTTTTATTATTTGGTACTAGTCTTGTAGCTCGATGGATTAGCACTGAAAATTCCAGAATCCCTCACAAAGGTGCCTCTCCTTTAATCCTGCTGCTTTAAGTGCAAGGAAACTGCAGAATTTGCTATATAACTCCACATGTGCATGCACAAACACACATGAAAAATGATGAAAAAGGCTGTGTAAGATTTATGTCCCTCCCTTTTCAATCTCATGATGGACAGCATAAGCTTTAAAACCCAGAGACTTGGGATAAGTTTTCCAGGTGCTGAAGCCCAGGTTTTTGCTAACCCCCCAAACCAGGCTTAATTTTCTGGTCCATTTTAGTTGCTATGTTAATGGTTTAATCCCTGAAAAACTATTCTGCCTCATCTTCCTTACATGCAAAGATTATCCTGTATTATACTGCTAGCAACGTTCTCTACCTGCTGTACAACTTATTAAAATAAACTCCATTGCATAGCAAGCTTTCCTTAATTAATCACATAAGTTTGAGTCTTTTATGGTTTAATTGAGCTCTTTTGGCACAGAAAAGCGGCAGGGAACAAAAGAAGTTCTCTGCCTCTCAAAAGGTCTGAAGTCTGGAGGGTAATAAATATAGATACTGGTCTTTCAGTGTTGAGACATGCAAATAATCCAAAAATAGAATGGGTATTCCAGAAAGAACTTGGACTTTCTTGACTTCTTTCCACTGGATTCTGCAAGGATGAGAACTTGATACCTTATATATTTGGTGACCCTCAGGTGAATTCCTTTTGAAGATTTACTAGTAAAAAAAACCCAAATTTCTAAACAGCTGGTCACATAACAACAGATGCCTGTCCCTAGGGTAAGGAAAATTTACTATCTAATTGAAACAGCTGTCTGATTCTGATTTATCTGTGTAAGACTTCCCTGGGCCCTCCCAGGGGGGCTGCCCAGGAACCCCAGAGCTCAGAGGGTGCACTGGACCCAGCCCAGCCTCCCCAGGGCACCCTGAGTGGCACAGCAGGTTTGGCACCAGCCAGACCCGCCAGACCTGAAATTCAGCACTGAAAAATGCACTAGAAAGACCCCACTCCACAGCATTTCTTTGTGGATGAGAATGTCTACAAAGAGAAATGTGTCAGATGTGTCAGATGATGCTTCAGAAACTGTCCAAGAAGCTGGACTTGCCAGCAAGACTCTCAAATGAATTAGTAATTTTGGCTTTGTATTTTTGGTTGCTCCCTATTTCCAGAAGAACAGCAATGTTGAGAGCATCCAATGACTGATTTTTAGACTTCTCCACTAATCCCAAGATAAACTTTTAGAATCATGCCAGGAAGCTGTGGTGATAACTCTCCTGTCAGTCTGATATATTCCTTCAGAACTACATTCAAATTTAAATGAAAAGTTGTAATCCCATGTAGAGAGATTGCTAATTATGTTTTAGAAGTATAATTTTATATCCATTCTTACATCTAAACATAAACAGTTTTCATAAGATCATCAAATTTTAGAACTGCAACTGAAATCTGTGTCACCTTCAGAGGTGTTCTTTATTATTTACAACTGAATCTCTTCTGCTAATCTATCACCAGTGCAACACTGGAATTTTCATCACTGCTCTGAAGAAACTAGTAAATCATGCTCACATTTCTCATTCTATTCTCTGTCCTCAAAACCTGAGTTAAACCTGAAGAATGGAAACTGCACTCACGCATTTTTAAAGCCCAGCACAATCATAACTCAAATACCCCCTTGCAATTTTTCTATTAAATTCAAACTGGCAAACTTGTGACTCATCAAAGCAATTTCCTGATGTGATTCTCTGAGTCAGCCCCACTGGGGGATTGGTCCATGGGGTCCTCCAGCAGCAGATGAGGGTGCAGCCTGCAGACAGAACAGCCAAAGGATGTTTCATCAAAGAGAAACACTCCTGGTTGGCAGGTGCGTGGTTCTGTTAAACCTAAAATGCTGATTCGTACCATTTTGAGCCCTCTGCCTCCATGGCTTTGCTCACTGGGGCTTTCTGGAGCAGAGGGGCTGTGGGTGCTGGAAAAGGCAGAGTGGAGATGCTCATCCCATGTGGGCAGGGTCCCAGAGGTGAGCACAGCTCAGGCAGTGCCTCACTGCCTTTCTGAGCTAAACAAAAAGGGGCTGAAAAGAGCTCAAAATCCAGGTTGTCAGCACTGGGCACTGCCTCAGCAAACACTCCCCAGGGACACTGGCAATGATAAATATTTGGGAAACAGCTAACCTGCTATTCCTGGGTCTATAGCTTGAGAGAAATGTAGAAGAATCTGGAAGCTACCCTGGGCATTTAGGGCTGGCACAAGGGGAAGCCCTAAGGAACAGATCTGATGCCTTTCAGTAGCTCCTGTTCTCATATTTAGCTGTCTTACCTCAGTACTTACATTGACCAACTCCCATTTTTAAATGGAAC
Source organism: Cisticola juncidis (assembly GCA_013400215.1). Taxonomy (NCBI): domain Eukaryota; kingdom Metazoa; phylum Chordata; class Aves; order Passeriformes; family Cisticolidae; genus Cisticola; species Cisticola juncidis. The sequence continues at coordinate 98,481 of VXBR01001128.1, forward strand.
ATTTGTTTGTGAATGATATGCAAAATCTACTGCATATTGCATGAATACTCTTGTGAGAAAGATCTTAGAGCAAGGCTCTTTCCTCCCTCCTTATCCCAAGCCTGATGCAGGAAAGTGGCAGGGCAGAACCACAGGATTTACTGTGTTTCATTCAATTGCTCTTCAAACTCTCAGGCACCTTCTTTCCATCTCTTTCCTCTCTGAAGTATTTTAGCAGTCTTGGAAAAGGCCCTACAAAGTGTAAATTAAGGATAAAATTAAGTTTGAACTGCAGAACACATGTTCTTGTACTTAGTAGCAGGATGTTTGTATTCTAAACAGATTATTTTTACAGTGTATTAAGGAAGGTTAAAGAAATATTTGTATATTTTTGATTTTAACAAGAGGAAGTAGAAATGAGATTGGCTTATAATAGAAGAATTACAGTACAGCTGTTACTCCCTAATTAATTCTGTCTGTGAGTAAATCAAAGCTCTAATTATAGACACGAAATATGCTCAATATTGTGGAATATTTATGCAAAACATTATTCCTGGCACTTATCAGCTAAAATATAATGTCTCACCAGAGCTGTAGTTGCAATTTTTAAGTGTCATCACTTTTTTTGCCACTTCTTTATAGCTCAATACATGGAAAGTGCCTGATGAGAGTAGAATTTCATTTTTAAGTACTTTGTAAATCCCAACTGACAACTGGTTCAATTCTTCCTTTAAGAAACACCTGTCTTTATCTAGCAGAAGCAAATATCCAAAATTCCTTAAAATGGCATTTCTCTTATTCTTATGAAGCAGTGCCCTTTAGTTCCACAGCTGTCAGCACACTTTAAATAAAATTACAGTTTTTCTCTGTGTCCTGTCCCAGGCACAGGCACAGTGTGACCCATCACTCATATTTCCCCCATATCATTAATTAGTAACTCCCTCCATAATTGTTGGAGTCCAGGGCATGTGGAGAACCCCTCTGCCCTGGGGGGTCCAAGATCCTGCTGGGACCCCAGGAAAGCACTGCCTCTGACCTTGGTCCATGGGGAAAACTTCCAACACTCAGAGATGAACTACAAATGACAAACATTTGAAGTAAATAGTAGTTTAGTTTGTCACAGGGTGAAAATGGGTAGTTTTGGGTTTTTAGAATGGAAGTTGATGAGAGCAAGATGGAGAATTTTGGGTGGTCTCTCTTCTTCTTCTTCTTCTTCCCTTCTTTCCTTCTTCCTCTTCTTCTTCTTCCTCTTCTTCCTCTTCTTCCTCTTCTTCCTCTTCTTCCTCTTCTTC
>VXBR01001128.1:118579-139442 GCA_013400215.1 Cisticola juncidis
GCATGCAGCCGCTCTGCAGACATGCAGCCCCTGGGCAGCAACGCAGCCCCTGTGCAGACATGCAGCCAGTAGCAGCGCCCCTGTGCAGACATGCAGCCGCTGTGCAGACATGCAGCCAGCAGCAGAGCCCCTGTGCAGACATGCAGCCCCTGTGCAGACATGCAGCCCCTGTGCAGACATGCAGCCAGCAGCAGCGCCCCTGTGCAGCAGCCCAGTGTGGACACTGCTGACCCTCCAAAAGCCACGTCCTCAATGGGTGTTTCTCCTTCAGGCCCCTGGAGCCACACTGATGTGTTTCACTCTAGGGACCTAACTGAAGATTTTTTTGTACCCCAGAGTTATCTCCTGCCCAGAGATCTAGAATTGAAACTTCTCATTTCACATTCAAACTTTTTATCCTTTGACTATTCTCCTTTTTTTTCCATGTTTTGGGACAAGTGAAAATTCTGAGGCGGTAGAATTTAGGGAATAACTTAGTAAGACACTATAAAAGATATTTAAATTATTTTCAGTTAATCAGATTTAACATTTCTCCCAGAAATGCAGAGCCACATGTTCCTCCTATAAAACAATTCTACATTTGCCATGGGAAAAGTCAATTGAAAAAGTTCTAAAGGAAGTCTTTGGCTTCCTACAGGTCTGGAAACTCACATTTTTTCATGCCACAGAAGAGTAGCCACATCTTCCCAAATAATCAAAATGAAAAATAATCCAAATACCAAAATAATCCAAATGAAAAAAAAAAAAAAGTTGCAAAAATCCATCCAAACATCAATAAGATTTGTTCTTTTTTAGTTCCTCAGATTCTTTCAATAAGTCACTACTGGATAAAAGTCAAGACCCACGTGCACTGTTCTGAGTTCCACTTTGATTAGAAATAATATGATAAAGTTTAATTAAAAACTACAGTAAATGTCATCAAAAGTCCTTATTCTGTTAGCACTGAAAATCTTGTATATATGAAATAACTAGAAAGAATAACTTTGTGGTAAAGGACTGGTAAGAGATGAAATTGAAAATAAGATTACAGGTCAGCAGCAAGTACTTGAAAAGTATTTGAGAACAGGTTTATTTATGTACTTACTAGAAATGGTTATGTTTAAATTTAAAGTTCTGTCATTAGAGCAGGTTTTATCACCCATCTTTCTCCAGTTTTCTTAGCTCTCTCATCCTGTATGAATGATTCATTTGGACCATTCTTTATGTTAAGCACTGAGTCCCAAAAATGATCTATTACACAGGATTAAACACAGAGCCAAAAAATTATCATCTTATAAACTTCATAAAGATGAAACCTTTGCCAATATATTTTTCTGTTAGTCTCTGTCTCCAAGTACCAGTCAGTATCAAGGTTGCAGAGAAGACTGGTTCTAACTCTGCCCAAAAATGTTCTTTGCTGTTATCTGACCTGCCAGGTACCAGGAGGTAAAATAATCAGAAGTGTTATTATTTACAGAATACTAAATTTTGACCGAGTCTTGTTTTGATTCACAAAGTTGGGCACAGACTGTATTTGTAATGTTATCATCCTGTTACAATGCTTTTACTGAACTGCACATTGACAAAACAACTCACTTGACCATAACAAAAAAAAAAAAAAAAGAAAAAATTCACTTATGCCATGTGCAAAAGCTCGTAACTCCATTTCTGCCAACTGGATAAGCATGACTAAACTCTTAAAACTGTGCAGCTGGATCATTTAGGGCTGCATGGGGATGTGTGTTATTAGACTAATTGGTGCACTAATCCTATGCATCAGAACATAACAGTAAAGAAATAAATTTTTAATGCTACAAATTGATTATTAAACATCATACAGAAACAGCAAGAGAGAGATGTTTTATAGCTAAAACACACATATATAAAACACATTCTATGAACATCTTACTTCACTCAAACTTAACTTTTAAGGTTTACCACTCAGTATGATTTTTTAATGCTTAAAAAAAACTGTAAATACATCTTTAAAGTATACTGCAGATGTTCTTGGGATTAAACTTCCCTGAAGACAGCATGACATAAGGACAAGCACAGTAGTTTTAAGTGCTCCTCAACAGCCAGGCACTGTAGTCAGAAGTCACATTTGTTAACATATGTTAACAATGTACAAGGTGACACTTATGTAGAAATCTCTTACCTGCTTTGGTTGAGTCTCTCCTGATAACGTTTGTTCTGTGAAGGATGCGAGGCTTTGTGTATAAATCAGAGGCAAAGGTGTGCTTGGCACATCCAGTTTTCAGCAGAGCTCAAGTGTGATATGTGTAAGTAATAAATTGGCTTCTCAAAGTAGCTCAGACCATATTACTTGGAAACAGAGTCACTGCTTGCAAGGTTGCTGATGCTGCTCCTTCTGCTGTGTGCCTTTGCAGAGAGCTAATATATGAATAAGGCAGAGAACAAATCCCTTTCTCTTTCTCCCTTTACCTTTCCTTCCTTCTCCTAACCGGTGAGTTAGAGTTCAGTTTATTCTGCAGACGGTGGCAGAGCACAGGCTGACAGTGCTGTTTCCTCCCCTGCCGAGACACACTGAATGTGTTGTGAATAAAGACAAAGCCAGAGCTGCACATCACTGTAGGTAGGAGCTGCAGGATGTGCCGTGCTCTGCTCAGCAGGCAGGAAACCTCCAGTGCAGCTGGACAGGCTCACCCTGCCCTCCCCACCTGCACCAGGGACTTCACTGGGACCACCCCTCTCACACGAGGGCAGCCCCATCCCTGCAGCTGGCACCAGGTCCCATCTGCCCCCTGGCAATGCCTATCTGTGGGATTTTATTTTTCTGCACCATAAATGGCAATTCAGCTCCAGTTTCTCCTTCTGGCTAATGGGCAACTAACTGGATAAGCTGCCAGCTTTTCTTACTGTCAATTAACATCTGGAAAATCCCTACTGACACGCCAGGTTTAAGGGTTGTACTGAAATTAGGCCTAAAGGATACCTGCCAAATAGGTTTGCACACCAATAGCAGTGTTTTCCTCTCTACTCCCTCACTCCCCTTTTCTTTTTCACTGTAAATAAAATATTCCCAGGTCAAATAGTTACCAAATGGAAACCAGCAATGTTGCTGTTGGCAAAATAGGATGAAGATGACAGTAAGCAGGAAGGAAAACTACCTAGTTCCCAAACTGTATGTTAATTAATTTCTGGAGCCCTACTGAATACATGGGAAATGTGTGCTGGTTTGAGTTCACAAACAATGGACTTGATGCTATTTTGAGAAGATGATATTTATTTTCCATGCTCCTGTCTGTGAATACTGAATACTAGCAAGGGGGAAGTCCTAAAGCAAAGGTATTTCAAAAGTTGCAATTTTTATTATTACATTTTTCAGATAAGCATCTATATGGCTACATACAATCCTATGCTATAGTGGCCAGTATGAAACCCTATCAGCCTCCTTCCTTGATGGCAAAAACAGAAAAACAAAAAACCAAACACAAACCCTTTTCTTATAATATATTAAAGTAATAGTTATTGAAAGAACCTTCACCCTACCCATCTTCCCTGAACATGACAAGAATTTCTTCATCAAATTTCCCCCATTAGTGGCTGTGAAATCTGGAATTCTCCAAGTCCTTTGAGCACTAAGGTTCTTTGACTATGGGGAGAAAGGGCACATTAGGGAAGAGAAGATGTGATGAGCAGTTCCTGACAGCATCTCTACTGCCCTACAGTGGGTGGTGGGCAGGTGTGGAGCCACAAAATGTCATGTGGAAACCTTGAAACTGGACAAAACTCTTGACTTTGCAGCAAAATGACTTTGATGTGTGAAATTTTTGTAGTGGCCATGTCTGAGGAATGAAGCCACTCCTCTCTTGTCTGCACAGTAACCCCCACAGCCTCCTCCTAGAGCAATAATGACCCTCCATAGTTTTGAATAAAGAGCTCCTTGCTGCAGCATGTCCTGGGCACTTTTCATTGTTAATAAAAGTGAATCCATCTCTCATCAGTTCCATTCCTGGTCCCTTTGAGAGCTAGGTTTGACCAACACAGAAATTATTGAGATGTTTCATCACTCTTGTCAAATTTTGCTTTTTTTGAGAACATGATAGCAAGTTTTATACACTGAAACATGCAGTTTGTCCCAGGCTGATATTTACACTGAATTTGATCCAGCTGTTGATCCCTTTGCCACCATTTTAGGTGAACTTTAGTAACAAGGAAACAAAAAATAGCACGTGGCAGCCTCTGCCAGTTTTATGTTCATGTCTAGAAAAAGGATATCAGAAACAAGAAAATTTTTACAATAGTGATCTACTCACCTTCCCAAGGATGCTGTTAGCAAGTTTGTTACATCTGCTGATGGGGAACCCGATTTAATGAGGAAATTGCTATTCCTGTGGGCAATATTAAGCACTTGGCACTCAGCTGTATGCTTAAGAAGTTAAAAGGTTCGAGGGGGCTCGAGCACTGGCACTTGTGCTTAAGTCTTTTTGCTTCTTCCTTCCTATGAGCAAAATATCCTGAAGCCTGGATCAGTGATCTTTTGCTTTTCTGTGCTGTGTGGAGCAGAGGTGTTATGGTGTAACATGACAATAAATTTCTCTAGGAAGAGGAGATGCATGTACAAAAGGTAAAGTTTCTTCTCACACCTCATTTCCAGGAGGAAGAGGAAGCTCTCAGCTCTCACTGGATTTCATAGAAGTGGAGTACTCAGCACCTCAGAGCCTTGCTGAGCAACTGCAGAATCCCAGCCAGAGCAGAAACACACTTAAGTCCTAAAACACCATTAATCCTGTGTTTACACAGTCAATATCCCAAGGGTTGCAGATAAAACTGCAGGAAAAATAAACAAAAGATTATTAAAACCACTACATTATAATTTAGTCTGTGCCTTCATTACTTTATATAAATGTTTCCTGTTTTTTATTAAAATAAAATGCATCAAATCCAGTGGCACAGAACAACAGAGAAAATTCAAGCTCCTCCTGGAATTTCTTTTATTCTGTATGACAAGCTAAAAGGAATAAATCCATTATCTACTATAGAGCAAGGTATCCAGTCCTGAGCAGCATAAATACCCTATTTGTAAATATTCAGAGACATAAAATTATCTGTACAAAACTTTCCAAGCAAGGAAGCCATCGCTAATACTAGAAGCATTTCACAATAAAAAATATTTTTGGCAGTCTCTGGAAGAAGCTCTTGTAATCATCCATCTACTAATTCTTCACAAAATAACTAATGACCAATTACTAAACAAAGAGAGAATTCCTTATAAAAGACCTAGAGAAGGAACAGAAAAAATTCTGTGCTAGGTCAGTTGCTGAAGAGCAAACAACTTAATACTCACAAACTACTATACTAAAAACCCCTAACAAAACCAAAAACTAAAGATTGCTTATGCCATTTCCATAGTAAGGTTATTCATGTCATAAATTCTCTGAGTGTGGGGTACCATTGTTTTCTCCTGTGAAAATTCCAGTAATTTTGCCAAAATATTGTGCATTGGTGTCTGATCTTCCCAACCACTTCCTGTGTCTGGGACTTGTACATCTCAAGCTTTTAGCTAAAGTGCCATGAGACACAGCTTCTTCTATTTGCAAGGCACTGCTTCAATCTGAAATACTTCAGTATTCAAATTATTATTGAGTTATTGTAGCAAAAGGAAAAGAGCATCTCAAGATTTTCCTTGATGACCTACATTGCAAAGGAGATACTGAGATTAGAACCTCTGGGGAATTAGTAAACCAGAATGACTGTAAATTAAACTTTTGGGGTTAATTTGTTTTAAATGGTCACCAAGAAAGTGGATTTAGCTGGTTTTGGGTTTTTTTTTTTTTGTTTAGTTCCAACAGAGTGGGCCATATGACATTAATATTTAATAATATAAAATATAATACATAATATATTGTATATATCATGTACTAAATATAACATATCTATTATCTATTATCTATTATCTATTATCTATTATAAATTAGGTACTCAGCTGATGTTGAGGATATGCAATGGGTCAAAAGTAGTTGAGACAAGGTATCTTAAACTCTCTGACACAGAAACCTGTGGTTATAGGTGGTGCTAAAGTATCACCTCCATCACTGACCTACTTTTCAAATCACAAACACAATCAGAGCTTTCACCTTTTGAAGTTTGTCCATGATCAGCAGCAGAATGACAATAAACAGGGCTGCTTCCAAATCCCCATGCTGGATAAATCATTTCTTTCTAATCAGGTGCTCTCACATGAAAGAATGATACTGCATATATTAATTGCATATTCCATTAGATCTTCACCTTCATCTACTGCAGCACTATGGCCCCTACCAGTTCTTTAATATTCCTGCATTTATAAATGTGAAGTGTTTCTTTACAGTTGTTCTTTGACTTGTACATCACCATCACACAGAAGGACTGGGAAGACAGAGTGCACAGAGCAGAGTAGAAGGTGAGGAACAGAGTCCTGTTTATTGCTAGTTAAGGCACCCCCAGCTGTTTGCTGGCTCTGATCTGCACTGCTCCTCGTCAGCTCAGAATTAATTACCTGGCTCCATGTGATTTCTGACAGCCATGAGCAGTCTGCTGATTTGTGTGCCAGTGAGAAGAGGCATGACAGGACTCCAACTTCCAGAGCTGCAGAGTGACTAAAAATGAAATCAACTCAGGGCAGGCACATAGGAGGTCCCTTTCTTCTTTTCAGTTTATTTACTGTGAGTACTGCCCCAGGAAATGTCTCTGGGTTTTCTGCTGCAGGGCAGCAATCTCCCCATCACAGCTCCAGAATGGCAAATATTACTGAATACTCATGGTTCCTGAGTAATCACAGCAGTTACCTGGAAATTCTTGCAGATTTAAGGACCAGTTGAGCCACAGCCACTGTTTCCCAGAGGTGAAGAGTGCTGGACATGCCCTCACTGAAGAATTGGGGTGCTCTACACCACTCAGAGTTATTGCTACATTTAATCAGTGTCTGCATCAAATCCGAGAATCTGCAGGAGCAGCTTTAATTTCCTCTTTCCACAATCCCTGTTCATTCATAGATGTTTAGTTCTTTTCATAAGCATAGAGGTCATTCTTCAACAAAATAGAAAACATAAGCAGTGCACAAACTTTTGTCAGATTTTATCTTTGTTAGATATCCAAGGGATGTATGAGACATAGTTGGATGGCAGAACCTTAAATGGATAGTTTAGGAATGATTGCTTATCTACACAGGGAGAGAGGGAGACAAAATTCTGGCCAAACCTGCACACTTTTTGTACATGAAATACTCAGTGGCTTAAAAGGGTATTTGAATGGATGAAGAACAAAGAATAAGTCCTTTCTTTTGTACACTTAGTGATCCACACAACCTACTGCATCTGGCCTTTCAGATCTGCTCTACAATGAAATATTTTTCACTTACAGCACAGAAAGTTTTACAAGCCAAGGGATATTAAAAGACCAACCTCATGTATTTCATTAGTCAAAAGCATAACAAATGTCTAAACTACACTTGGTATACTTCAAATATTAAAGTACCCAATTTGAATGATAGCTTGAAAATCACTGAGGATGGAAAAATCTGCAGTTTTGTGTAGAGAAAGTTGACAACAATTCTCTCTATACAGGATACTAGTTTTTCAGCAGAAAGGAAGACAAATACATTAGCTATAATAAAGTGTTTCTTAATGAAAAAAGACAGAAATTTGTCATTTTCTTTTGTGGTGTTCCTTTTTAATAACGAACAATGCATTTGACAGAAAAAAAAAGAGAATGTGTCAGGGGAGAAACACTGTGCAAGTAAATTTTTACAATTACGTCTGTCGTCAGATAACATTGTAATAGCTTGGTTATTCCTAGAGTGTAAAAGAAGAAAATCAAGATCAATTCTGCCTTTGAGCTACTGGGATCCTTCACATGCATGAAATGCTAAATGGGCTCATTATACATCATTATTTCATTACTATCTAAATCATCTGTGTATTAGCTCAGATAACTGTGCACCCAAGGGAGCGCTGTAGCTTTTGGGGACTTCTGACATTTCACACTGAAAATAAAGTGAAGAAAAGCAACAGACTGGTACTGACATATCTGCAACTTTACCAAGAAAACAATGTATGCAAAAGAGTTGCCTTTAGTCTGAAAATGCAAATGGACCAATTTCCCTTGTTTGTAAAGGAAGATGGAGATGGAGATTAATTTGCAGCTGCAAACTTCAGGTGACTTTGGCATATCTAAAATTAGGGATGATTCAGAATCAAAAGCCTGTAAAATCAAATAAGAAGAAAATTAGCCACAAAATCCCAGCTATTTGAAGTGTGTGAAATCCTACAGCAGAAAAAAAACAAAGGCACAATATTCTGCATTTTTGTGAAATTAGATATGCTGTTGAGGAAGCTTGTGTAACTCAAAAGAAAAATAAACACTTAAAATTATGTGTAACCTTATCCAAGACATTTTAACCTCCTGAACAGCATTTGGAAAGTGAAATTCAAAGGTGCCTGGACACAACCTCAGAAGAGGATGGGTCTGTAAGGAATCCTTCCTGTGGAACCCTGCACGGCCCAAGACAGCTTAGAGAGGTTTAATTTAAACCTCTATGCATCAGCATTAGTTAATCTGGCCATTAAACTTCAGAGTTATCCACTTCTGAGTAGCTCTGCTCTTTAGGTGATGCCATAAATCAAACCATGCCACACTAATGGGAAGATAATGACAGCAGGTTAACCCTTTGCATTTCCCTGCTCTTGTGTCCAGCCAGGCTCTGCCAGCTCTGCCAGCACCCACCAGATGAATCCAGGAATTTGGGCAGCCCAGCCCTGCTCCCAGCCTTTCATTAGTGTTCAGTCCCTTCTACAGAGCTTCCCAATTTTATCACCAGTAGAATACTCTGAAATCCATCCCTCAGTTTAGCAAGGGGTAGGAGCAAAGCAACTAATCTTGGGTGTCTGGCAAACAATTTGTAATGGTCAGGCCAGCTGACAAATAATTTCTCAAAATTCCTCCAGTGTCTTAGGCTAAATTTAAGTTTTTGAAACAGAAACAGGCAACTGTTTCTAAGCACAGAGAAGCATAGGCAGAGCAAATTTTTAACATATGTGTTTGTCTTACTCTCTCAGTGTTTTGTTTCCCTGGGAAGAATTTTTTTTTTGGTTGGGTGTTTCATTGCTACCCAGGGCTAACCCATCACAGGGTTACACAAAACTCAGTCCTCACCTTTCTCACCAGCTTCTCTTATCCAGTAGACAGCATTGTCTGACACCTTTGTGCTGAATTTTGAACAGAACCAACAAGCATGATAAAAAAATTGATTTTTCTCAACAGTTCTTTAGACAGTCACCTTTAATCCACCCAGAAACATCCAAAGAGCAATAATTAATGAGTTAACTAATCATTGCTTAAGAAACTATTGACATGGGTTATCCAGTCACAAATTTTCCTCCCAATCAGAGTGGAAACTTCAAATATTTTGAGTGACTGTCAGATTCCAAGCTGTCCTGAAAGCATCAGACCCTCTTTAAACCCTTTTCTTTCTCATTCCTTGTTATTTTCTGACAGGATTCACTTTAATTTCGTCTCCTAACTGGTGAGGTTCAACACTAAGATAAGTATTTGGGTAGATCACAGACCAGTCCTCATTGGTCTGCATCACATACATTTGTGTATTCAATGACAAGAAAACATGGCCAAAGGCTTTTAACCAAAAGCCTTCTAAATTGAGAAGAATTCTATTAATTACTTTTTGCTCCCACACCCACCCCAACTCACTCCCCCCCCATAAAAGATTTGGATTCACTTTTTCTGGCTATAAATGATTCCAAAACTTTATTTAATTTACAGAAATATGTTCCAAAGAAATGCAAATGAAGAAAAAAGGAATATTCTTTTTCTCACTTTGCATAGCCACCACTTCCCTGTGTAGAGGTCACCAGCCTGGGACTGAAGGAGCACCAACCTTTGAGTGTGCTCTGCCTCTTTTCTCACCGAGGAGAGGGCAATAATCTAGGACTGAAAAACAACTTGACTCCAGACAGCAATAACAGCAGGAAAATGGGTTTTGGTTTTCTTTCTTTCATTGCAAACGAAATGTTTTGGAGCAGATTATGGTGGGTGTATGGTGATGTAAGAACACAGCAGCAGGAGAGCCAAGTGTCTTTACTCCTGTCAGCCTGCCTGAAATGCACTGAGCACAGCAAAAACCAATTCCATATTGGATGATGGAAGAGGAAAGCCCCCTGAGAGCCTGGGGTGTCTCACAGCCAATAACTGGGCAGGATTACGTGCACAGAGAATGGTGTGGGTGGGGAAAAACCTGACAGCAGCTCCCTGTGCAGATGGCTCTGAAAAACACTTGCATGGATTGAGAAACTCAGCCAACACAGCATGGGCAGCACGACCTCTGTGGATGGGGTTTAAGGTTTCTTGTTTCCTTGGTTTTCTTTGATGGTCTGATGGCATCACAGAGCAGTCCTTACCCCTCTCCCTGGTTTCTGCTCTGCAAAGCAGCAGGATATGATTCAGGGAAGAAAGCTGAAGAGTCTGTTGTCTTTCTCTTCTTTTAGTTCCTCAGATTTCTATGAGCCACACTCTCAAAACACATAGCCTTTATTTGGAGAAGACAGAATCACTGCCAGAGACAAAGAGGACTCCTGAATATTTCCTCACTCAGGTGAGTGCAAGTGTCAAGAGGGAAAGCTGGCTCAACCCCACACAGCTGCAACAAACACACCAGGAATATTTCCAGCTTTTTGCACGCTCCATGAGCTGGGAGCAGCTGTATGCTACCAGCATTCTGGCCACAACATCTGTCACACATAAATACATAACAGCACCTACATTCATAATCATAAAAGTAAAAACTGTCATGCTTTTAATTGCCTTGTTTTCAGTTGTTTATATTTCCTAACTTGAGCTGTTTGCCAGAACATTCATTTACAGGAGTCTGCCCCTTAGGGAATTTATAAGAAAAATTACCTCCCTTAGTAGGATCTTCAGACATTCACATTGGAATCTGTAAAAACTCAGGAGTGTAGGGAATAAATATAAATCAAATGTGGACCTCTAATGGTTGGCTTTGGAAAGTGGGAAGGACAAGGATGGAGAGAGTGGTGGAGAGCTATGAGGGTAAGATGTGACACAGAACAGAAACTGAAGATTTTAACTTAAATGCCAGAATCAAGAAAAAAATGTGTAAGGGAATGAAATTGAGGAGATATAAACTGATAGGTGAAATCAGCTTTGGGAAAAGGAGATAGGAGAAGGATATCAGAGAGACTTTGAGGACCAGAGTAGAAAGCAAAAGTCCTGGCAGAAGACCTGTAGTTCTCTGCTAGAAACTACCTGCGAAATCCACTGCTGTACTTCCTCAGTACTTTCTTGAAAAGATGACAAAATTTGGCTTGTGGTTTTAATGCATAACTACACATTACCATCTTCAAATTTTTCTTGCCTTATTGAATGCACAGGACAAACATATTTTGTGTTTCTGTCAGGAGGTGGTTAGAAAATAAGAACAGATTAACTCAGGTGAGAAGTGTAATCTGTTATCCTGTCTCAGCATGGAAAAGATTTTATAAGTGTGGGGAAAGCATAAAAGAAGCAAATATAGATAATACTTTTGCAAGTATAATGTCTCAACCTCCTGAGATAGAGTTTGCATCTGCATTATGGTGTTTAATAGCCCTTGATGAGTCCGTGATTTTGTCTAATTGCTGAATGTTCCTTTTATACTTTTGATATATATAAAATTCCAATTTACACACTTGAATTATGCATGGCATGTAAAACACAGCATTTTGGTTCAGATTTGCTTTATAAGATTTTCTGTAGTTGCCCATTGGCTCTTCTGTTTCAAGAGGTGATGAATAATCAGTCCTTATTTGCATTCATTTGGAGACCTTTATTGTGTGCTTGGTTCAGTTGTTTCTTTTCCAAGTTCTAGTCCATTTAACTTTTCCACACAGGGAATTCATTCCAATCTTCTTATCATTTAATTATTCTTCTCCATCTCTTTTCCAGGTCTGAAATATCCTTGCCATATTAAAGAGGGGGACCACCTTCTAAAAATGTCTTCTCTTTTCAGTCATTTTTTATTAGATGGGTAATTTTGCAAAATAATCCATACAATTGCCCAAAATCTCTGAATAATGTAGTGAAAACTACAGCATTTCTGAAGGTACATGCAGGTATCATTTCAGAACTTGCAAATTCATCTGCCATACTGCAAATACACTGAAATTCATCTGCCATGTTTTGCACAGACACTCATAGCAACAAGGTCTAGTTTCACTGTTAATGAGTATTATTTTATATTTTTAACTTTACCACCTTGCTATTTGTTCCCTGAAAACATAGAATAAAGATGCCTTTAATGATTTTTACAAGAGTCCACCTGAAATCTTCCTCAGATGTCCATTGCCTTTCCTTTGCTTTTAATCAGCCATTACTCTGCAGGGGCAGTGATTCTTTTGACATTACAGCTTGATTTAAAGCACATAGCAAAAAAAATATCATAAGATTTGGAAATCTGAATATGGAACACCAGCCAAGTCCTGCTTAACTCCATGTCTTTTGGCTGCTTTGAAAATTCCCAATGTGTTTGTAATCAAGTATTTATGTGATTTCCTTCTATAATCCTATGTGAACTCCTTTCTAGTGTTACTATTTTTTTTTTCTTGATACAGATTTGTTAGTACAGAAGATACTTAATAATTACAGACATGGTCCTTTTTAAATTCTGTTTGTAGAAGCTGGAGAGTGTAGAATAAAAAAGATTAAGATTTCAGGGAAGGGATGAGTACTATGAGGAACTGAGATATTTTACCTTTTCTGACAGTTTGCCCACAGTGTTGATGGGAGTGATCAGCTCCATTTGTTCAAACTGCTCCAAAATTTCACAGTTCATCTGAAGGCTTTCTGCCCTCATGGAAATTAGTTCAATACTCATATTCTGTTTTTCTGGTACTCACAGGCATATCAAAGATGATGGGGGATGAGTTCTAAGTGTAAAGATTGCTACATAATGCTAAATATTTGGGGTAGACAGAAGAAAGGTGATAAATATCTGAATTGGAAGACTCATAGTGAGCTCTGGCATTAATTTCTATGTAATTTCATTCCCAACTCAGAAGATAGATGATGCTAATACCATTCATCTCAAAGAGGTTTTGTGAAAGTTCATTAAAGTTTTTGAAGCACTTACATACCTTAGTGATAAATAAGATAAACACCATTTGAAAGCCCATGAGCAAATTAGCAACTCTGACTTGGGAGCTGCTTTTGAGCACTGGACAACAAAAATAACATGAGACAGAAAGTGAACTTCAAGGACAAAAAAATATAGAGCAGAAACTTCCTCTTCTGTTTTGCTCACTAAATGAAACGGGCCTGTAAAAGCAGGAACAGAATGCTCAGGATTTAGAAGTTACAAAGGAATGGTGCACAGCCCTAGTTCAGACACACAGGGATTTTTGAAGCCTGGGCTAAAAGACAGCAGTGATGTCCCCAGAAAATCATTTTGTACAAACACAATGCACAAAGTGCGCACTCCTCCTCCTAATTGCAACGTTCAGTTTACAAGTGCAGATAGACAAAAGCAGTCTCACACTAATTATTTCAGGACAAATACTGGAGTCTGACTCATTAATCAGATAAAACTTCCACTGAATCTAAGTTGGCTCTTTGCTTCTACAGCCTGCAGTGTGCAGCCTACCCTGTGTTAGTTTTCTTTTTTCTCAGACTTCCCAAGGACATGGAGATACGGTTTATACAGCAGAGAATTGAACATACTTTTTATCAATTCAAGCATTTTAAAGAGATAATTCTTTGCTCTGCTCCCTAGGCATGATTCAACTTTTAATTGGTACATTTGCAACTCTTTCAGCTGGACACAGTCACCTTTGGTTTAACTGCTACATAACAAACAGAACAGACTGACTGCCCACCTGATTTTTGCCCACTGTGCTAAATCAAGGGCTGCTCTGTGCATTTTAGGAAGATTTTCACGGGGGGCAGGGAGCACTGCATGCATCTGCCCAAGCACAATGCCTCTGCTCCTGTTGTCCTTCAGCAGGTGCTTCACATATTTCCTTTCATACCTCACTAGATTTGCTGGCTGCTGAGCACTTAGAATCAGGACTATGTCTTTAACCTATCATTTTTGTGAAGCCCTGTGGCTGTTGTAATAAAGGGAAAAATATGTGTTGAACAGAAGTATCTAGCCATGCAGAAGAAAACAGGTGGTTTCAAGCACTTGCAAGAAAAACAAGGATAAAATTCATTTAAAAAATACCCTAAAACCTGAAAAAGAGATGACACAATCATCTCCCTATCATTCCACTGCTCAGTGGAGACCTGTATTTTATTTGTTGTTCTATAAGAGCAGTTTGAACCTGTATGCAAGACAGGATCAGCTCAGCATTTTCAAACTTATCTGTCAAGAGTTTTTCTTTGCCATGCCTTGATATAATATGCAGGAACGTAAATGTCCCTTCCCTATCCTGACTGTAGAACTCCAGCTGCATGGATAGATATCCAGCAAGAAAAATAAAAATAATAACTGCTCAGGCAGTGGCTATAGGAAGGCAGCGCCTCCAACATGTGGAACTGAGAAGAATTTCAGTCCCCCTGCAAAAAGGAGATGAACACAACGTGGTGTGAACATTATCAGGTTCCCAAAAATGTCATCACTTACCCAGCAATGCACCCTTCAATGAGCTCTCACCTCAACAGGATAGAGAACAACTGAATAAACTTCTTCTAAACTAAAGCTGAGCATTGCATCACCCAGCCAATAACTTAGTGAGAAATTCAAAATTTGACAGAAAGAATTTTGGATGAAGTACTGATCCCATAAGTAACTCATAAACCAATATGAAATGCTATTTTGGAATATCAAAGAGACAAATTTCAGGGTCTTTGCTCATCACCAGGGGTGCCCTGAGACCTCAAAAATTCCCTCTGATGCATTTAGCAATGTACTACATCAAGTGCAACACAGATATTGAACACTGGAGTCCCAGTGGAACACAGATCTCTCTTGTCTGAGCCACCAAAGGCACAGAGATGAGATCTATTAATGCTATTTCATAGCTGTGGACAGTACTCCTGGCTGCAAATATTGCCACATATTTCATCCACACACCAAATTTTAATTTCTTTTTTCAAAAGAGAAAGAAATAAATTTTCTTTTATGCAGGCACCTAAATTTAAGACCCAGAGATAGACGCCTAAAAGAGAAATCAGCAGAAACCATCTGGGGTTTAAATTGTCTCCTGGCCACTTTGTGGGGGTCAAATAAATCCTTTTTGCCAACTGTCACCCCCACACTCCCTGTTTTCCAACCTGGGGTTCCAAACCTTGCCATGGCCCAGGCAGCTGCAGGTCAAACCAGGCTGCACCTTCTGGAAGCAGGGACAAAGGGGACACAGTGCCTGCCACCACAGGAACCTAACAGAGAGGGCAAAAAGCACAAATATCTCACTGCTGGCTTTGGCTTTCAACCATTTCCTTCAACTCACCAGCAGAGATTATAGACACACATGCAAGAAAAGAGGGAACAAATTTTTTTCATTTAGCAGATTCTGTTCACATTCTCTGCTTGCAACAAATTTTTTCACCTAGGGCTTTAAAAAAAAATATCAGCAGGTCAGTCAAGAACTCTTTACATTCTGATCACTGGCATTGTTTTCAGCTGTTTAAAATGAAATATCCAATGCCAGTCAATCTAATTTTCTGTTCAAACTAAACTGTAGTATTGAGAAGCACTGCTACTCCTGTCACTCACCTTTTCTAACCTAAGAAAAGCAAAAGTTACTGACTGGCACCAAGTCAAATTTCTCACTTTCCATCCTCACAATCCAAAAGTATTTGGGAGCTTAAAGTATCAAATCAGTGTCACTATGAGGTATTTCTAAGAAGTAGGCAAAGGGAAAAAAAAAAACACCAACCCAAACACTCCAGATTACCTGACTTCATTTTAGATATGGCCCACAGCAAATTTCTAACCATAGGCACTGCCTGCCAAGGACACATGGAGCTTATGAACACTTATGAACACTTATGTCCAACTCCACATTCTTTTTTAAATACATGAGTGAACAATCTTGCCTCATTTGAACTTGAACAGGTAAAGATTTAAATATCAAACAAACAAAATAGTTTGTCCAGAGACAAACTGGAGTCAGCAGTTCAGCCCTCTGAAACACGAGTTCTCTTTCCTCCTAACCCTAATTACCACAGTTCACTGGCTCAAACAAATCCAATGGCTTCAGACCTGGTTTCTAGACACCAACCCTGCAGTGAGAATTTTTAATCTTCTTTATATCCCAGTTCGTTTTCTCCCTGCAAGGTTTGTAGCTCACAAAGCTGATCTCTCTGTTAGGATCCCACCACAGGACAGGGTAGGACAGCAGAGCAAGCAGAGATTTTGGCTGCCCTGGACAGCAAAGTTGCAGATCCAGGTAATGAACACAGGCTCAGGATGTCACAGAGACACCTGAGCTCACATCTCAAATCTAAGCAATGATTCAAACTGCTTTTTCAGGTTACCA
The DNA here is from genome assembly GCA_013400215.1 of Cisticola juncidis. NCBI lineage: Eukaryota > Metazoa > Chordata > Aves > Passeriformes > Cisticolidae > Cisticola > Cisticola juncidis. The sequence continues at coordinate 135,049 of VXBR01001128.1, forward strand.
CACCATATGAGACATTACTGAAATAATGCTACATTTGTAATATAAATTGAGAGGGGGAAGTATGCTGAAAATCAGGGCTGAGTCTAATTTCTGGATGTCCTTAGGCTGAAAAGACAAGCAGCATGAAAATTTAAATCATTACATTCACTTTCATTGATTTTGCAGTATGCTTCTGTCAACTCAATGTGTCTCTTACCCATACCCTGGAAAGAAAAAATAATTACTGGCTGCTTTTATTACTTTCTGAGCCTTTCTACCTTTCAGTCTTGCACTGAGCCTGTATTACCTGTGTAATTCTTGCTCAGAATGAACTCTTGGTAATTCAACATCTGCCCTAACTTCATCTACACACATTTACCAGTAGAAGAAAACCAGGTTAATAAAGAACTATATTAAACAGAAAAGGCTTTCTTTTGTTACCTGAAATTACATCTTATGAATGGATATTACATCAAATGTGAAATGAAATAAAATAAATAACCTGTTTTCTTTATGATACTCAGTGCATTCCCTACATGACTGACAAGCTGGCTGCATGCACATGAATTTGTTTATGAGAGATTAAAGGTGTTCATGTCTGTGCCCCATCCAAGGTGAAATCAATTGAACCTTGACAGGAATCCTTCACCTCCCCCTGGCAGCTTTTAATTAAAATACTTGACGTTTTGGAGCAGGTACTTTGTTACCTTATAAAATCTGAAGTCTTAGGGCTTGTAACAAACTAAATGGGAAAAATTATTTCCTTTTCCTAAAATGAAGGGACTTGATGTTTCAATACAAAAAGGAAACATGATAATGGTAAAATAATTAATGAAAATAAAGCTGAATGATAACAGTAGAAAATCATAAGCATGATAAAAAGAAAAACGTACATACAGGGTTTTAACAGAGAGAAATTTACTCTTCTAGCAAACAGAAAATGAGGAGAAATATTGTTTATTTGTAGATTTTTGTTGATTGAAGCTGCACTGACTTGCATCCCCCCAAGCTAACAGCCAGAATCTATCCTGCACTTGATTATAACATTAACAGGCACTGAGCTCCTGAGCTGCTTCCCCTCCTCCTTGCACTGGTGGAATTCAAGTACATTCACTTAGTTATTGTTACTTTATAATATGAACAGGTATGAGCAGGAGGGATTTTTATTGTTTTCTCCATATGTTGTGTATGCCATAACAGGTACTTATTTATTCCATTAAAACACTTTGCATGTTTTGGATGATGACTTGCCAGAAGTCTGGAATCTGCCAGTGCAACGCAACAACAACAACAAAAAAAAAAAAGTGGATGATACAGAAAAAATAGGAATGAAATATAAAATGCTGAGCTAGGTGCATGGCCAGAAATGGAACCCAGCTTTGTGCATAAAAGGAAATCATTATGATTTTGAAAGCAACTAAATAGTGAATTTCTTACATTCCTTAAAAAAAATTGAAAATCAAAATGCATCTAACTAATCTGGTTCAATTCCCCTAAACTGGAACACATGGATTTGTCCCTTTCCTGAAGTTGAAGTTTTCTACTAAATATTTATTTTCTCTTTCTCAACCCTCCACCTCCTGATCAGAAATCACTTCCCTGTGAAGGCTTCAGGGAATAAGAAAATCAGTCCACAAGGCTGTGGATGATGGAGAATTGATCTCCATCCTCTTCTTCACTTGTTGGCTCCATTAATTGATACAGTGCTGGGTAATAACAATGCACTAATAGCTCTGAATGTGGCTTTAATGGAAATGGAAATGTGGAAACCATTACACTAATAAAAAGAAATGGAACAAGATTTATGCAGTAACAATAAATATTAAATGGAAAGAAGAATTGAAGAGCCAGTTATGATTCTGCCTATTCAATACCAATCTCTTCAATTTTTTAGTGAGGTCAGTTTTAACTTGCCATTTGAGATACATGATATAGGGAATGCCTACAGGGAGCTTGCAGCTGGAAATGGATGAAGTAAATCCACACAAAATACATCTTTTCCACATTTTTTCCTTTTTATTGGAGTCAATCCTGGCTGCAAAGTTCTATAATACCTGGGATTTGTTGTTTTATTTTGTTTTGGTGGGTTTTTTTAATTTAATTTCATTTGAGTATGATTAGAACAATCATCAACCCTTTAACCTGTGGTTGAGAAACTAATGGGAGCATTTCCTCCTGCTTCTCTTTCAAGAGAAAGAAAAAAAAATTAACTAGTCTGTATTTATTTAACTAGTTAAAAAATTAACTAGTCTGTATTGTGCATTCAGCTACCTAGAAATTATGGAAGGGGTTTCTAACCAGCTGGAGAACAGCAGAGTTTGGGCATAAATTCACTTTCTTGGTGAGATAAACTCATCCAGCTTCCTCAAGTGCAGTGAGAAGAGAAACCAAACATTTCAAGCCAGTTATTTGCTTTCAGATTCTCATGTTGTTTTTTTTTTTTTTTTTTTTTTTTAATAAAAATTGAGTGAAACTCACAAATATCTAAAAAATTGTCTGGAAATATGTTCTACATAAAATTAAATTAGCACTATTAAAATACAATAATAGGTGCCCAGGACCTAGAGATACCAAACCACCAACCTGACTTTATTTTGAGCAATATCTTGTTTCCTCAGAGGTCTAATTAAATTGCTGGGACCATCATGCAAGTAAAGCTCTGCCCACTTGACCTTCCCTTACAAGACCACCTCATATTCACTTAACTAAATTGTTTTGAATGTAATATTTTTCTTCATTTCATCACTGATTTAACTTTCTAGGATATTTAAAACTGCAAGGGTAAGAAATGAAGACAACAGCTTGGCTCTAGAGATATCTTTTCAATTCATGCATATCCTTTTATACATAAAACCTTTCAGTTAGTTTGTGTGTGTTAATAAATTAATCTTCAGTTCATAGAAGTACTAATTGCTTCTTATTTCCTTCTTTCCTCCAGATTCTACTGAAGCACCTCAACCATTTTGTTCTTTGCATATAAAGACATCAGAGAAGCAAAATTCTGGAATAAACTAATAGAGAAATGAGGCAGGAGTGATAAAGATGATAAAACAATTCACTGGGAGATCATTAAACCAAGCCACATTTGCAGAGCTCGTGTTTCAGCTGGCATGTAAAAGCAAAACTCTAGAAATGTGTAACCCAGATGTTCCCTCCCCTGAATTAACCATTTAACCCCACTCTCTGCTGAATAATTGTGTAAGACATGTAAATGAAATTGGTGTGGTGCTATCAAGTATTATACAATCTAGTGGGCATAATTTGAAGTGTCTTGATTTTTGAAACACTGCAGTCTTCTATCAGCACTGAAAACATGAAAAATGAGTCACTGGAGAAAAGAGATTAATATTGTCATAAGAAAAAATGAATTAACCTGAAGGGCAACACAGAGACAGAGCTTAATTTGAAAATTACTGCACTAGTCATTCTGAGAAAAAATACTGTATTTCAAGTAACTATTTGTACACTGGAACACTGGGTGGGATCTGAGCCAGGATCTGTGTACTGCTCTCTTTGGCCTTTTATTGTAATATTTGGAGTGAAGACATCAGACCAATAAATAGCTCACAATTACAGAAAGATCCAAGAACACAGAGGATTTCAATGTAATTATTACTTTCAGTAGTTGGTAAGCTTTAATCTACCAGATGTAACTGTAAAATTCTACATCACATCTATCCTTTCTCAAATTTTACATACTTTAGACCTAATGATCCACGATGTCAAAGAACTCCATCAATTCATTCTAAATGCAACAGTTTTACAAAATAAAAACCATAAAGTCAAAATTGACTTAAGAACAACAATTGCAAGCATCATTATGGAGGCATGAGGTACCTCCTAAATGCAAATCAAATTCAGAATATTGTTTTAGTTTCAAAAAAAAAGAAAAATCAGTGTCTGTAATACAGTGTGGATGGGCTACCCTTGATGCTGTTAGTCAAAGCAGAAGTCTGAGTGTGCAGATCTACTCAGATATTGAATAAATTGTGAGATTTTTCCAATATGTTATTGCAGAAAGGGTAATTCAGGTACACTATTTACATGAAAATCAATAAAACCCATTCATTTGAGAAAAATGTTTTCCATCAAAATGAGAAATGTATGACTTGAAATAAATTTAAGAAGTTTCTTATTTCTCTCATTATCCTCCAGCTCTATTTTTCAGTCCGAGGAAGGCCAGTTCTAGATGACAGACAATGAAATTTCTGTATTGATAAGGAGAAAAAAAAAACCCTTGTTATCTTTCTATGTATTTGCATAATTGCACTGTATTTTTCCCAGAAAGTCAGTGTATTACTCAAATGTAATTGCTTCTGTCTGTATGCTTGTTTTATATTTATTAGAATCTATGATAGAAAACATTAGGTGAAGTAATACATTACAAAAAAAAAAAAAAAAAAAAAAAAAAAAAG
>VXBR01001128.1:140186-176920 GCA_013400215.1 Cisticola juncidis
ATAAACAAATAAACAAATAAACAAATAAACAAATAAACAAATAAACAAATAAACAAATAAACAAATAAACAACCACTGCCAGACTGTGGAAATAAGTTCCCAAACCTGCTATTAAAACACTGCATGAAGCCCTTTTTTCCAAACTTTTTTCTATCCTGATATCCTGCTCTATACACTGCTCTATACTGATCTGTATGTAAATAACATCTTACAGCATTAAAAAGCAAAAACATTTCTAATATTTGTTCGGTGTACTCAGTTGATTCTGGTTATTGTGCCCCAAGGACTGGCTGTAAAATCTGGATGAAACAGGCTTCACAGTACCTTTGTGAGATAGTCATGAAATACTGTCCAAAATCAGCAGATGGTCAAACTAAAGAATAGAGGTTTGAATACTGTTAAGCTGACCATAATATGAAGTAGAGCTGGGGAAGATATTTTACCAGAAGAGATGCAAACACAGATGGCAATTTTTTAAAACAGATTTATGTTTGAACACATCAAATTAGGGGGCAGAACTCACTTTCAAATTAAAAAAATAACCTTAAACATTTAAGATTAAAAAGAAACTGGATAAACTTCAATCTGACATGATGTCTGCCTTAATAGTGTATCTTATTTTTGAAGAAAATAAAGAAGTATAACATTCAGGGCTAAGGGGGGAAATTCTTGGTAAGAAAGAAGGGAGTAAGATTCTTGGCTAAACTTTACCTTAATTTGGCAACATATTAGCTCTGCCCAAAGAGTTCTACTCATTCTCAGAAATTGAGAATTTCTACTATGAAGGCAGTGAGTACCATCACTTGGTACATTAATATAAAATTCAGAATACTGTGGAGCTTACCTAAAGAAAACTCCACAAATTTGAAAAGGTATAGTGAAGCTAGAATAAGCTACAAGTTGAACAAGAAAAACAAGATAATCTTTTTTTGATTCAGAGACAGATCATAGAGAGATTTTCAGTGATAAAGGCCATAAGCACAGATTTTCAATGAAAAGAATTAAGATGCAACCAAAGTGATTCTTGTCTTTTGAAGCAAAAATGTGATCACAGCCTTCCCAGCCTGCTTTTCTGGCTGTTTGATTTGCAAACACCCCTGGGTTTGTGCAATTTGATTAACAGTTCACATGTAGATGCATTATCCTCCTGCCAGCAGCTGCCTCAGCCTGCACTGCTCAGGATTCCTCCTGGCTGGAGCTGAGCTGAAGTTTTATTCACTTCAAGCCACGTCCTGATGAGCACCTTGCACTCCCAGCTCCTTCCCCACACCCTGGTTCAGCCCTGAAATACCCAAGAGTTTCTTGTTTTCCAGTGGTTTCATCACTACAGTTAGAGAAGCCATTCCCTAAAAAGCAACAGACCCAGGGATACAAAACCATGTCTAGGCAGGTTCCAATAAAATGAAACACTGAACCACTGCCTGTTTTATGCAACTGCATGAAAATTAGAGGCACTAAAATTAATGTGGCTTGCACACAAAAAGTTTCATGCATCAGAGAAAAGGAAGCATTTCCTTGCTTCTGTTTCTATTAACAACAACAAACATATAATTTCTGGCTTTAATTCCCAGTTCTCTGCTGGTCTGATGCAGGTGACACTCCCTTGAGAGAAATTCTGTAGCCTCACTTGTGAAACTTGAATTTTAAGATCCAGCTGCAATCACTTCAGATTATACAGGACATAAAGATGATAAAATGTCACTGGATGGAATAATAATACCATCTCAAAAGATCACTACATTATGTTGGGTTAGGAATCAAATCTATGTTTTAATTCAGATCAATTCCTGCAGAAATCCGTTGATTTCTGTATTCCCTGCTTTGGTCAGGCAGTTTGCTTCATGCTTCACTCAGGGAATACAGATTCCCACAGGAGCATAACAGGATTTCAGGGCTGCTCTGGTTAAACCATCACAGATATTGCAATTATCTCACTCTGACACTGCTGATCCTTGTAAGGGTCTGATCCTCTTCTCCCCTCTGTAACACTGCAATCAGCATGCAATATCCTAATGGTCTAATTAAGCAATGACACTCAGGCAGGAGGGAATTAATGACCTCTTGGGAGGAGCTGCTGTCCCAAAATACAGCCCAGCATCACTAACTTCGTTTTTTATTAATCTTTAGAAAATGCCTCATGATGAGATTGCCACCTCTACTACACGATGGAAGAATTAAATTCACTAAATATTTAAGTTTCTCATGTTTCAGCTAGAAAATTTTGGTCATGTCTAGAGAATTTAATGATCCATACAATTCTTTAAATTATGATTAATGATTGTGTTGCTCATACCTGGGATTTTAAAACAGGAAATGTGTAAATGTGCATTATTGAAACTTCAAGGCGAGAAAGTGAAAATATTCAAAATCTGAATAAAGATGTTGTGGTGGAGCTCTAAAGAACCACAGAAGCATTACAGAGGTATATTTGGGCAAAGAGGATTACTGACACAGACACAACTTCCTTCTGGTACTACACAAAGAGTACAAAACCAGATAAGGAGACCTGAAGGAGAATTTTCAAAACCCTCAAAGCTCACCTTCCTGTATCAGAGCTAAGCAGGCTTAATTTCTTATTTCTAACAATCCCATGAAGTGAAACCTTGATAGTTGAATTAATTTATTTACACTGAATTTTGAGTCTTAGTCTCATTTGAAAGCTATGAACATGTACAGAATGTATCTCCTGGTAGGAGTGAAGCCACTGAGAACATAGAGTGGTTTTAACCCCATGAGAATGTGAGGGTTTATCACCCCAGTTTATAGAATAAGCAGTTCCTTCAATTATTAAAAAATATCAGAATTCCCAAAGGAGAGTAGTAAATACCAAAACACTTTCACTGATTGGATATGAAGCACCAAAAATTCCATTTTCTCTTCAATCTTCTATTGAAGAGAAATGTCAACGTGTAATTTTAAGAAACTCCCAAGGTGTTCCAGTTAAACTTTATTTTAAATAGCATGAATAAATCTTACAATTTAGAAAACCAAGTCTTTGCTCAGAGTTCTTAGCCCCCAGTTCTGAGTTACAGAGCCCAATTTCTCAGCCTAAGCCCAAGCTAACAGGGATCAGACCCTGGTGATCCGACTGAAATCCTGAATCTGTGAATTACTGACACTGATGGGGGTGAGGGGGTACTCAGGGATTGGGGATTCTGGACTGGAAATTGTTTTTCATGATGAAGTTCAGGGAGGAAGAAGAGTTGGTTGAATCTTCTTTGCAAGTAGATTTACTGCTAGAGAAACATTTCTAAATCATATGTTCATATTACCAGTACTAAAACTGAAAAAAAAACGAGCAGCAGTATAAATAACAACATTAGTATCAGTCCTTCATAAAGAAAAGCTTGTTTTGACAGTCAAGTAAACAAACATCAGTGATGTGAAGGTATTTTCCCAGGCACATACACTTTCATCTGAAAAATAAAGACTTCACCCAAAGCCAGCGAAATTCAATAGATTATTTCTCTGAAATGCTGTTTTGATTATGGCATTAAATGAGAATATCATTTAAGAAGCATGTGTTTTACCTCAGAGCACTAAATTATTACAGCTAAAAAGAGGGGGTTTTTTTGAATATTGAGTTTCCATCTAAAACTGCTAACCTGCTTTTGCTCAACTCATAGGAAAAAAGAACAGCATTATTTCAGACAGGAGAGAAGCTGGAAGAATTGGGGAGTGGCCCCTGTGCTCCTTGTTCTTGCTCTTGTCCCCCCCCCATTTTCTGCTGAGTTGGACCTCAAGGATTGGTTTAGAGTAGAAATGCCATGTTAGCATAGGTAGTGGGCATTGGTAAAATTCTGTAAATAAAAAGTGCATTTTGGACGGTGGTTGGGTCAGGGGTGCTGTACATGAGGTGTGGGGCTCTCTGAGCCGCCCAGTCCTGCTCTGCTGGGGATGCCCTGCAGAGCTGAGACAGAACTGAGATAATGCCCCTGCCAGGGAGGCCTGGCAGAGCTGAGACAGAACTGAGATAATGCCCCTGCCAGGGAGGCCTGGCAGAGCTGAGACAGAACTGAGATAATGAAGAATAAACAACCTTGGAAACTGCACTGGGGACTCAGGTTGTCTTCTCTGGCTCTGGTGTGAAACACTCAGGGCAAAGAGAAGATGAAAAACCTGATTGCCTCGGGGAACAGCAACCCCGAGGAGAATCTCAGGGAGCTGTAACCCTGAGACATTTGCCACCAGCACAGCCTGCCACTGGTGCCTTGCATACATTTGCCTGCTTGCATAAAGTGTGTGCTCCTGGTTTTTAGCTTCAGCATTAAAACAGGGGCCATGAGCAGAGACTCCTGAAGGTCACTGCCAGCCCTGGGTTACAGAACAAGCACTGTTCTGTGACCCTCAGAAGGGTCCCAGCTATTCTGGGCTGTGTAGTTTGCTGGAAATACTGGAAATACTCCAGTTCTTCCACCACAGCACTGGACTTTTTCAAAGTTGTCTGGCTGCTTACTTGAATTAAAGTGCACTCCACAGAATATCACTGAAAGCACCACAGAACAGCAGATTTAATTGGATCTCAGCCTACTGAATACTAGCTGATCTCTCTAAATCTCAGCACTTTTACAGTTGCCTAATAGCACAGCATAGGCACAGCACTAACAAAGAAGATTATACACTTGAACTGTTCTTTTTAACTAATAAAACAAAGGAAATTAGCAAAGTGTAATTAGCTCCAATCCTACCCGAGGTAAGAGAAGGCAGTGAGAAGCTGTTATTTCAGAAGTGGACTATTGAGCAGGTGGTTTTACAGCACCAGATGACATCATCACTCTCTGCAGATAAACCTCTCTGTATTTGCCACAATAATGAGCCCCAGGATAAAGATGCTCCTCTGAGCTCTATGGAAAGATCAATACAGAGAAGAGATGCTAGGCAGGCTCTTTGGTTCATTTGTGGAGAACCGGTCAATTGAAGAATGAGTCAAACTTTGACAGAGGAGCCTCGTGCAACCTTCAGAACCATCATAAACACGAGTATTGCATGGTTATCAGGCAGACTATTCTGGATATGTAACGTCAGAAATTAGGAAAAGACAGACAACGGCTTAAAATCTTTCTTTTTAAGTTGTGTCTCCTATAACAGCCTAATGTGGAGACTTCACTGCTAAAAAATTGTCATGTTTCACTCTAATGATGAAAGTGAATATATTAATGCTTCAGAGCTGTTAAGGAGTTGCCTATTGTTTCACAATTGTGGTGGCAAAATCCTGGGAAGAAATGGCCCAGAGGAATTATTACAAATGTAGTTTTCTCTGTGGCAAGGAGTCTTCCAAGAAAAGTATTTTGGAGATTTTATTCTCACTCTCCTCATACAACCATGTGTGTGTCTTAAGGCAAAGTTTATTTCCTGCAGTAAAGAAAGCTGGGGTTCTGTCCTCATAAATGACACTACAGATGTAAGAAGAAACAAATAAATAAAATGATTACAGATGTAAGAAGAAATAAGTAAATAAAGTGACACAACAAACATGACAGATGTAAGAAGAAATAAATAAATAAAGTGACCCAACAAACATTACAGATGTAAGAAGAAATAAATAAATAAAGTGACACAACAAACATGACAGACGTAAGAAGAAACAAATAAATAAAGTAATCCAACAAACTCTGTTGACCTGCACTGGATACAGGACTGGCCTTATTCAATAGTATTCTGTAGTTACCCTACCACTGGGGAACACACAAAAATAGGATACACTGCATGCTTGTTCTTATCAGCAATAATGATAAGAAGGGAAACAAATGAAAATGTTCTATTTTCTTTCTTGTGTAGCTTTTCAAAACTACAAAAAACAGACATTAAAAAAAACAAAAAAACACAAATAAACCCACAAAAAAACTTAAAAAAAACCAAAATAANCAGAAATCTCAGAAGGGATTTACAGGTTCAGTATACATAGTTTCTCAATAATCCCTGTCCTGAAATTCAAATATAACACAGCAAACCAACACTCAACAAAATCAGTGGGATTATTCAGCCAGTTTGCCCTCCCCTCAATCCAACAGTTCCAGTTTTCAGCCAGGTGAGTCTGACACAGGCTCAGCAGCAGCACTGACCAGGGCAGATCAACCACGTTTTCACTGCTCTGATAATAAAAGAGAATAAAAAATAAACCTGACTGAAACAAAGTCAGTTTAATCAACTGCAACCATGTTCAGAAATTATGAGGATATTTCATTGGACTCTTTTGGAGTGGACACAGTTGATTCTGCTTATCACAAGATTTTGTTTTGTATCCTTTCTGAGACTATAGAAAAGGTTTGTTGTGAAATTGTTATGGTTTTTACTCTCATTAATCTACCCTCATTTGCTTTTTCCAAGTGCAATAACGCTTTTGATTTGAAGGGTCACATTCAGATGTCACTATCCCAAGGACTAACTGGAGAAAATGTAAGCACAGGCCAACCTCTCTCTGGGATTTGCAGAACCTTCTGTAAAGTAAATAAGGCCCTTGTGGCTTATCAGTGGTTGGTGTGTTCAGCTCCCTAAACTAAGAGAATTGAGGGGATTAGTTAGAGGAGAAATGAAATGTACCTAATTAATTCCCCAGATCCCTGCAGATTATATGGCATGTTTGGAGCAGCGGGAAATTGTGACTGAAATTAAAAATACATACCTACAGCAGTGATGCTGAGAAATGCAGCCTTTTCTCTTATAGTATCAGTGATATATTAATAAGGGTGATTACATTTCACAGGGTTTTTATAATTTTATAACAAATTTTCTGGTCACACTTTTTTTTTTTTTAACATTTAAAAGAAAAGTTATGGCAGTTTGACTTTGCCAAAGTTGAAATGAATTTTATATTTCAGCTCCTCATTCTAACCCACTTTGGAAGAAGTGCCTTTGTTGCACCTAGATATACTTACTTCTTAGTGGGGAAGAAAAAAGTGCTGCTTATAGAGCTTATGACAGAACATTTTAAAATTGATATTTAGGAGTAGATTACAAAAATATTTCTCTGAATTCATGCCAATGTCTTCAGAGTTCTGCTATTATTTATCTTAATATCATAAATTGAAATTAATATAAAAGTTTCTGCAGGTCCAGTCGCTTCTATAGAAACATTTGCCAGGTGCGTCTGCCTGTGTTGATCACAGATTATCTGTGTTTTCCTCATATGGAGTATAAATAAATATATTTCCTTGTTTGTCAGTTCTTTTCTGTGGTCCTCTGACATGCTCTCATGCATGGAATTGAACACCCACCAGGGATGAAATTTCATATCTAAGAAAGTAACCTCACCTGCCCATGTTCCTGATGTCAGATTGTGGGAGACATTTGGCCCTCCAAAAGCAGCCAGAGTTCCAAAATGTGGCATCTTGCATTTGGAGAAATCTTGGCTTTTCAGCAGACTGAAGCCAGTGTGCAGGGCTGAGGGTGGTGGACACGAACAGGGGCCCTTTTCCATGGGAAACTAAACTCCCCTCCCCATGTTCCTGATGTCAGATTGTGGGAGAGATTTGGCACTCCAACATTGTGAGACACAGAGTTACCAGTGGAGTTCCTCAGAGTTCGAATTCTCTGGTTTGTTTGGGGTTTGGGGTAGAAGTTTGAATTCTATTCCATAATTCAGCCCTTGCAGGGCACTGCCTTTCATTCACCACCACTTCAGCCACTTCAAGCCAGTGCTGTTGACACGACCAGGCCCACAATCTCAGACACCTCTACATCCTCTCTATGAACTCTTTGCAGAAACCTGCTCAAGCACCTGCTCTCTCAGAGTTACAGCTCCCTGAGATTCTCCTCGGGGTTGCTGTTCCCTGAGGTAATCAGGTTTTTCTTCTTCTCTTTGCTCTAAGTGTTTCACACCATAGGCAGAGCAGACAAGCTGAGTCCCCAGTGCAGTTTCCAAGGTTGTTTATTCTTCATTATCTCAGTTCTGTCTCAGCTCTGCCAGGCCTCCCTGGCAGGGGCATTATCTCAGTTCTGTCTCAGCTCTGCCAGGCCTCCCTGGCAGGGGCATTATCTCAGTTCTGTCTCAGCTCTGCNTTCAATCCCATACACTAAAAATCCCAGATTCTACATTTACATTCTATGATAAACTAACTACTGCTTATTTTGAATTCTCTCAGCTTGTGATTCTTCACACACTGTGGGCATTCACTGCCATGGCAGGGATCAGAGGCAGTGTCCTCCTGGGCTCTGTGTGAGGCTCTGACCCCTCTGTACAGATCCCAGACCCCCTGTCCTGTCCCCAAACCCTCCAGGGCAGCCAGAGGGATGTCCTGGACTCTGACACTTCTCAGCTCTCATAAAGCACCTGAAGACCCACCAGGCTGAGCCAAGCATCTCCTAGAAATCTGCATAATAATTTAACAGTGCAAATGTTTCCAAAGAGAAATATATGTAGTATGACCAAAGTATAATGCAAACATTGTTTTTACAATGATTTAGCCCTGCCATAGTATCCTGTGCTATTTTACAAGCAGAGCATTAAGCCATGTCATTGCTGACAGAAGCAGGCAGGAGCTGGACCAGATATCCTGCAGCCTCAGCCTGAATGTATGGATGCCTTGGGGGCACACTACCTATTAATTTAAAATTCTGAAACTAATTATGTATGTCAGGGTGACCTCTTTCTAATCTACATTCATCACAGAACACAAGCCTTCTGTCTCTGTTGTTCCCATAATAAAATAGCTGCTGATAAACTTATATAATTGACTGTATCTGAAGTGGACTCCTACCACGGTGCTACATTCAAACTGTGTGTAATCCCAGTTGAACAAAGATAAGCAAAAATAATCCAGCTATCTCAAGTAATTAACTTCTAAGGTTACATAGTAACATCAGAAAAAAATATTACCCATGCTCTTAAAAACAATGTAACAGAGTACACAGAAGTCACATTCATTGCTGAACTACCAAGAAATTATTTGCAACATTTAAAAATGTATGTAGCATAATACAGAGTCATTTCTATTTATTTATCCCACAAATAGCTTGACACATTCAAGACACACTGATGAAATATGTACCTGTAGGCCCCTCAGTCTGACAGTGGAAATTTTAGAGATGCCTAAGTGAATTAAATACCAAATTATCACTGATTTCTCAAGGAAAAAATATCTAAAATTCTAAAATATCTAAAATTGAATTTTAAAGAAAACAAAGGAGCAAGCATGGTAGAGCTTTCAAACTCTGCAGGACACCTACCCACACTACAATGGAAAACAAAAGAGGTGCTGTTGCCTTCTCCAGCCTGCCTTGGAGAATCCCTTAGTCACATTGCTTTAAGAGAAATCAGAGTTAGTCCATTCATATGCCCAGCTTAGGACACAAACAGGATCAAATCCCAACAGCCTTGGGGTTTTTTTTCTTTGGCACTGTGACTCCAGTGAGGCTGGGGACTGAGGGAGTCCCAAATACCTTGGAATTAATTTAGGCAGTGGTTCTGGGAGCACTGTGGACCTGCTCATTTTTGGGAGCAGTCCCACAATCTCAAGTGACTCAGACATCACAATCTTTATAGGATCATGGTTCTTCTGAAGATCTTTAAACCCAAAACAGCTTCACTGCATTGCATGTGTGAACAGTGATCTCTGAAATAGCCAAGCTCAACAAGCACACAGACTCCAAGGAGACCTCTAAGCTGCAGTATTAGAGGGACAGAATGCAATAGCCATCAAAAAAAGAGCAAACTTTGTAATAATAATGGGAGGAGACAGATACATATTTTTTGAAGCATGTTCAGTTTCTAGTGGTGAGGAACAGAGAGCTTAGTGAGGCAAAAATTCATCTGTTTTTCCTCTTAGAAAGCAATTATGAGTACAGCTACACTACAGAGAACTGGAATAACACATTAAAAGATGTGAACAAGATCCAGCTTAAAAGTCAAAAGTACATTTATACTTGGAAATTAATATTATCTTCTATTATCAGGAGTGCATCAGATGTCCTAAAAATCACAAAAGCAGCAGTCTGTTCTGTGTAAATGATATTCAATGAGGAAAGGAGATAGTAAATGCATTAACTGATCCGTGTGATACTGTACCAAAAATATTTGATTTAATCAGTAACAAATATTAATTTAACACTTAATCATCAGTTAAAAACATTAGCATTGTTAATAAGCAGGTCAGCGTGAGCTCCTATGACACACATCAGGGTTGGAGGTGTAAAACAGCTGCACACTTGAACCAAACCAAATCTTTCACACTTCTTTGTATCTTATTTACTGAATCAGCTCTGCTGTGCTGTAGCATTACTCATTTACTCTCACTTGCAGCCTGATCTCCCCAATATTTATTTATGCTAATAATGAAATATTAAGAGGTGTTTTTTTTTCCACTGGAATGCATTCATATGCACTGTGGAGTGCTCCATTAGAATCCATCTCCTCTGGAAATGATGGACACCCCACTTTTAAATGCTTCTTGCTTTTCTAAAAGAGGCATTTCAGATGAATAGGTTATGTGGCTGCAGTGAGATGCAGCTGTTTGCAGCTGTATGGATCTTTCACAGAGCACACACAGCCAGCTGTGGGGAATGCAGCTCCCAGCTGGGAAAGAAAACCCAGAGGCCTCAGGACCCAGGTACTGCACTTCAGGTACAGGTGAGAGGGGTTTGACCTCATCTCCTCCAACAGATCCACACTCGTCCTTTCCACATAAAGCTTTCCCTGGATAAATTCTGTACATGGAGAACAAATCCCCTCGTGCCCTGCAGGTAGGCTGCAAACACTGCAGTGACAGATGCAGAGTAAGGGTTAGGACAGAATAAAATCCACAGAACATCTTCCTACACTCCTTAAAACCTGACAAAACACTGCTTTACAACTGAAGTTACTTTTCATGCAGTTTAGCTGCCTGTTTTGCCCATTTGAAATGTCACTCACTAGCATTCTAAGAAAACATGAACCCATTATGTTTACTGAAAAACTCATGTGAACTTTACTGAATGCAAAGCTGAGCTTCTGTAACAATGCTACTACATGGGACTAGTGAATCTGGGTTTACAAAATTCCCTACTGAGCTTCAGAAGAAAACATAAAAGACAGTTTACTTTGCCAAAGACTGGTATTAAGCCCTCCCTGATAGGAGGTTCTCTGTAGAAGCCACTTTTGATATTTCATATTTAGAAGTCTCTCCAAAATCAAAAAACCATACCTTTTCAGGAAACATTCACAAAAGATGGAGTGTTACAATAATTGAGAAAATATTTCTTCAAAAGACCAGCCAGATTATCTAATGCCTTCTGTTTATATTCTTTGTGTTCTTACTACAGCTTCTACAAAAGATGGCATTTCTTTATGAGATAGTAGCATTTTATCTTTTAGACTTCCTGTGTGCAAACTCAGCCCTTTCTCAAAGAACAGTTTTACCTTCTCTGTGTGTCTGTTTGCTTGCAGCAGCATGTGTGTGTGTAAACTACTTAAAAATTTCCAATTAGAACAACACATTTTCACTTCTTTCATTATCGACAAAAAACAATTCTAAGGAAAGGTGCAAGCAAATGGTCCATTTGTCTGTGAGGAGTTTTTGAAGCAATGGCTAAAGAGCAGAACCTCTCAAATCTTACAGACCTTTAGGATGTGCAGCTCCAGAATTGAAGTTCTGTTCTGATATTACAGAGCTTAGCTAGCAATCCAGAAGGTGAAATTCCAGACTGCAGTGCATTCTCAAGTCACAAAGGAGCACCCAGTCTTCTGTCATTTGAACATCCCTGTCCCTGTGAAGCTCTCAGGCATTTTCTGATACACCAGGCAGGTTCTAGTACATAAATAACCTCATTACAGCAATAATAGGCCAGCTCCCTTCTTGTGAACAGCTGTGAATATAAAGTTCCTTATTTACCCAACAGGAATATAGTTAGCACAAAATAGTTTTACTTTTTTAACACCTTGATTCTAATCTAGCAGTTCTGGCGTAATTTAAGTGATGTCCCCATTAGAGTGGTGGATCATCTTTTCACTAATACAGCAAGAAAGCCATCAATTTGAAAATTGCTTATTCAGAATCACCTGAGGTAAAGTACTTATTATTCTGTCTAAGGCTTAATTTCAACCAGTGTATTGAGCAACCTGTGAAGCAGCATCTTCCAGAGGTATCACCATCCCAATGTTCCCTCAGTGAGTTTTATTATTCTTTTGTCAAGAGTTTTGAATGACTTTTTAGCACTGCACAAAGCCCACTTTTTTTTTTTTTTTTCCAGGTAACTTCTCTATTTTACATGCACGATGTTGCATTTAGGAAACCCCAAAGTGCACCTATCTCTCATTGCAGGAATGAAAGTCACCTTGAAACTTGCTAGAATTTTGAATTTTTTTTACATCTTTTTTTTTTTTTTTTAACTGAGCACATTTAGCATCTGTGCTCAGCACAGCATTCAGTGAAGGGCACCTGTTGGCAACCCAGGAGTCTCTCTTAACAGTAATTAACTTCCAATTCTCCACTTTAGATTTCAGCACTGTTCTCCCTAGGAGTACCCTGACACATGACAGTTCTGTAATTCCCTTCCAAAACCAACCCCTCATTCCTTGCACAGAAACTGTCTTACAGTTTTGGGGCTGTGCTATGTGAATATATGGAATTAATAGAATGAACTCTTCACTGAATGTCTCCTCATCTCAGAACATCTACACATCTTTTCAGCACATATTAGTACATGCCAGGGGTCTGAATCAGCAACCTTTCTTTAGTATAAAGAACAGGATTCTCTTGTTGACCTACTTTAAAACATGAGATCATTCCTATTCTGATAAGAATTTTCTCCCAGTTATCACTACCCCTGGAGAAAGAGCATTCTAAGTCAGAGCTTTACCACCCTCTGCATAACAAGAAGGCATTTCTGAACCTTTCAGAAGCTTGCTCTGGTTCAGGAGACAAGTTTTTAATGTGGGCTGTGGCAGTGACAACACCCATGCACTGCAGAAAGGACTAATCTGGATTTATCCAAATGATTTATCTGGATTATCCTGGATGCCCACCAGGCTCTCCAGAGCTTCTTTGTTCTCAAAGCTTCCAGTTTTCTTCTTATTCTTCCCCCTGTTCCCACTTACATAATGCCCAATAACATCTTAAATGAGATTTGCATTGACTTCCAAAGCAGTGAGAAGTGAAAAATAAACATACTGAGATAATAAAGTGCCAAGGACTGTGACCATCAGGCATTTTGCATTATATTGTACTTTTGAGAGAAGAGAGTCTTCATCAGAAAATGAAACTTCTGAACAAACCTCTTCATACAACTGATCTGTTGTGATTAGAATTCACTGCTGAGTCTATGCACTTTTTGTTAGAACTTTGTGCTGAAGTTCAATGTTACACTTCCTGGCACAAACCTTAAGAGCATTCAGAAGTGGTTACAAAGCTGTGTCAGTCCCTTTATCCATCCCACTGATGATAAATCAGCAAGCTGCAACTCACTTTCAAACTGTCACAAGAAGTTCAAGTGCTGTTAGAGGATTTTCTATAGCACCTCTCTACAGCATTAGCACTTCTTTTGTGCAAACTTCCCAACTAAGTGAAGCTAGGCAGTGCATAATTACCTTTTTCTCCATTAGGAAGTGACTGATGATTCCTGAAGAAATTATCATTACAGCCCTTGACAAAAAATAACAAAATGAGAATTTTGTCTTTTTCTTAGAATGGACAGTTCTTTACAAGTTCTCACGGAACTTATTTAAACCCTTTTGAGTGGGAATCTTTTCATCTCTTAGAGGCAAAGACTGTCCTTTTTCTTTCAGTGCCCTTTCACAAATCAGGAGAAATACCAACACTCAGAAAAACACTCAAAATCTTTGCATCACTAATAAATTTATCATAGTGTTATGCACCTGTTGTAGGCAGCCTGTGCACTAATAAATTATACTACATTCTTTCTCAAGTTGCATATTCTGCTGTAGAGCCTTGGTGTGAGAGCCAGTTACCAATTTTTCATTTCTTCCAAGAGAGAGTGAGCCATTAAAAAAATGATTTTTGAGCTAATTTAAAATGGTTTGAGTAGACTTACAAGTTGTCTGACAGTATTTTTTTATGAATAATTTTATTCTTAAGATTCCCCCAAACAGTGCATTTTTTCTTACAATCTGGTATTTGTGATTCTGGGTGGACTACATTATAAATGTAGCAATAATCACATATTTGGTACAGCCTGCTCACACAATAAAATGCAGGTAGGAGCACAGGAAAATAGGTCACTAGAGCTTACTGATGTGCAGCTGTCAAACCTTTTATTCATCTCAAGGTTTGGTGGTTTCTGGACAAATGCACTGTGATTGAAATCCCATTGCAGAAGTAAAGCTTTCAAGGTGAAATAGTATTTCATTTTCATTATCATGAAAGAAAAGAAGAAATGTCTGCAGTAGCAGAGGACCACAGCAATATGTTAAGGCTGGCAATTGCAACATTGTTAACTGTAAATAGGATGGTGTTCACGGCTGTCTTTTCCCTTCCCTTGATCCTCATTTCTTTCCTTTTCTTTCTCTGCACTCTTCCAGTAAGCAAAAGTTATAAACAAGAAATGCTGCCCCAAAAAGGTGTGCTTTTGAGACATTTTTCACAATATCACTGCCTTTTCTGGAAAAAAAGCGCCACCTCTTTGTCTTGGGCACTTCACAAAGAAAAGCAGGAAATGGTAAAATAACCTGATTGTTACCTATTAAGCAAAACAGTATTTTTACATATTAAAGAACTGAATGGGAACATTCTGACTGGTGGTATAAATCACCTCTCTCCTAGAAGAAGGCTGCCCTCTGTCCTCAATCCTATGAATTTGTCACACCACCACTGCCAGTGCTGTTTCACCAGACACAAGAAGCACAGCAGAGTCTCTGCTGCAGCAGGACTCTCACTCCAGCCCTCTCTGTCCTCTCCCCTTGGTCAGCAGGAGCCTCTGCAGATGCCAGGAGCAGCAGTGACAGGAAATTCTCATTTCATTGCCAGATCTGGCCATGCAGCAATCCCAGGAGTGTGGGGTGAGAGCAAAGTGCCAGCACTGCCCAGACCCAGAGCAAAGTGGGGATGATCATGGAGTGAACTGTACCAGTGATGGAGACACTGAACAAAGGATTTGAGTTACTGGTGAAGAAGATGGTGAGAGATGGCCAAGTGAGAGGGAACAGCAGTCATGATCATCCAAATTTCGGAAGCATCACCATTAGGAACAGAAAAGGAGGCAGTGCAAAGGGCAGCAGGTTCAGATGAAAATCCTTCCCAGGGATGATGCCCTCACCCAGCTCTAATGGGAGCAGGTCAGGCACTACACAGGGCAGGCACAGTGAGCCTGTGCCCCTGATGTCAGGATCACATAAAGGTCCCCACGTCATTAAACAGAAAAGAGTTTATTTAGTAGTACAGAGTGTGGCCTCGAGGATCTCTGACCAGAAGCCACCCTGGCCATCTGCAGTCAGACACAAGTGGCTTTCTGGCATGGATTTCCCTGCTGTCCCTGCCTAGCAGCAAAAAAGGCTGTTGGCTCTGCCAGCACAGCCTGAAAGAGGCTTGTAAGCAAGTGGTGCCTGGGGCCTTGCTCAGAGCCCCCTGGAACAAACACCTGATTGCAGCCAGCTCACTCAGGGTTTTTGAATTCACTTACACTCAACAGTATAAATTTTTCCTCTGTCCTCACCATGTCCCAATTTATTTTTGCACATTCTGCTCACTGGGTGAGTTTGGCATCTCACTAGAGAGAAGATAACAGCAAGGAGGGCAGTGCTGCACCAGCCTCAGTACAGGGCTCTGGCACAAGAGAATGTTCAAAATAATGGCAAAAGCTTGGGAACGTGAAATATTCACTTAGGCAGCTCTGAGTGCCCCAGACATTACATTTCCAGTCTGTAATCAACCCTTTATGGCACACAGATGCTATACAGGGAAAAGGAAAAAAAACCCTAATTTTTATCCTTTCCATCAAACAGTGAGACCTCTACAGTATCACTGCCCCATATTATTAATGGAGAGAGATGAATTGCTGGATGTTACAACTAAACATCAATGTCTCATTGATCTTTGAAATGTAAAATGCTTAAAAAGCCAATAAACTGTATCTCCACGATACAACAAACAGCCCTCTCCCTAGGAAAGTTTGTCTCTGACCTCGTAGATGTGTGGTAAAGGGTAAGCCTAAAACATCTGCTGCAAGATAGGCTTCAGAGAAATCTAATTAACACCATGTCCAGGAATGATGAGAGCAAATGTATCCTGGATAAAGTCACTGACAGGAGATCACTTTGTTATGCCAACACAATTTTAGCTTGGAAAGAAAAAGATTTGGAAAAAGTCTTCATTGAAAAAGGTCATGTAACATTAAAATGACAAATCATGGCAAAGGGAGGAGATAAACACATCTCACATAAGAAAAACCAAAATTGCACAAGATAAAAAGAAGCTGAGGGGAAAGATCCCACCCTCACTTACACTAGACCTTGCAACTGTGAAGGTCAATAGACTAAAAAATGGCTGCAGACATTCTAGGGAACAGAGCAGTGCCCTGAGCTGTTACAAATATTTTAGAGCCTGTTGAAGGTGTTGCCTGTAATTAAAGCCCAAATAATGGCCTCAGAATACTGAGAGCTGATATCACTGTCTTTGCTGCTTGCACTCAGCAGCAAACCAGCATCTTGGAACCTGAATGACTTCATTGCTAACGTGGTCTAGGATAAGATCCCTGCAATCTACAGTCAACTCCTCTGTCACCTAAACAAGAAGGAATGCAGCTCTTTTCTTTCTAAATATTGCCATCTCACAGCTTTGCAGCTCCCTTAAATAAAAACAAACTCAGACCTGGTTTGGAGTACAAGTGAGTAACTCTCATTGTTCTATGTATGGCCTATGTTTTACAGTGATTTTCACTTTATTGATTGGCATTGCCCAAATCTATTTCATTGCCTCCCCAAAGGACTGAACTCACAGAGGGAGATCAAAAAAAAATACCAAGTTCATCACATTTAGAACTGTTTCTCAGCATCTCTTTGCAATGACCTTTCACTGATATCTTTTCAGAATCATTTTCACAGACTGAAGAGAAGGAATGGCAGCCAGGCTTGCTCTAACTTTTGTGATAGGTGTCTGAGAGATTAATGTTTTGATTAAAAGAACCTTGGTTGAATTTTCTGATAGAAAATTGGTCATGAGCACATGCCCTCCCTTATTTTTGGATCCTAGGTTGGTTTTCTTGCTTCCAGAGATGCTGTATGTAGAGGGAAAGAAGAGGACAGAGCCACCAAAGCCAGGCAGTGCTCAGCCTTGGTTAAATGGTTAAATGGTTAAATGGTAGTGGCAGCACAAAACTCTCAGGCTCAGGCTCTGTGTTCATTTTAGAGCCAGTTTGGACAACAGTTTCCCTCTTTGATCAGAGTTCACAGGTTCCCATAAATAACTGGTGACTTCATTGTACTGTCCACTAAATATTTCACTTGTGACAGGTCACGTTTCAGGAAGAAAAGCAGATTTGACACAGATGGCACTGTGGACACTCATTCATTTTGAGTTACAATTAAAAGATTGTCACCCCATTATTAAATGGTTCCAAGGAGACTTTTTTTTCAGGGTTTGTTTTTATTTTATTTTTTTAAGTAGAGGCATGCATTAGAGCAATCTTTTGATCACATATTTATGGAGTAAGTAGTTTCTAGTGGGTAGAGAGGAAGCTGGCAATGAGGCTTCCCTAATTTTACTTTTAAGCTAAACCATTGATCTCTGTGTTGCTTTTGGCAACTCATTTTTTGTGTTAGACTTGATCTCAGCATAACACACTCTAAAAAATGCAGGTGTGCTGAGGTTTATTTAGTCCCTGTAAATAATATTGCAGGATTTAGGCAAAGCAGAGATCCAAATACCCCTCTGGTGTGAGGGGTATAAAATCCCAACTGGAATAGAAAACCCAGTACTGTCTTTATTAAGGTTTCAAGGGTCAGTCTCAAAGCAAGCAAATTTCAAGTATCATTCACATGCTACGTGCATCTCCTTGACTTTTTTTAATTAAAATATTTCCTTCATCCTCTGACAAAATGACACATTCTGTTAAATACTAATAGCAAGGGCAGCTGGACTTTTTTGGGGGGTTTTTGGGGTTTTTTGGTGGGTTTTTTTGGCTTTTTTTTGTTTGTTTGTTTGTTTGTTTGTTTGTTTGTTTGTGGTTTATTTGTTTGTTTGTTTGTTTTTTCCTTTTGGGTTTTTTGGGGGTTTTTTGGGTTTTTTTTGTTTGTTTGTTCATTTGTGTTTGTTTTTGTTTTGTTTTGTGGGGTTTTTTGTTTTGTTTTTTGGGGGGTTTTGGGGTGTTTTTTGGGGGGGGTTTTTGTTTAATGCCCAATTTTTCCATCCACTTTAATCCTCCATAGTTCCTTTATGTTATGGTTTTGCCGTTCACTTTGAACAGAGAAAAATGAGACTACGCAGTTTAAGATACTGAAGAAGCAAGCTTTTGATATAGAAATTTGAATAGTTCTACAACTGTTATTTAGCTTTCATTGTAGCATCCTGAGATGGGATGGAAGCAGACATCCCATCTCCAGCATCCCATAATTGCTACAAAAATGAAGGCAGAAGGTTATTTTCAGTGGGTAATTTCTGTGCTGCCTATGTGTAATAGCAGTAGAAATAGAAGATATTAAATTATCCATCAGCCTTGGAAAGATTCTCCATGCTCATGAGCCAGCAAGAAAGAAGCCTTTGAGATGTTAAATCAAATACAGACATTGCCAAAGAGAAAAGAAGCCATGGTCAAATACACACAGGTGGACAAAGGAAGCAAGTAGGCTGGAGAGCTCTGAAATGAGTAAAAAAAAAAAATTGGATTTGCTGTTGAAGAAATAAGGCTAAGAAGGTATTAAAGAAGGGATGCAGGGTGAAAAAAAATGCAGAGAAAAAGGAAAACCTGGGGACAGTGTGTCTTGACTGAAGGAAGAGAACAGGCAGCAGATAAAATTTGAAGCAAGAAGCAAATGCTGAAAAAGGGGAATGACAACAGTGTGTGAAATAAGTAGAGAGATAAAAAAAAGGAGAAAGAGGAGCAAAATCAAATACACAAAACATTGCTCCCTCTCGAATCCTGTCTTGCAGTTTTCTGATTCAACTCTTCTGATATTTAATCTTGACACCTCTTATCTTCCATATCCTCCTCCTTTCTACAAAATTTAGCAAGAGGCTCTCAGCATTCTGCCCTTGTCCTGCCCCCAAGCCCGCAGTGTTTCCTCCACAAACACCACCCAGGCTTTATCTGTGATGTCTTGACATTCTCTATACCCTGCTCAAACCAAGAGTGAGCTGCACCTGTGACCTCTCCTCTTACCTACACAATTAGGAGAGAGACCTTAAACCCTCATTCACCCCGAACATCTCCCCTTCCCTCTCCCAGAAAACAAAGTTTCTCCAATCTTCCCAGCACTCCTTTTCCATCCCCTTCTTGGGGCTCAGACATCCAGCCTCTCTCTAGTACCTCACATCCAGAGCACACCAAACCCTTACAGAGCTTTTGTACAAAATATATATTTATCTATGCAAACTTTCCTACTAGTCTGTGAAAACACAATTTTCCAAACACAAGGGTCTGTAGGAGAAAGTTTCTTTAGACACACCCTCCTTTTCCTGTTACCTCAAACCTGAGCTGCTCATCTCCATGTTCAAAGCCCTTCCAACCCTCTGTCCATCTTGCTTGGCTCATGGAACATCAGGAGGTCAAGGTTAGGCCATGACCCCAGCATCTTATATCTACTTGTTCCATTTTTAAAAAAACACCTTCTCCCCAGCTGCTCTAACTGGGAAGTTATCCCATAAATATCCATAACATTGTTCCATTATAACTCTTCAAACAGTCCTTTAAACCACACTATGATGCCCACAAATGTTTTAACAATGCATAAGTCACTTGTTTTATAAGCACACAGCCAGCTAATACTGTTTCTTATGTGCCTGTACATCTTAATTTGTTGTATCCTGTCCAACACTTCAAGGAGAAGTCTTTTTGATCTGTGTTCATACCGTGCTCTGTGCATATCTGAATTTCCAGGTGTTAGTACACAGAGCCACAGCTCCTATGTGCTGTATGTTAAATATATATACAGGTACTTTAGTAAATCAGGCAAGCATAAACCCTATAACATGCAGAACGAGGTCCCTGTCAGTGAAGCCAAAATTGAAACCACTGGCTCCAAAACCAGTTCTGTTGCTGTCATGGTGTATGTCCTGAAAAAGAAGCTCTGACTGAATTTATTGGGAAGCACTAATGAATTGCAGCACAAAACACAGAGACATGAACAAAGCTTGTTGGTATTATTTCTATATAATTAAACTAACATTAATGTTATTAGAAATGAGTATTTTTTTCCTATCACATATTTATAATTCTTTCTCTTGTTAAAATGGGAAATGTGAAGCCACCTGAATTCTAATTTTGAGCAGAAATTATTTTGGAGAGATGTGCTCTGTTTTTAAAATACCAAAACTATGCAGGATTCTTTAATTAAATCAAGATTTAATACAAATGAATGAACAAAATATTAAAGATTCTAGGGCTTCAGAAGCCCTCAGCCGACCAGAGATTCACTTATTTACCACACTTTGACATATGCTTGATTCCTCAAAGCCATATTTTAAAATAAGCAATAAGTCTGAAAAACCTCAGTGCTCCAAATGAAATCATTATTCTGCAGACTGAACCTAATGCTGAGGTAATGTAGAGTCTGACCTTTCCAAATAAATCTCTCTTAATAAATGTTCCTCTCTACTCTCAGGAACAACACAAGTCTCTAAGGCAGCAACAAACTAGAAACAAGGGCAAGATGCAATAGTGAAGCAAGAGGCAACGTGATTTAAAGGTGAAAGGATTTGGACATGACCCTACTGGGCAAAAAGAGGCAGAGAGTCCACATTTATCACCAGTGCCGAGGGCATCTTGTTTGCAGAGCCTGGACCCGTGGTGAACAGCTCACTGCAATCCCTGTCTTCTGTTTCTGAATTTCATCAACTTGATTTTTATGTCAAAGAGACGGGAGGCACGCTGGTTGCTGTACATCAATTTACAGCAGGGAATCACTGCTGTGCATACCAGGCATTCCTAATGCCGCTAGAGGTGCTATTATTTTTGCCAGAATCAGTAAGTTTTAATTCCCAGGTATAAAGAAGACTTCTTTGAAAAAGTTAGTGTAAATTTAAAATCAAATAACTCCACAGAGACCCTTCTTTTGGCAGGCTGAGTTTTTTGGGTAAATCAGAGATAAAAGATTGCAGCGGAGGTGAGGCAGAAATGATGTTAATGACAGAAATGGAGATTGGAAAGGGGCACAGCAGAGGAGGCACCCCGAGTGCACAGGGCAGCACTAGGAACACACTTAGGACACTCTGCTGGGGTTCCTAAACGAATTGCACCATTTACTGAGGCTGGGGAAATATCCCCTCGCTGTAATGGGCTGTAATGGGCCGTGCTTTGTTGGTCTGAGCGCCCCAGACAGAGCAGCTCCAGTCAGCCCTGGTCTGCCTGGACACCTGTAGAGGTAACAGCACCAATGACACACCTGAGTGACAGCCCCAGCACAAAGGGACTGTCCAGCTGTGTCTGGGACGGGGTTAGGACACACACACAGGTTAAGATACACACACACACAGCCACACCAGCTGAAATGCTGGCTGAGAAAAGCAGCTTGCTCACACAATTCAAATCCCAGAACTGTTCAGATGGAGATTTCAGTGATGCCCTCTGCTCTAAATCATGCCAGAACTGTTCAAATGGAGATTTCAGTGATGCCCTCTGCTCTAAATCATGCCAGCTCTTCTGGCAGATATCTGCCAGATCTCCTCCTCTCTGGAGGAGCACCAGTTGTACAGCACTCAGGCCCCACACTGGATCTTTACTCAGTCTTTGCTTCAGAGCTTATTTGGTGAGCCCACACTTAGAAAAAATTCTGGATGGATTTTCTTTTCCTCCTTCAAACACTAAACAGATTCTTCAACAGTTTGCACACAGGTCCACTGCAATCTCCTCTAAAAGACCTCCTGGAGAAAATATATAAATAAAAAATCTTGTGCATTTGGTAACTTTACACCTATAGAGGACAGCGAGACCTATGCTGAAGTAATACTCCAGTTATGCATTCCCAGGTAATGAGCTTTATCTCTCAGGATCAATTTTCCATTAATAGCATTCAGTGCTCCATTCAACTTTCAAATTAATTCGACCTGTGAACCTGGGGTGTTCTGACGCCGCTTTTTAAACTACTGGAACGTAATGTCAACACAACACAGAAAAAAAATTACAGCAGCAAGATTTTAATGGCCAAAGTGATGCTTACTGGGGGATTTTAAGGCAGATTAATGGCAAGTAGGCAGCCCAAATTCAGATGACAATTAAAATAAATAAGTAAAAAATAAAACCAGAGGTTTCTGCTCTTTCTATCTTCGCCATTACCTCAGTAAGATAAGCAATTTAAAACTGCTTTGTCCAGGAGTGTCTGAGGCAAGAAAAGAAAGAGTGCCATGCTATTGATCTGCAAGAAGTTTATTTCTTTCACTCTGCAATGTTAAAGGAATCAATCTCTTAACTAAAGAAAAAATAACAGTGCTGATAATGAAGATGAGGGCTGAGCCTCTGTAGGACAATGAGTGTTGTGCTGGTGGTGTCACTGCCAGCTCTGGGTGCACTGGTGACACTGGTGACACGCCAGCTGGGAGGTCACAGCACTGCAATCAGTTCCTGGCAGGGAAAGGGACACCTCCAAAATGGTCAGGGGGACAAGCAAATTATTAGGACACTGTCTGCATCAATCTCTCAGTGCTCTGCATGGCACTGGAGCATTTTAATACTCACAGTCCAAAAGTCTGAGGACACATTCAAGTGAATGTAAATGAACTATAGTCAGTGTTGGCTTCAAGTGCATTGATATACAGATGTGTATATGTGGCTGTATACATGAGCTTGCATTCCTACTGTCCTATTTCATTTATTTCAATTTTTTTTTTTTTTGGTCGGCATTATTTTGATTTAGAAACAAAAACAAAAAAAAATCCCCTATACCAAAACTAAGAATTTGTTGGAAATGTATGCTTAAGCTTCTAGAATCATCCCTTTTGTCACAATCCAATACCTTGTTACAGGAAACAAAGATTAAACTGTTTCCACTTACCTGGAAGTGTACAGCGAAAAGATAAGAAATGCCAATTTCTTTCTTGCATTTTTAATAAGCATGTATCAATAAACCTTTGGCACTGAGGTTTTGGCTGTGATATGCAAGTCACAGCTATTTTAAGAGTCATAGTTAAAGATGTACACCAATTAATTTAAATCTCAAAGGTACTGAAAATACCTGCTGTGTTCCAAGAAAAATGTTATCAAGGAAAAGTCTGTTTATCCTTGAAAGGATATCAGTTTATCAGTGAGGTGAGAAAGCACAGGGACTCAGAGTTTGTCCTGCAGATCTCTGGGAGCTGGGGCTATGTGGAAAGGATAAAGAGAGCAGGGTATCTGCACAGACCTTCAGAGTAACAGCTGAGAAAGCCTTTCCTCTGTGCAACTCCTCAGTGAACAGAGGCACAGATAACAGCCCCTGGGGTTACAGACATCCATCAATCCCTCACCTTTTCACTCCACTCTGACCTTCCTCCAGCTGTATCTGCATAACAATTACAGCCTTTTTCATGGAGATTTTGGTGGGTTTTTGTGGTTTGATTTTTGTCTTTCCTCGTTTTTCTCTCTTTGGCCTCTTAGAAGATGATCAACACACTATTTTAATTTCAGGGATGATCTGTCTTTTCACCTTCAGCAAAGGAGAAGAAACAGAAGGTCCTACACAGAGCTGAGCTTAACAACACAACAGTGATTTCCAGAGCTGGCACAGCCACAACAGCAATGGAATCAGCTCCTGAGGAATTCAGCTCACACCTTTGTGAGAGCTCATGCAATACTTGCTTCCTCTAAGATCTCCACAAAAATAAATATCCCAATCACCCATCGGGCTAGAGGATTCCTGGATAAAGGTGTGAACTCTCTCTCTTCAATTACAGCTCTGTGCTGGACCAGGAAAACACCTTCAAGGGCTTGGCAAAGTTCCAGCTGCCACAGGATGCTGCAGCACATCCCTTCTGCAAGAAAGGCTGCTGCCTGCACTTCTGAACTGTGCTCTTGCATTTATTTCCCAAATGTGCTTGGTCTTTCCTCCTCAGGGAAGGGCAGATAAGGACAAGCACATGGCAGGATGTTCAACACTCTCTGGATACTTGTCTCTCACTCCAGTGCAGGGCATGCTTTACCAAAGAGACAATAAATTTAGCTGGTCACAAGATTCCCTTTCCAAACTCTGCTTCTAAGAGTCTTTTAGGTCTTAAGCACACCCTCATATACTTATTCCAGAATTTCAGATAGTCCATTTTAATACATGTAGAACAATCAAAGAGAACACTAGTTCTGTTCAGGAAACTGGGATAATTCTTACAGCAGAGTAGAAAAGATTCGGTTTCAGATAAGCTTCATTTAGTTAGATAGATAACAGATAGATAGATAGTTAGATAGATAAGTTTCATTTAGTTAGATAGATAACAATCTTCAGGAAGATTGTTAAAAACATAACAGGAAGATCTGACATAGTAAAGCTTTAAATAAAAAGTTCAGAAAATATTAAAAAAAGGGAGAGATCCATGTAAAAGTAGAGTTTTGGTGTGCCTCCTTACGAATGCAGAAGGCATTAAAAGCACTGCAGTAATTTAGCAGTTGTTGGTTTTATGTCTCCATGGCACAGCAGGCCTCCTCTGAAATGGAGAGGATGTGCCTAAGTCACTTTTAACTTTTTCTGCATGGTTAATCTTAGAAAGTTTTGGGTTCAATCCATTGTGGAAAGACTCTCAGTTTGTATGAACATTTGGATATTAAGTCCACTCTGTTCTTACTGAGAACAAGAAATACATAACAGTTTTTAAGATTTTTACATAAAATTTATAATATCAAGTCAAGCTCTTCAATATTAATTTTTCACAGCTGCTAATCTTACTGGGTTTAATGCTGTAAAGCAGAGCACCATAAAGGTGTTTTGCTCCAACATTCAATATCATTTTAGTCTAAATATTATATGACTTAGAAATAATTAATTTCAATCTAAATTTTGCCTTAGAGTCGATTAAAAGAAGCAACACAAAACTAAAAACACCAGAAAATGCTGTAGTGAAACCCTGACTTATATGGGGTTCATTTGTTACAGTTCCTGAAGACAATCTATATTCAGGAATACTGAGCCATAGCAACTGATTAATTTGGATCATTACTTACAAAGATCTAAAAATTCTACCACTGTAGACAAAACCTATGCATCTACCTAAATAGACATAATTGCTCTGTCAAGTACATAAAATGCTATTCCACCCCACTAACTTTTTTTTTAATAAGCACTATGATGCATTCATATTCTTCTGAGGTATCTGTTCTTTACTGAGTTGCATTCAGCATGCTTAAGGAAGCATATTTTGGCTTATTTTGGCATTAAAACCAAATCAGGATGTTTTAATGGGTCTTTCTTTGCCTTTCAGTGTGTCTCACTATGACAGTGGTGGAAAACTCAGAATGTTTATGAAACCATGTGTGCCCTTGGGCAGCATTTTTGTTACAAAAACCCTTCTTAATTTCTTAATAAATGCACCTCAGAATTAACTAAACTGATTGATTTTGGCTATATAAAAGTACATTACTCATAGATGTTGCATCAAGTAGACCTCCAATATTAACATTCAAATCTAAACTTATTATTAAATGAAATCAGCATTGCAGAGCTCAGATTCACTCTGTTCTAGACACCCTCTCTTCATCATGTAGTCTTGTTTCCTGAGGCTTTAATGAATTTAATGAGTATTGAATCTACTTAGTAGCTCCTTTTCCTGAGCAAACACCCAAATGGGATCATGAAGACAAAGTTGGCAAACAGCCCAATAATGTTACAATTCCTAGAATGCCAAGAACCCCTGAAGTCAACACACCAATGCCATACCCCAGAAGTTAAATGCACCTGAGGAGGAGGAAGGAGCCTGACTCACACTTCTTTCAAGTCCTACCTTTGCCTCCAATTCTCAGGAAAAGCAGTAAAAATACAGATACTGCCTGCACTTTTACACTGCCTAGTGCAATGGGGCTGGGGCCTCCCAGAGGCTTGCAGTGTAAATAACACAGAGTAAATAACAATGAAATACTTTTTAACTGCAGAAACTCATCAACCATGCTAAAAGATACATCACACACTGCCACTGTCTCTCACTGTTCATTAAAAGAGAATGAATCCTCAGGGAGGCATCACTGAATATAGATATGTCTCCAACACACCAAATCATACCCTGAGCCTCCAGTAAAGCTAATAAAACCATATTAAATACAACCCAAAAGTTCCCTTGGCTTGGTCCAAGCCGCTTGGGCAATTTATAATTTAAAGGAGAATATGAGATTAGAGAGTGATGAAAACAATGTGAGCTAGAATTTGAAACAACAGTTTAACTGCTTTGTCCTACTCAGAGGATGTACTGATTTACTGAAATCTGCTTGTAAAGAACTCTGACACTCTCTGAGTTTTCACTTTCTAAATTGTACATGGAGTAATGTTGGACTCCCAAATGATAGAAAATAGTACTTGTAAAATCAGTATAGTCAAACCCAGTCTATTTTAAAGATAACAGGTGCTCCAGTGTTCACATCTATACATCCTACCCACCCTCACAGTCCTCAGCATCCACACTCTGGGCTGAAAAGGCTTTTAAGAGAGTGCCTGAGATGCACTCACTGCCCTTGTCACAGTCATTCATTCCTAGCAGTCCAATTCCATAGAGCACCTAATTTCAGTGAAGTTACAGATCATAAATGCCCAAGATGAGCACAAAGAACATTCCCTGGCCTCAGCTCCCCTTCTCCCTTCATTCTTGCCATTCCAGACATTTAGCTCAATTCAGTATCTTAAAGAACCCAGGGATTCCTAAGAGAGAACTAAACTAAGAATGACCATAACAAATAGTTGATTAGTTTAAATGAAGTGGAGAACAGTTAGAGAGATAATGAAGTGATAAAGTAAAATGAGTGAAATAATGTGAAATAATGGAAACAAGCTTCTTAGCTAATTCTATCACAGTTCTTATGAGATTCAGTTGAGTGTGCAAGGCCTTCTCAAAGAGAATGACAGGGAGCTGCAAGAGAAATTTAACATGAAATTCAATTATGTGAGTTTATTTCCTTATAAAGAAGCAATTTAGCATCTAAAATCCTTTTCCTGATATTACTGTCTGAAAACACATTTTGCTAGTCCATCACAGACCCCAGACTGGAGCTGGCCTGGAAGAGGCTGAGGGATTTGGCTCAGTTCAACAATCTGGAGGGCAGAAATTCACCCAGACCAACACCCTCTGCCAAGCAAAATGTTCCCACCACTTCTGCAGTAACAGGAGGCTTCAGCCCTGCCAGCTTAGATAATATTACTGACACAATGGAGAGACCAAAGCACTCATCTGCAGCACTTCCTTAGCAATAAAGAAACTCATCCCTGTGAAGTGGTTCCTGACTTTTGCCTCATTATTGGTTCTTTGTGAGCTCTGCACAGCAACTGCCAATTTAGTTTATGTAAAATATTCATCTCCTAAAATGCAGTGACAATAACTTCTCCTTTTAACCTCACATTCAATGTCCATATTCTATTTGTGCTTACAACACGGCCAAGAATGCAAACCCATTCACAACTGCACTGTTCCATCTTACAGGTTTCCTTCCTTGACGAAAACTCCCCAGCTTAGCACGACATCCTCCTCCTCCAAATCATGGAAAAGACCCCCAGGATCATCCAGCCCAGCCTTGGACCAGTGGCCACCTTGTCAGCTACAGCACAAGTGCCAAACTCAGTCATTCCAAACTCAGTCATTCCAAACTCAGTCATTCCAAACTCAGGCATTCCAAACTCAGGCATTCCAAACTCAGTCATTCCAAACTCAGGCATTCCAAACTCAGTGACTTCTTGACCACCATCGGGGTGGTGACCCCACCACCTCCCTGGGCAGCCCCTCCCAATGCCTGATCACCCTTTTCCATGGAGAATTAGTTCTGCTGTCCAGCCTAACCCTGCCCTGGCACACCTTGAGGCTGTCCTGTCACTTGTCCTGGTCACACATCTCTTGCCCTGTCTGTGGCAGCCTGGCAGAAGGGACTGGCCCCCACCTTGCTCCTCCCTCCTCTCAGGGAGCTGCAGAGTGATAAAGCCTCCCCTGAGCATCCCTTTCTCCAGCCTGAACACCCCCAGCTCCTTCAGCTGCTGCTCTCATGGCTTTACCCTCTACACCCTTCAGCTTTATTTGCCTTCCCTGCACACTCTCCAGCACCTCAATGTTGAAATAAATGGCCCAGAACTGGACAGTACTGGAGGCATGGCCTCACCAGTGCTGACTGCAGACAAGATGTAAGATTGCACAGAAATCTCTGTTTTAACCTCAAAGAATCACACATTTGCAAGGCTTTGCTAATTAAAATAAATAAATAAACAAACACACAACTATTGCTATTCTTTGTAGT
Source organism: Cisticola juncidis (assembly GCA_013400215.1). Lineage (NCBI taxonomy): Eukaryota > Metazoa > Chordata > Aves > Passeriformes > Cisticolidae > Cisticola > Cisticola juncidis. The sequence continues at coordinate 168,642 of VXBR01001128.1, forward strand.
TGAGATTGATAAATCTGGAATTAAAAACAAATCTAAAGAAAGTATTCCATATCACCTCTGTGCCCAGTCAGATTTTCCACTGTCTATCAAGGTGAACTATTTGATGCTCACAAGTCACAAAATGCCTAAAATGGTGAGCAGTTTTACACAGACACCAAGACGAGTACATTACATTGTGTTTGTCAGTGGCATTTACAGCAGCTGGCTTTTTGAAATGAAGCAGGTATTCAGTGGAGTATCATTAAGGGCAATTGAATTGCCCTTCATCTGTTTCTGGGGCTCTGTGGATGAAAAAGCAGCATCTGGAAGCTTTATGAGTATTATGTGGCTTTCTGTTTTACTCTGTTTAGGCAGACTTGTCTGTTTGTTCACACATTAGACTCAAAGGCAAAAGGATTTCCAGCAATGACCTCTTTCTGATGAAACTCATCTTTATCTGCTGCTTCTTGTTTCTTAGGAAGTGGTGAAAAAATCCTTTATGGGCATGAGATTACCTAAATCAATAGTGACTTACCCATGCACAGCAGTGCTCAGCTGCCTGTTCATCAAAATATCTGTTTGCTGGCTGCACTGGCTGTCAGAGGGAACATTCACCTGTCCAAGCACTTAGCTCAGCACTGTGGCAAACAGGGACACTAAATATTCCAAATATTCATGCTTTCAGGCTCATTGGTATCAGGGGCAGAGTTTCTCTGTTTGTGATGGCAGCAGTGCTGCCCTTGAGCTGGCAGCTCCTAAGAACTGGACAGCTTGTTGTCCCCATCACAAGTGCCACCTTATCATCCTTCCAAAAAAGTGGCTGGTGCCTGCTTCCCAGGAAACTTCCCTGAGCTTGCAGGCTGGGCTCAGTCCCAGCTCTGTGTCTGCTCAGCTGTCACTGGCCTCCCTGTCCAGACAGCTTGCATAGTGATTTCTCCATAAATATGAATTGCACACCTTGAGCAGTCAGCTCTCTTTGGCAGCCCCACCATCCCTTCCCTGTGCCTGCTGGCTCCTTTGACCTCTGCTCTCTGGACACTGCTTTATATCCCACTTATTGGCTATTTAACTTCTCATTTTCCTCTCACACTGCTCCAGACAGCCAGTCCAGCTCCTGCTGACTCCATCCTGCCAGCTAATCCCTGCTGGGCCAGGCTAAAGATACCTGACATACGGGGAGCTGGCAAAACAGACACGGGCAGATTTTGGTGAGTGTCTGGAGGGACTGGCCCAAGCATAATGATTTTGGCTGGATTAAGAGCTATTATACCACTTGAAAAAGAGCTTGTTCAACTGGGTGTTTTCAAGGCCAGCTTAGTGTGCTCTGAGCAGTGCAAAAAGCCCTCCCTGCCAGGAGAAAACACCAAATGGAGTTCCACCAGTGCCCAGCTTTGCATCTATTCACCAAACAACAAAACCTTCCCTGCCATGGGAAAGGAAAAAATGTCAGACACATCTCCTGCAGAGGTACAAATCACTCTTCGTGTTGGCCCTGGAATGAGCAACAAGTTCTATGGAATATCTTTGGAATATTTGCAGAGAGCATTTTCTTTCCCATGATCCCAGGAAAAGAATGCAGATGTTGAAAGAGGCAAGAAAAAGCTTCATTCCAAGAATTGTATCCTGGGAGACTTTGGGCTTGAAAAAAGAAGGGATTTGAGCTGAACTATGTATTGTTCATGTAAACAGACAGAGAACATGGACACCAGCAGAAAGCATAACTTTTGGAGAACTGTTGGAGGAAGGGAGGGGAAAAGTGCCTGGTTTCCATTTTCTATCCATGAAGGGAGACCTTCTGGGGAAATAAAAGATGTGTTTGACTGGCCTGTCCTTGTCTGGGGCCTCAGTCAGGCCATCAGCCTGGTCTGTAGCCATTAATCAAGCAAGCTTTGCTTCATTAGCTCCCCACCTTCTCCTGGCTCTTCTCCCACCCTTGGCAGGGGATGCTGTGTCATGCAGCAGGAATCTCGCCCAGGTGGAGCTCCTGGCATCTGCAGCTGATGCATTCACACCAATGCATCACACCCTCAGCAGGCCTGGCTGCTCCTTTGGGAGGGAGAAATAAATGGGAGGCAAATGAAGGAACAGAAGGAGGAGAGAGGGAAGGAGACCCCAGGGAGTGGATTTCAGGATAAGCAACCTGCCAGAGTTAGAGGCTGAATTTCCATGTGAACCCTGAGTACAGAGAGTGCTACAGAAACCAACCTGCTCATTTAGCTGCTCTCGGAGGACACATATAAAAGACAGTTTGGGAAGGGAAAAGAGGAGGCTTCATAGCTCTCGTGGTATGGGAAAGGAGGATAAATTTTAGCCTTGCAATTACCATTTTCATAGCAGCACAAGTCGGTTAATTTTCTTACATTATTGTTCCATAGTTCAGAAGGCATTTATTTTCTCTAAGCAGTCAGCAAGTCTGAGTACATTATTCATATTTTTTCTCTGTTTTCATAAAGTGCTGTTAATATAACACTTTCAGGGAGGCCACTGTCATTACCAGAATGTTCCAAAGAGAGCAAGCAGTCTACACCAAGTGAATAAAACAGCACTCTCTGTTCCCTAAATGACAAGGGCAAACCACTCTATTTTGATTATTTTAAACCAGCCGAAAGAATCAAACCTTTTTAACATAGCCCATAAAATTAATCAGGCAAAAACCCTTCAATTAGGTTTAGCAGTCCTGTCACCCTCAGAATTCAGACAATAAACACAAGAATCACTTAAAAATTCCACAGTGTCAGCATAACACAGCTCATATAACTGCACAACACATGAAAAGGCCCAGGCTAATGCAGCTGGCCACAGTAAAAATGGCTTTAGGTGTGACAAGGATGTGGCAGTACCTGGTGTCCTGGGCAGTATCACTAATGAGCATTGTCTCTCCAGTTCTGCAAATTTGTATTGTTTTATTTATATAACATTTCAGTAATAAATAAAACATTTGTAATAAATATACTAAGGGTCCATTCTCAGAAGTTCTCTTTGAGAAGCACTGGGGAGGTTTCATACCACCATATTAGCAAATCTGCCATATCAGAGTAATCACATTACACCATCAGTGTCAGGATTAAAAAAATAAGGCACATGCAAACTGGAAATAGTCAGATTCAGAAAGGCCAGAACTCAGCACTGTCCCAGACTCCTGCAGTCCTGTGTCCTGTGGCCACAGATTTCTGATGGTAAGGATCTTGGAGCATTCTGAATTAATGTATTTTGCCAGCCCACCAGAAGTTTGTTAATCAGCTTTCTAGATGAGCTCAGTTTAAGATAGGAAATTTAAACAGAAATTTTGGGAGCACATAGATTTTGAGACTTGAGTCAGACATACAATTTTGGATTTTCTAGAATCCCCAATACAAAATGTTTGTTTAATGGAAATGAGAGATTTAAAGAGGAAAATAAGGGCAGAAAATAGTGACTGAAATATAGAGGAACAACACAAAGAGGAGTTTTCAAGCTGTAAAACTGCTCAAATCGAGTAAGTTTTGATGGGGTAAACCAGATATAACCACCCCAGGCTACATTTCAAAGTCAATAACCTGAGCAACACAGACATGCATGGAGAAGTGCAGAGTTTCCAGGAGAAGCACTGAAACATAAGCAGAGTGACTGTACAGGTAGAACCAAGGTGTTCACAAGGCACAAAGGAAAACCTCAGCACTGTCCTGTTTTTTGTATTTGTGTACAAACAAATTCTGTTTGCAGACAAACCTCAACCCCAGTAGAAAATAACAGGCTGAGATTTTCAATAGCCTTGAGTCTGAAGAAGCTTTACTTGCAAAAGCTTTCTGAAAACCTACAGAAATTTTTGCCAAGTGTTTTTCCATGGGATTTATTTTCCCTCATCTTCTTATATAAATTTATGGTTTTCATGCTGCAGACATCACAGACAGTGCAGGCAGAACTCTGCCATTTGGAAGGCAAGACTGCTTGGACATTGAAGTCAAAGGATTCTTTTCTAATTATTAACACCTCAAAGCCCTGCCACAGTTGGAGAAATGCCCTAATTCAGAGAAGTTCTCCCTTTGGTTAATGCAAAAATGCACCCTTTTGCCCTCAATCCATTTTGGTGTGTGAATGCACAGACATTTCATTCCAATAGAGCATCAGAGCACAACACTACATTTTGGACACTCTTAGCATGATTACTTTGCAATTATGGCATATGTACTATGGCAAGTCCCGAGTAAATTATGAACTCTGTGCTTTACAAAGGCACTGTGAAACACTGATTGATTTGGACAGTTTGTAGTTAATTAAGTTCATTTCCAATTCCATCTCTTCACACAATTTCAAAGCATTCTGCATTGAAAGCCCATTTTCAATTAGTAAGGAGGATGAGACAAAAAAGTATTAATTATAAAAGTGGCAATCCCCATTTAAATCTTCATAGTACAGCAATTATTTATGTTAAGTGTTGAGAAATTGGAGAGTTGTACTTGTCTAATACAATTTTTTTCCTTTATATATATCTCATATATATTAAATCTGTACAAAGTAGTGACAGAGCATTTTTTAAAGTAAGGACTAAATTATGGCTCACAAACTTGTACAAAGCTGAAAAAAGTAGAAAAATGTCTGTGCTTGGCTAGAGTCAAATTAAGTGTCCTGGCCTGGTTCTTCTCACTGCTACTGCACTCCTCCTCCATGGAATTCCATTACCTGGACTGAAGCAAAAATCCCATTGAAATTCTGAAGGAATACTGATAGCACCAGAACTTTGTGCTGCCAAAGGGGTACCCAAAAGAAGATATTCAGTTTTATTACAGTGTCTGATGCTGTTCAAAAAGAATAGGTCCAGGTACTTATGAAACTGCTTTTATAGAGGTACAAACTCTTGGGAATATGATGAAAAAAGGAAAAAAAAATCCCTTAATTTTCCCATATTATTCTGCTACAAAACAGGTGTTCTTTAGCACAATATTACCTCTCTTCATGGGAGCCAAATACTCCAATGCCCATTAAAAAAAGAGAGAGAAGGAAGAAAGAAATACCCAATATTTTTTGTGGTGCCATTCAAAGGTGGCACATCTTAACTTGCTGCTTGTGTTCTCTTCACCTCTCCCAAGGACTGCCAGCCACAAACACGACCCCAAAATGAATGATGTGAGATGAGCAGATGCACAGTGCTTTAAACCAACTTTCCTGACTCCATTTGCTGGGTTTTTAGCTGTCATCTACCAGCCAGCTGCCCCTGGCAAGGAGCCCCTGCTCCAAGGCCAGGATGCCTTCTTGACCACTGGCACATCCCCATGGCCTGGCTCATTCCCCTGCCCTTTCCCAGGGGGAAATGATGGGCACTGGAAAACAAAAAATTATTCAGGGCAGGTAGAAGGGCAGGTAAGAAGGGAAAACACAACCAGAAGGAGTTAAAATAGAAAGTAGAGCTTCATGAAATGGGAAACTTGAGTTAATGGGAAATAGATAAAGTCAACCAAGTGCAGAGTCTTGCAGCTTCAAAAATAATGCAGATTAAAAGGAAGGAGAACAATACACCTCCTTCATGTTTGTGAGCTGTCTGCAATATTCTGTCACTTCCTCAGCTCCCACCAAGCACTCTAAGAGGGAAGAGCCTGTTCCTCACACTACAGACATTTTTAAGTGCTGATTTCAATGTACCAGTAGCTAATTTATCTCATCCAGACTGGGACTCTGTGCTGGGGGTTTCAGACAGGGCTGGAGCTCTCAGGCAGGGACAAGCTGTGGCACCATGAGAGAGGGGTTTTGTGAGATATATTGAGCAAGGTTCCCTTGCTTTCTACCATCCTGCTTATTTCCTTCATTTGAAGTTGCACCCAATTGAGAAAAACACTTAAAATTATAAGAAATTAAATCCATGGAAGATGATTTCTATCAGCAGCTCATTAGAACTTATTTCAAAATCTGCACTTTACTCAAAGACAATTAATGTAGTGTCATCAGAGTAGAAAATCTCATCACTGGCAAAACATATTTTTTCTAAATCTAACTGTACAATCAATAAAACTGCATATATTGGTTTGGCCTTTTATTCTAATGAAGGACAAGCTATGTGAATGAATTTCTTTTAAACACCCCTGTTAGAGCTGCAAACACGCATAAATAATTTAATATTATATTGATAATTATATTTATTTGATAAATATAATTATATATATATATTTGATAAATATATTTAATTGATAAATAAATCAAGAAAAAAATGCGTGAAATTTTGATACCTTATCCTTGTACCCTGCAATAGAGTAATTTTGATACCCTATTCTTGCATCTGAACAGAGCAGGTGCAGCCCACCAGTACAACCAGTGCTCCCACCAGTACAACCAGTGCTCCCAGCTGCACCAGCAGCTGCACAGAGGGAGCCTGGGCTGGTCTGCCCTGCTACCCTGGCACTGTTATTTGTGTTTTCCTTCAACACAGGGAGCCAGAGACTTTTCTTTGGGAGATTTTTAGCCATCAATTCAGAGAGACAATCTTCAGGATACATAGGTATCCATAATTAGCAGGTAGATATATATCTAGAGGGAGAGAGAAGATATTTATCCCTAAATATTCAGGTGCACCTGAAATATCAATAATTAAAAGATCCTGGTGAAGGAAGCCTTGGAATAAAGCTCGCACTTGCCTAATTTCAAAGGGTTTCTGTGTGTGTGTGTGCATGTGCTGCCTGCAGGCAGGGGGAATTATTTTTATTTTTATTTTTTTAATCATCTTCACATTACTCACAGGCAACCAGTGGGGAGAGAGAGCACTTCTAGACTGGTTCTCCTTTAGGTAAATCAGAAAAAAGAGCAGCTGGAATGAAAATCTCTTACAGAATTTGATATTTTTTCACGTGGAATTACCTTCCTCAGCACTTGACATGCATTTGGAAACTGAATTCAAAACAGAATGTGGCAGCAAATTTGTAAAAGAAAATCCTTTGGCCATTTAATCAGTGTTACAGGATATATACAGGCATCCCTGTGCATTTCTTTGGGAAAAATCAAGCAGCTGGGGTGTGGGGAGGTTGTTTGTTTGTTGTTTGGGGATTTTTCCCCTTTTTTTTTCTTTTTAAATGCAGAGTTCTGGGAAGGTTGAATCTGCTCTCACAGCATGTTACACTGCTGCAATTAGAATCACAGCCACTCCAACAATGCCACTCTTGAGAGGAAAATAAGAATTCACTGACTTTGGGGTCTCAGCCACCTTGCTCCTTGATTTGATAGTGCAAATCTGGTATGAAAAATGAAGAAATTAAAAAAAAAAAAAAAGAAGAAGAAAGAAAAAATGAAAAAAGGAAAATAATAAAATAGGATAAATGGTTTTAAGAAGAGTGTTTCATTACAAAAAAAAAAACAAAACAAAACAAACAAACAAACAAACAAAAACAAAAACAAAAACAAACCAAAAAAAAAAAAAACCAAAACAAAAAAAACCAAAAAAACTAAAAAGAGAGTGCTCCATACAGAGAAAATTACCCTCAAAAGCCCAGATAGTCAGAACACTGAACTGCCCATCAATTTATCATTTTGTATATTTATTATTTGCTGCACTGTCACTGCACCAGGAAAACTCTCCTAGGGAATCCTAGCAGCTGGCCAAGAAAAGAAAAAAATAGTCATGGTTACCAACAGCTCTGATTTTCCTGATGCTTGAGTAGTTGAGTTTTCTTCAGAGCAAAGTACCTAAGATGCTAATGATGCTAAGAAACAAAAAATATCAGCTTTCAGTGCTTTTTAACACACAGATATAGAATCTTTAACCTATGTGGACAACAAAGAGATAGACTGCCAAGGATATTGAATCCTAGTTCTTTAGAATTTAAATTATTAATATTAAAATAGGTGCATTAAGTTACAAAACTTGACATTCTTGATTATTTAGATTAGCCACACTGGGGAAAAGTATCTTTGTGCAAACAGGAGCAAATTCCTAAAGCTCTCTATAAATATACTGCTATTAATGTCAATGTACTTCTTATTCACAAGGGGAAATTTCATTCAGGACACCCAAAGCTTTAAAGTGAATTAGGTCATTCTCCTTTATAAGAAGATGGTATATGTATTTCATAATTTTCTAAATTCCCCTACCAAACATGGTGTGCCAGACCTGAGCACAGTATCAAGTGATAACCATGTTATGTTAAACAGGTAAAGCCATTCCACACCCTGCTATAACAGAAGTGAAAGTTTGTTTCTCTGCATGGCATTGGTCATTCAGCTCTTCCAGCAAATTCAGCAAGCTTTCTTGAATTCCTGCTTCTTTTTGTCCTCTATTTTTTTATTCTAGAAGATTTTTCTCAATGCTTCCAAAACTATAAAGAAAAACAAAAACAAACAAA
>VXBR01001130.1:4487-15499 GCA_013400215.1 Cisticola juncidis
ATTTTCCTCCTGGAACTGCAGCTCATCCATCACCAGAATAACCCTGGAGAAGGCAAAGCACTGGTTTGAAATTGCAGAAATCCTGGGGGAAAAAAGGAGCTGGAGGAAAACTGGAAAACTGGGTGAGTGTCACTGCTGTGGCACTTGGATCTGTGACTTCCCACTGGATTTTCAGCAGCACCCTTGGGCTGAGGAGAAGCTCAGCTTGCAGGGATTTTAAATGAATTTTCAAATGAGAAATGTGAAGCTTTCAACAAGCAGGAGGGTGGCCAGGCTAAAAGGATTCTCCTCTGGCCAGGGAGTAACAGGGGCTGGCTCTGATACCAGCCCTGTGAGGAAAAATTAGGATTTATGAGAGCAAGGCTGCTGCTGAGGGAGCCTGGCGGGGCTCTTTGGGTAATTAAAATAATCAATCAAGGCCTGGATGGAGGCTGGGGGGAGATACATGTGGTTTACTACCAACTTCTGAGGAAAAACCCAAAGCAAGAGGGGAAAAAAATGAAAATAAAGTGAATTACAAGGAGTTTTTAGTGGTTTTATGGGTCTAGTGAGTACTCAATGAACTGGAACTGGAAATAAAATGCAGGTCAGGGTGAGGGTGAGGGCTTTTCATGGAATTCCAGGATGGTTTGGGTTGGAAGAAACCTCAAAATTCATCCCATTCCACCCCTACCATGAACAGGAACATCTCCCACCTTCTCAAAACTCATCCCATTCCACCCCTGCCATGGGCAGGGACATCTCCCACCATCTCCCACCATCTCCCACCATCTCCCACCATCTCCCACCATCCCAGGGAGCTCCAACCTGGACATTTGTCCAACCTTGGACATTTCCAGGGATCCAGGGACAGCATGGCACCTCCTGCTGAGGTGAACAAAACACTTTGGTGGCCCCAGAAAGGACCAGGATCAACATTTTGCCCATTTTTTCCACCCAATTCTCAATGGAAATGCTCCAGGCCAGGTTGGATGGGGACAGGGAAGATGTCCCTGCTTGTGGCAACAGGAATGGACTGAAAGGTCTTCCAAGGCTCCTTTCAGCCCTTGAAAAATCCCTTTTCAACCCAAAATACCCCACAATTTAATGATTCATCGCTGAGCAAGTGAGAATTGTCCAGTTCCTGAGCAACTCCAGCATAGAAGAGAAATTTCAGAGCCTTCAAAGTTGGGGTTGTTCCCTTTGGGTCAGACATGGCTCAGATCTGTGGGGAGCTTTGTGAAGCACAACTTCACATCAAAAATAATTCTGCCTGCCAGGGGCACTGCTTGAAAACATCCACACAACTCCCCTGCCCTGGGATGTACTGAAAGTTGAGTTTTTAAAATAAATTGAAGCAGCTCTGCCTAAAGGAATTGCTTTTGTGCAGCTCAGAGCTCCTCGGTGGAGAACTCTCGTATTTGCAGCTGAACTTACACAGGAGGCTTCTGAAAGCTTCCACAAAAGGCAGGAACTGCTCTAAATGTTCCCCCCAGAGGAAAAAATTATCTGGAGAAATATGGGAAACAACAGGGAGAGTCAGACTCCCACGGAGGGATAATTTTGTCTCTCATTTTAAGCTAGAAAAGGAGATTTAGTACAAATTCTGTCAGTGGGTTTCACCCTCTTGACATGAAAGACAGAAACAAGAGCTGAAAACATCTTGGTTGTAACACCACGATGCTGCAAGAAAAAAAAAATTGAAATATGAGGCTCAGAACCATTAAAATTGCTTTAAAATTATCCTTGAATGGGAAAAAAAAAACCAATGGATCAGCTTCTTAATGGATGCTGCTGGCTGGGAGACAGCCTGGAAGGACAATTAATTTGTCTGCAATAATAAATGATAAATAAATAAATAAATAAATAAATAAAAAGTATAAATAAATAAATAAATAAATAAATAAATAAATAAATAAATAAAAATAATAAATAATAAATAATAAATAATAAATAATAAATAATAACATCCAGCCTCCATCAGCACTGGTGAGCCATGGAAAGCTGCTGGCTGGGACCATCCTTCTCCTTAATAACCACTTGTCTGACTGGGAAAAAAAAATATTCCAGATGCTCTCAGGGATGTCTCTCCTTGGAAAGTCACAAGTGAGTGAGTCCATGCAAGGAGTGGGTGCTGCGGTAATTAACTCCAGCAAGTCATTATCCTACAAAACAGCCGCACACCCTGAGTTTTTAAGGAGTTTTTTTTGGGGATTTTCAACCGCCAGAAAAATATCAGGAGCATCATCCACACCACGCTGAGATAAGAGACAACAGAGGCTTTGAAGGAAAGGAAAAAATCCCATTCTGCTGCTCCAGAGCGGAGTAATTTGCATTTTTTTGGAGATGGAGCAACAGGTTTTTAAGGCCAGTGAGCACCTGGGTGGAAAGATTTATCAGCTCGTTGAGAAGCCAACAAGAACAGGCTGTAAGAAGCTGTCGAGGCACTTTTAGGGACATTTAGGATCGATTTAAACAATTACAGCCTGAAATTTAATGCTGAATAATTTTGAGACAAATGAGTTTCACGGTGATTCAGACGCCCTGAGAAGGGAAAGGATTTTAAGCGTTTTACATCTGAGGAGGGAAGAATGGAAAACAAGGCGGTGAAATGGAATATTTAGAGAGGAGAAATTTCTTTTTTTAAGGATAATCTGCACAGGAAGGGGTGATTCATCTGGAAAAAAATCTCTTATCTCCCACCTAATTCAGCTCAAACTGTGCTGATAGTGATCCCAAAAAAAGCTTTATCAGCCCCAGCAGTGGGGGCTGATAAATTCCCGAGTCCTGTTCCAATCACAGCCGCAGAGGCTTCAGAGAGATCCTTGGGATAGCAAAAAATGGGATGGAAAAACCAGGAAAAATCAGGGGGAGAGCTTCACCCCCCACATTTCCATCACATCCTCGAGGTGAAAGGGGAAAAGGCTCCGGGCTCCAGCACTGTCATGCAGAAATTGCCTTTTTTTCCACCCCCTCTTTAATGGAGAATCAATAGGATTATTTTAGGGAGCTACTTGGATGAGTTGGTTCAAAGAGGCAGCAATTTTTCTTCTCTTTTCAGAGAATTAACCTTCTCTAATGTCGGGAATGAGGAGACCTCCTGACCACAGACAGTTTGACCAAGAATAATTCTGGTTCAAAATGATTTCCATCCATCAGGAGAAACAAATTGTAGGAATTGGATGAGAAAATTCCAAGCCACTCTGAGTCTACAACCCTTAATGCACTTTAAAGAAATATATTGATATTATAGAACACATTTTTCCTGTCAAATGAAGCCACAAAAAAGACTTTATCCATATTAAGGCTGGTAAAGCTTGGGAGGGGAACAATCCAGGGATTCTGTGCAGCTCTAAAATATCATTTCAACTCCTGCAAAGAGAATTTTAGCCCCTTTCTAAAGAGGCTGTTCCCCTCTAGGGACTTCTGGAAATGCTGGAATTTGATTTTGCTTTGGATCTGAGAGGACCATCCCAGCCCTGGTAAAGCTTGGGAGGGAAAAAATCCAGGGATTCTATGCAGGTCTAAAATATCATTTCAACTCCTGCAAAGAGAATTTTAGCCCCTTTCTAAAGAGGCTGTTCCCCTCTAGGGACTTCTGGAAATGCTGGAATTTGATTTTTGGCTCTGGGAGGACCATCCCAGCCCTGCTGCACTCAGAGAGGCACAGAGTTAGGGACCATTAATTATGGACCATTAATCCATCAAAAATTCTGGAAATTGTAAAAGTAATAACAGTGATTCCTATTATTGCGTGGCATTATAATATCCCTGTGTTTTACAGCTGGAAACTGGGATAGCAAACAGCCACAAAAACCTTGGGAAAAAGGAATTCTCCATCCCTGACCAGAGGATTTTCCAGGACAGAGGGAGGAACTTCAAAGGATTAAAAGAGCTTGACATGACCAACAGCAGGAGTCAGTTCATTCCAGGCAACACCTGGAATTCAGAATTTTGGGATGGGATTCCACACTGTCCTGTTCCCCATGGAACTGGGATGTCAACTTGCTGCCTTGATCACTGCTCCAACTCTTTTTGGAGCTCAAAAAAGATGTTTCAAAGGAGATTTCTGCAAACACTCCCATCTCCAACCCAATTCCCTCACATCTTTTTCTGCTGGAGGGAAATGTGGGGCTCCACATCAATCACCAGCGTGTTTGGGAGGATGGGATCCCATCCCTGCTCCTTTTCTTCTCCTGGGAGCTTGGAATGTGTGCCCAGCCTGACTGCACAGCTCTGTGGCTGGCAGGTGTCCCCAGAACTTCTAAGGGGACAGAACTTCTAACACATGAAAATATTCCAGGTGTTTTAACACCTTGCTATCCCAATTTTTCCATGGTTTTAGTCCTCCAAAAGTCAAGAGGGACCCAGCTGGACTCCTGTTCTCTGCCTGGATTGCTCTGCTCAGCTCTTGGCTGTAGAATCCTGGAGTGGTTTGGGTTGGGAGGGACCTCAAAGCCCCTCCAGTTCCAATCCCATGGCAGGGACACCTCCCACTGTCCCAGGCTGCTCCCAGCTTTGTCCAGCCTGGCCTGGGACATTGCAGGGATCCAGGGATTCTCTGGCAATTCCATTCCAGGCAGGAATTCCTGCCCAAGATCCCACCCAGCCCTGCCCTCTGGCAGTGGGAGCCATTCCCTGTGTCCTGTCCCTCTGTCCCTTGTCCCCAGCCCCTCTGCAGCTCTCCTGGAGCCCCTGCAGGCCCTGGAATGTGCTGGGAGCTCTCCCTGGAATTTTCCCTTCTCCAGGGGAACATTCCCAGCTCTCCCAGCCTGGATCCAGCTTTGGGAGCAGCTCCGTGCTCTCCCCTGGACCTGCTCCAGCATCTCCACGTTTTTCCTTACTGGACACACACCCAGGCCATGGCTGGACAGGGACAACCAGGGCTGTCCAGAGTGTCCCTCAGCTCCTACCTGCAGCAGAGGCCTCTGCACCCCCAGGACCTTCATGGTGTCAGCGTTGGCCAGGATCTTCAGGGGGTCCGAGGCCTTGGTGACGCCCTCGATCTCCTTGTTGATCTCTGCCAGGACCTGGCTGAGGAAAATGTTCTTGATGTACATGGTGAGGAACTCCCTCAGTGGGCACTGCTTGGCTGGGCCCAGCTCCATGGCCAGCTCAATCTCCTGGATAAACCTGGAAAAACAGCAAGGGGAGGGGATAAAATGTGATTAAATCACTCTGCAGATAATTTGGATTTGTTGGTGTTGTGTTGGAATGGCACCCAAAATAACAACACGGAGGCAGGAGGTCTGCAGGGAAAAGCTGCTCCACAAAAAGAGAGACAAGGATCTTTATTTCTTGTTTCTTTCTTATTTTATATGAAAAATTTGAAAGAAAATGATTTCTTTCGTTTTTATATATTTGTGGATTGTATTGTGGGGTTGCTACTCCTTCACCCCACTGGCCAGACCAGCTGTCCACCAACATTATTTTCAGGCTAGAAATACAACAGAAATATATAAACAAAGGGCAGTGAACAAATGAACAAAGGTTTTTTTATGTTCCAAAGTGTGAGAAAGCGAAAAACTGACCCTTAATGTTGTACAGAAACTAAAGAACTGACTCCATCTGATGAATGAGTAGAAAACTTAAAAAAACCTCCAAAAAACAGACCAACAGTGCTGCCTTGGCCATTCCAGCATTTCAGTGCTGAGCACCAGTGTGAGAACAACCAAGGACTGGCCCAGCTTGAGGAAGAGGAGAAAATGATTTTATTTCTTACCACTGGCCCTATTCCCAAACCCTTCAATCTGCTTAATTGTCCATGATTTTCTACTTCCACATTCCTCACTCCAGAAGAGGTGCTTCCCTTCCCAGCACTGCCTGAGGAGCCAATTCCCAGGGATGATTTCTTCCCAATCTGAGCTCTTTTCTCCCCAAATCCTCTCCCTGTTCACTCCATGGGTTTGGAGTGACACATTGGACAATGCAGCTTCCATGGGGGGATCCCTTTGGAGTTCAGCTGGAAAACTGGGTCTCCAAAGAGACAGAGGCTGCAGGGAGGGAATCACAGGGCCTGGCAGCTTTTATTCCCTGGACTTCACAGGCTGAGAATGGGAATAAGCTATGGAAAACAGGGAAACAGCAGAGTTTTCTGGGAAGAGAGTTGATCCCAGAAATATCAGAGCTGATGTCACCAGCTCTGAGTGACACCACTCATGTCCTTAAGGGGACATTGTCAGGGTTGATGGGACTGTGTTGAACTCATTTGCTGTGTCCTTTCATGGCTGTGGATCCCTCACTCTTCCTTTGTAATTTTATTTACAGAGCACAAAACTCCCCCAAAATGTGAATTTTACTATTAAACCCCATTCAGGTGCGAAGGAGAAGCTCAGGAGCTCAAAGTGGGAACGAGCATCATCCAGCAAAGTCCCCTTGGACTGGGGACAAGGAACAGAGGGACAGGAACAACTTTTAAACACTTTTAAATACAGAAAATGCTCAAAAATGCTCAAAACCAATTAACAGAAGCCTTTTAGAGGGAGAATGAGCCTGTGGAAACCTTCAGAGCTCAGATGTGCTGCCCTACAACAGCAGTGGCAGCTCCTCATCCCAAACATCCCAACGGTGTTCCCAAGTGTCCCCTGCCCCACAGACTCAAGGTCAGTGCTGGAAAATGGGGTCACCAAGAATTTTTGCCTCCCAGTGCCTGGCATTAATCACAACTCCTAAAAATCTGTGCCTTCATCTCCAGAAAACTTCTCCTTGATGTGTCCTGTGAAGTTTTAACGCCTCAGCACAGACAAGAGTGGTTCACCTAAACTTGTCAGGATCAAATCACATCCCTGCTTCCCTTGATGGGAACCACAAATTAATCAGGGATTACCAGGGAGCTGCCAGGCAGCGCTGACTGAGGGGGATTTGTGAGTGCTCAGCATCACTTGTGATAAAGAACAAATAATCAGGAGCTTAGGATGCAGATTCCAACTCGATAGCAGCAGGGAGTTATTAAGAGTGAAGCCCTGCAGGGCACAGGAATTGAGGGACAGGGATGGGAGACCTTCAGTTGGGATGCTCAAGGATAGTTTGATGGAATGATTGTGGGAATGGGAACCAGTGAAATCTTCATTTCATCCCAAAGGTCTCTGCTGAGGGAAATGGAGCAGAGAAAAGGTGAAGAAAAATGAAGTGTGGATGTCGGAGTGTGGTTTACAGCAGGGAACAGCCCAGGAGCTCCTGGATTTGATAATCCAGTGGGACAAAAGTGTCAAAAGTTGCTTTGGACAGCCTCAGGGGACAACTGGGATCCCATTTTGCTGTGGTTCAGAGATGACCTCTCCAAATTTCCAGCAGCCCCACACTGCTCTGAGTGGCTGAGGCAGCCACCCTGGAGCTCCATCCCTCAAAATCCCGCTGGGCACAGCAGCAGCTCAAGCAAGAGTCACAAAATTCCAGGTGAGATTTGACCAGGAATCCTTCTGGGACATTCAGGGGCAGCACTGGTGCACCCCCCATGTCCTGGGTTACTCAGAATTCCAGGAAGAACAGATTAAAAATGGGAAATATCAATTTTTGGTATTTAAAGGAAGTGGGAGTTGCCCACAGTTTTGAGTGGGATTGGACTTCAAAAATCATCCAATTCCCTGTTTCCTCTCAGGAGCAAAGTTTGCTGGTTGAATCTGCCTGGAAATAAATGATGAGGAAGAAAAGAAAAATAGGAAAAACTTGGAATTTCAAATTTTAAATTCCCTTGGAAAAGAAGGTTGGAGTCACTTCTCCATCAGTTGTGTTGCTTCTCTTTCCCATTTGGAAAAATCCTTTTTGCTTGGAGGCAGAGGAGATGTCAGGGTCAAAAACTTCAGTGACCTGCTGGGATAATTTTGATTTCAAAACTTTGTCATTCCCCTGCCTCTGAAGCTGTCCCAATAGTGTGATTGGCTTTATTTAGTATTTATTATCAATCTTTAAGGAGTGTTCACACAGAAAGGGCTTGACAACACCTGGGATATTCAAACTTTGCCCGAGTCCCTTTTTGGGAAAGCCTGGAATGGAATTCCCAGAGAAGCTGTGGCTGCCCCTGGATCCCTGGAAGTGACCTTGGATGGGGCTTGGAGCAACCTGGGACAGTGGAAGGTGTCCCTGCCATGGAACTGGAACTGGAGAATCCCTAAAATCCCCTCCAACCCAAACCGTTCCATGAATTAAGGACGCAAAGTCCAACAGTGAACAAAGCTCAGAGGTGTTTGTGTCACCTCCCTCTGTCCCTCTGGGCAGGACATCACATTTTTAATGCCACCAACCACGGCCCAGTGCTGCTCTGGCCAGCAGATCCTTGTCTTGTCCAAGGAATGGGATGGCCAGGGAATGTCCCAGCGTTGGGAATTCCCAAGTCACACCAACACAAATGTGACACCAGGAGTGACTCTTGTGCCACAAAGTCTCTCTGCTTCCCAGATTCCCTCTTTCCACCTTCTCATCCCATCATATCCCTCCTGTCTGTGGGAATTTCATCATTTTTCTCATATTTTCCCTGGTTCCCAATCCCACTTTTTTTTTTTGTTTCCCAGTCCCAGCCCAGCCCACAAAACACCACGAGGGCAGAGAGTTGTTGGTTCAGGAACCAGCCCTGCCCTTTGGTCCTGCTGAGCTCCAGCTGGAATTTTCTCCACTGGAAATTTTGACTACCATGAAGCAGAAATGTGAACACTGCACCTCTTTCAAGGAGTCCAAATAAGCCAAATTTGGGGTTATTTTCCAAACCCTTTATCCAACATTTCCTCTTACTGAGAATGTGGAAAGAGAAATTTTCAGAAATTTGATGTATTTCTCACCACGATTTGACGTATTTCTCCTTCTCAGAAAAAAACAAATATCTCAGACATATTTTTCTAAAAAACCAGCCCCAGTTGGCAATAGGAGAGCAGCCAAACAAGGAGCTGAAAATGAGTGTTTGAAATGGGAAACATTGGGTGGAATTAAAGCACCAACAGATATTCCCTATTTTCTGCCTGGCAGACACGGCCACACATTCACAGCCACGCATGGTGCTGTTTATTTATTTCAATTTCAAATGCTGCTGGCTGGATTATTCCAACAGAATTCAGTCTGTAAAGAACAGGAAAGTGTTTAACAGCATGGAAAAAAATACATCCCAAAAGTCCTCTCCAAAAATGTTGTGTTGCTCATCCAAGCTATCATGGAACTTTAAAATGTCAAAAAAAAGGCAATTTGACCCACAGCTATCCCAGAAATCAGAATTTATCCCAGGATGGGTTGGAAGAGAGCTCAAGGATGATCCCATTCCAGCCCTGCCATGGCAGGGACACCTCCCACTGTCCCAACATTTCCTTGGACATTCCTGGGATTCTCTGTCAATTCCATTCCAGGCAGGAATTCCTGCCCAAGATCCCACCCAATTTTCCCCTTTTCCAATCTGAAGCCATTCCCTGTGTCCTGTCCCTCTGTCCCTTGTCCCCAGTCCCTCTGCAGCTCTCCTGGAGCCCCTGGAATGTGCTGGGAGCTCTCCCTGGAATTTTCCCTTCTCCAGGGAACATTCCCAGCTCTCCCAGCCTGATTTCAGAACCATCAATTGTGTCCCACCTTCAAAATGCAAAAATTCTTTGAATAAAAATTCAGATTGAAGGATGACACCAAATTTTGGATCATGGTCACTGTAGATATTCCTGGGAATTGCCTGAAACCCTAAAAAAGGCTCATAGGGATGTCCCTGCTCTGAAGGACACTTTCAGGAGAAGTCACAGTGAGGGTGAAATTCTTCAACAGAGAAGCCAAGGGGAATAAAAAAATAGAAATTTGCACCTTATCCTGAATTCAGAACCTGCATCTTTAAAATGATGCACAATTTTCAACTTGTTTTATCCTCCTATAAAAGCATTTGAGGTGATTTGTGGCTGCATTTAAGCATTCCCCTTAGACAGAAAAGCACTTTCAGGGAAATGAAGTATTTTTTTGGTAAATGACAGTCATTTGGATTAAAAAAGAAAAAAAAAAAAAAAAGGCTCCTCATTTCAGAAAATTTAATTCATTCTAACTCACGACTTAATTGGCTGTGAGCACTGTCTTACCTAAGCTGAAAGTGTGGGATAAAAAGCATAAAACCTAAAAAAAAAAGGCGTGGATTGATTTAGAAATCCACAATTCCTGCCTTCCCAAGGCTTTCTTCTGCCTCCTTTTTCTCAGATGTCTTCTAAAATCTCATTAAAAGAGACTGAAGTGCAGAGCATCAGTGACTCCTCTCCTTAATGATGATGGTAATAAAATCTGAAATTCCCTCCTCAAACAAATGAATGACAGGAAAAAATATCAAATATCCCAGAACCTTATTAAGAGAATTTTTTCCTGACATTCTGCTTGAATTTACATTTTATTTTTGTGTGATCCTGAACTGTTCTCTTCCCTCTGCCTCAGTCATGAAACATCCAAATACCTGGGATGAACATTTTGGGAGCTTCCACAGAGCAAGGAAATATTAAGGAAACATCAGAAATATCTGAACTGGATCCCAGATGCTGAGAGAACAGAGAAATCCAAAATAGTTTTCCAGATTCAAGGAAATCAGGGGTAAAATACCTAAATAAATACCTAAAATACAATAAGATTGTTTGAGGACACATTAAACCAAGAGAGAGACCTGGAAGATCCCCCAATCAGATCCTAAAGTAACAAAAATCACATTATTTTGCCAAAAATCTTCACTGCAGGGGATTATTTTGGTCCATGATCAGCCAATAAAAGAATTTTTCCTGACGTTCTGCCCGAATTTACATTTTATTTTTGTGTGATCTTGAATTGTTCTCTTCCCTCTGCCTCAGTCATGAATACCTGGGATGAACTTTTTGGGAGCTTCCACAGAGCAAGGAAATATTAAGGAAACATCAGAAATTCCCTGAACTGGATCCCAACAGAACAGAAAATTCCAGAATAGTTTTCCAGATTAAAAGAAATTAGGGGTAAAATACCTAAATAAATACCTAAAATACAATAAGATTGTTTGAGGACACATTAAACCAAGAGAGAGACCTGGAAGATCCCCCAATCAGATCCTAAAGTAACAAAAATCACATTATTTTGCC
>VXBR01001132.1:16608-27147 GCA_013400215.1 Cisticola juncidis
CACGGGCACGGCGGGCGCCGCGCCCAGCGCCGCCGGCTCCACCAGAGCCTGGGAATGCTCCGGGAATGCCGGGGAGCACATGGAGTCCATGCTGGGCGTGGGCAGCAGCACCTTGCCCGCGTTGGGGTTGCTGGGGTCCACGTAGGCCTGCATGGGGTAGCCCGGGGGGTATCCCAGGAAGCTGTGGTGGGGAGTGCCGTAGCCCAGGGAGTCGTAGGGGAGCGGGGATGCCATTCCCAGGTTCTGGAGCTGCTGCTGCTGCTTCTGGGCCTCCCTCTGCGCCACCTCCTGCTCGAAGAGCTTGCGGCGCTCCTCCGTGGAGAGCTTCTGGCGCTCCTTGGGACGCGCCTTCTTCTTGGAGGAGGCCGGGGTGTCGTACCTGGGGGACAGGGAGAGGCCTCAGGGGGCTGCAGGGCTCCAGCAGAGAAAGGGACAAGATTGGAAATTTTGTTTTCCCCAACAGCAGCGTGAATCCCTAAGAACATTCCCCTTTTTCCAGCTGTTTGACCAATTCAGGAGAAACACCCGCGGGTCCTGCTCATCCACAGGGCAGAGGATGAGCAATCCCAATGGATTGGCCAATGTCAGCCTGGCGCTGATGGAGATGCAAGGATGGAGATGCAAGGATGCCACAGAAATTGTCTGGAGGAGCTCTGGGATACCTGGAGAGGGAGGGAACACCTCCGAGAACCCCAAACATTCCAAGGAACCCATTTCACAGGGTTTTCCCTGCTGGAAACGCTCTGCCATGTTCTCCCAAAGCAGGATGAACAAGGAATTTGGAAGAGGCTCCCAAGCAGGAGCAGCTCCCAGCACAGCACCTTCCCCTCCAGATTCCAGTGCTGGGGTGAGAATTCCATTTCCTAGTCCAGAACCCCTGGATGGGAGCTGCAGACACAGCAAAGAACAAGGGAATAGCAGGCAGCACATTCCTGTTTGGAATTCTGCTCGTTCCCAGACCGCAGCTTCAGCTTCAAAAAATAATGGTGTGGATGGGTTTTTTTAATTCCTGAAGAGCTCTCATCCCAAACCACGCAGCAGCTGGAGGGATTTTTCCAGGGAATTAGAGGAGGGGGGGGGGGGAAAAAAGCCTCAGGACTTTGATCAAAGCCCAACCAAGGAAAATTTCAGATCAAAGGTGGATATTTCCAGACGTTATGAGTGTGGTAAAACAGGGATTACAAGGAAAAATGCTTTGCAGCCTTAATATAATGGATTCTACAAAGCATCCAGGATATTCTCCGTATATTCTGTGTTCCTGGGATCCATTTACATATCAAAAGCACATTGCTCCCAACAGATCCGCTGGAGCTGCTTCCTGGCATTCCCAGAGGAGCTGCAGGATCCGTTAATGGGAACCTCATTGCCGGGAGGAGTCTGATTTCCCTAATTAAAGTCTTTCCTGGCACTGCCTGCAGGTTTGGAGGAGAAGCAGCTGCCATGGAGGGAGAGGGAAGAAGGAAACCGAGGGTTTAGTGCTCCTTTCTCCATCTCTTTGGTTATTTTCCTTATTAAATCCTTGGGATAACAAAGAGCTCAGAGCAGGGAGAACATTCCCAGAGAAGGAATTTGGTCCTTCACCAACACAGACACGGCACAGGGGCAGTAACTCCTCACCCAAAAACTGCTGGTTCTGTGTAAAGCAACCCCCAAAATCCAGGATTCACTTCCTGGGGATGTTTCCAGCCTCGTTACAGAGGGATAGATTTACATCTGGATTTTTCATCCAGATGTTTCCAACTTCCCCAGCTCAGCTCAGCGCGAGGTTTCCTCGTCTGGCTGACTCGGCTCCAATTGTTCCCTAATTATGGAGTGGCTTTGAGAGGGACAACAGAGAAGGGACCTCATCAAAGGCAATTCCATGGAATTTGTGCTGCCTTTGACACGCTCTCCAGTCGCTCTGAACGGCATGACATAGAATATTCTCCTTCTCTTCATCAGGAGCTGCGTGCTCAGCCGTGGCAGTGATGCCAAAATTCCCAAGGGAAGGCAGGAGAGCTGGCACCAGCCTGCTGGGATCACACCCACCTGCTGCCCTTACAGGTATTTTTAGGGAATAACCACTCAGTCAGGGAAGTTTTGGAGTTAGAAATCCTGGTTTGGGCACTGCTCCCTCTTGTACAGGGATAGCTCCAAGCTCAGAATAATTCCCAGCACAGTGGGAAGATGTGGAGCAGAAGGGAATGGGTTCTGCAGGATCCAGAGAGCTCTGTGCATTAGGAGGGCTCATCCTGGAATTCCTGGATTCCCCATCCCAGGCCAGGCTGGACAGGACTCGGAGCACTCCGGGACAGCAGAAGGCGTCCCCATGGCACAGGATGGGACTGGAAGGGCTTTGAGGTCCTTCCAACCCAAACCATCCCATCATCCCTGATTTCTGCACAGGAAATTCCTCCCTCATTTCCCACCTCATTCCCAAAACTCTCCTGAAGATGGAGGTGCAGGTTATCCCAGAGAAGAAGCCACCAACACCAAGGAACTGCCCACCACCCACCGGGATCCAACCTCACCACCAGGAGATTCCCACAGGATGGGACTGGAAGGGCTTTGAGGTCCTTCCAACCAAAACCATCCCACCATCCCCAATTTCTGCGCAGGAAATTCCCGCACAACCTCCCTCATTCCCAAAACTCTCCCAAAGATGGAGGTGCAGGTTATCCCAGAGAAGAAGCCACCAACACCAAGGAATCTCCCACCTCTCACCTCCCACCAGGATCCAACCCTACCACCAGGAGATTCCCAAGGGTGGCACTGGAAGGGCTTTGAGGTCCTTCCAACCCAAACCATCCCATCATCCCTAATTTCTGCACAGGAAATTCCTGCACAGCCTCCCTCATTTCCCACCTTATTCCCAAAGATGGAGGTGCAGGTTATCCCAGAGAAGAAGCCACCAACACCAAGGAACCTCCCACCACCCACCAGGATCCAGCCTCACCACCAGGAGATTCCCCAGGAGATTCTCCAGCCCTGGGGGACTCCAGAGCCCTCCAGCACCGTTTTCCCTGGAGATTTCCCCCCAGGAACGTGGCAGATCCCTGGAATGTGGCAGCACTTGCCTGTCCTCGGGCCTCTTGGTGCCCCTCTCGTAGGCGGAGGCCGGCGGGGACAGGGAATCCCTGCGCCTCTTCCTCTCCTTGCTCTGGCTCTGCCGCTCCGGGTCCCGCTCCCGGCTCAGCACCGGGTTCTTGGGAGTGGGGGGCTGATCCCGGAGCCCGCCTGTGTCCCTGCCAGCTGTTGGGAAAGCAGGGAGAAGGCAGGGAATTCTTATCTTTGGCTGTCAAGAGTTCCCCTCTCTTAGAAACAGCCTGGACTTGCAGCAGGAGACATTCGGGTTGGATATTGGGAATATTTCTCATGGAAAAGCTAAGGCCAGGGCAAGAGTGGAGTCCCCATCCCTGGAGGGATTTAAAGGCCCTGTGGATGTGGCACTTGGGGACAGGGATCAGTGGTGGCCCTGGCATTGGATTAATTCCTGGAGGGCTTTTCCAAGCTCACCAATTCCATGATTTTAATTCTGGGTTGTTCCCTATCACCCTCAGGGCCCCATCTCCCCCCACCCAGACATTCCAGGCTGGGAAAATGAAGCAGTTTCACGGGAGCAGAGGAAAAATGGGAACAGGGGAGGACTCACCAGTGCTCTCCTTTTCTGCCTGGCTCTTCTTGGGGATGCGATAAACCTCCTGTGGAAAAGGCACAGCAGGGTCAGACCTCCAGCTGCTCCCCAACCACCCCAAACAGCCAGGAATCACACAAACCACAGATTCACAAGAAACCACCAAAAAAAGGCCAAAAAAGGCTCTCCTGAAGGTAATTTCTGGGGTTTTGGTGGTGCTTTCCATGTATTTCCTCTGCTCGGTGTTTGATTTTTGATGGATTTAGGTGAAGTGAGGGCTCTGGGCAGAGCTGCAGGGTCCTGCACCACCTCTGGTGATGGAGAAGTGTCCCACCAGCAGCTCCTGTTGTCCCTGTCCTGGTGTCCAAGGCAGTTTGGGATAACCCAGCAAGGAGCAGGGACTGATTCCAGCAGATCCCTCCCGACTGGAGACATTCCAGGGATCTGTGATCCCAGCTCCAGCATCTGCTCCCCTGCTCATGGAGCACCCCTGGGCTCCCCACAGCTCCCTGGGGACAGGGACACATTCCCAGGACATTCCCAAGGTCTCATGTTTGATGTGGGAGCATCCCAAGGGCAGAGAGCAGCTCTGAGTGACCCCTGTGACCGAGGAGCCGCTGGAGATCGGGCACCAACACCCACCAAGCCTCAACAGCAGCAAATTCCAAACCCTCTGCTCATCCAGGAAGGACCTGGAGCCGCTGGAGGGATCCAGAGCAGGCCATGGAGGTGTTCCAAGGGCTGGAGCCAGGCTGGGAGAGCTGGGAATGCTCCCCTGGAGAGGAGAAGGCTCCAGGGAGAGCTCAGAGCCCCTGCCAGGGCCTGAAGGGGCTCCAGGAGAGCTGGAGAGGGACTGGGGACAAGGGCTGGAGGGACAGGACACAGGGAGTGGCTCCCAGTGCCAGAGGGCAGGGCTGGGTGGGAGATTGGGAATTGGGAATTCCTGGCTGGGCTGGGATTCCCAGAGCAGCTGTGGCTGCCCCTGGATCCCTGGAATGTCCCAGGCCAGAATGGATCCCCCTGGGACAGTGGGAGGTGTCCCTGCCATGGCAGGGGTGGCACTGGATGATCACAAAGGTCCTGGCAGCTCCAGGAGGAGGTGGCACCGTGGGAAGAAAGGGAAGAAGAGCTGGGAATGAGGATCAGAACCTCCCTAAAGCCCAGGTTTAGCACAATGTCCTTGTTAAACCCCCCTGGACTGGGCAGGACCAACCCTTCCCACATCACTGGAACCAACTGTGCACCCTCCAATTAAGAAATGAGGCTCGTTAGGACCTTTCCATGCTCCTTTGTATTTTAATTGGAATATTCTGGCATTCCCAGCATAAATCCCATTTTACCTCAGGGATGCTCATGATCCTACAGAGGTTTTACAGCATTTCTGACTGCCCAAGTGCTGGAAGGTTGGAAAACAAAAAAAAGCTCATTTGTGTTTAATTCCAGCTTCTATCAAGCCCTTGCTCTGTTCCCTTCCTGAAGGAATACAGCATTCCCAAGAATTATTCCCAGTTATTTCCAGCAGAATGTGATGAACCAGCTGGTTTGTGCCTGATGGAGCATCCCTAATGGAGCAGCAGCTGCATCCCAAAAAAACCCCCATTAAATCACAAAGGAGAGGCTCAGTTTAACACAAATAAATTGTTTTGGGGAGCTGTGCTGACATTCCAGCTTTCCCAGAGCACCTTCCCTAAAATATCCTTTCATTTAGGCCCTGGATGAGGGAAAAAAGATGGATTTGAATCTTCCTGGGGGGTTAAGGCTGCTCCAGTTGGGAATTCAAACCTTCCACATGCTTGGAAACGTGGAGTTTACCTTGACTTGACTCTCAGATTTTACAGAATATCCTGGTTTTTTATTAATTCCTGGAGTTTTTAAAGCTGTTTGGGAATTAATTAACGGGTGGCTCAGGGGGTTCATTAGCAACGTGTCCACCCCCAGCCCTGGATGGGCTAAAAATGAAAATTTCCTTCAGCAAAAAAAAATTGAAGGAGAAGAAACCCTGCTGTGTTTGTCCACGAGGCAAAGCCACTTCAAAAGTGCTGCTGCTGGCTAAAAAAAAAAAAAGGGATTTGGGCCAAGATTTTTAGGTTTTTAAAGATATTTTTGCTTTTCTGTGCAGCCTGAACACCACACATGGAGATTGAAGAATCTACAAAAAAGAGAGGCATTAAAAATCCCTAAAAATGTTCTTTAAATTGAAGTATTTTAATTTATTTATATGTTTGCTATAGGGTAGAATACTCCAAATCCAGGGATTTTTCTAGATGAAATGTAAAGAAACAAAGCAGCAGCTCCTTGTTTGGGATGGGGAGGGATGCAGGGTGATCCCATAATTATACAGGATTTATAGGTATGTTTATATATATGTATATTTATAGATATGATTTATATATGTATAAATCCATTTATAGATAGTGTAATCCACAGAATGTCTGATCATGGAATCTTGGAATGGTTTGGGCTGGGAGGACCTTGAAGCTCACCCAGTTCAGGGAACCTCCCACCAGGCCAGGGAGCTCCAAGCCCCATCCAGCCACAATCTGTGGATTTAATTTTATTTTCCTACAGAATTCCAGGGCTGTGGATGGCAGGGATGACTTTGCCTCGTGTGGGATGGAGATCACCACAAGGGCAGGTTCTGAAGCCTCAAAATCACCTCCCAGCAATGGTTTGGCCAGGGTTTTTTTTGGTTTTTTCTGTTTTTCCCACATTAAATCCAAAAATGTTCATTTTCAGAGCAGCACATCCAAAAAATCCTCCCAGGTCTGCCCTGGTTGTTCCCATTGGGAATGAGGAGCCACCAAGGAATGGGATCATGGATGAACTGCACAAACAGAAGGAAAATGCAAATGTTGGAGAGAGCTAAACTCCACCACCCTCCCAGCTCCCAAAAAGGGTCTGTCCCATTAAAGAGTGGGATGGGGAATGGGAAATTACCAGGAAAAGACTCAGAGGGAAGAGGAGGAGCATAAGGAGCACCTGGAATAAGGGGACTGGAATCCCAGCACTGCCACCAGGAGTTCACCAGGACACTGGGGGAGCCCATTCCAGGGTCCACCCCAACAAACTAGCCAGCCCTAAAAAGTCCAGGGAGCCCAGAATCCAAGATAATTCCTGGATAACTCAAGATAACACCTCCAGTGTCCACCCCAACAAACTAGCCAGCCCTAAAAAGTCCAGGGAGCCCAGAATCCAAGATAATTCCTGGATAACTCAAGATAACAGCTCCAGTGTCCACCCCAAAAAACTGGCCAGCCCTAAAAAATTCCAGGGAGCCCAAATTCCAAGATAACTCTGAGCAGGGAGCGAGCTCTGTGCTGCTGGAGAGAGCCTCCAGTGTCCATCCCAACAAACTGGCCAGCCCTAAAAAATTCCAGGGAGCCCAAATTCCAAGATAACTCTGAGCAGGGAGCGAGCTCTGTGCTGCTGGAGAGAACCTCCAGTGTCCATCCCAACAAATTTGCCAGCCCTAAAAGATCCAGGGAGCCCAAAATCCAAGATAATTCTGAGCAAGGAGTGAGTCCTGTGCTGCTGGAGAGAACCTCCAGGGTCCATCCCAACAAACTGGCCAGCCCTAAAAAATTCCAGGGAGCCCAAAATCCAAGATAATTCTTGGATAACTCAAGATAACAGCTCCATGCTGCTGGAGAGGAACTCCAGTGTCCACCCCAACAAACTGGCCAGCCCTAAAAAGTCCAGGGAGCCCAAAATCCAAGATAATTCTGAGCAAGGAGTGAGTTCTGTGCTGCTGGAGAGGAATTCCAGTGTCCACCCCAACAAACTGGCCAGCCCTAAAAAGTCCAGGGAGCCCAAAATCCAAGATAATTCTGAGCGGGACCGAGCGGAATTCCAGCGTCCATTCCAGTGTGGGGAGATGGAGGCAGCGACAGCTTTGAACCAGAACAAGCAGAGGGGTCTGTCCAAACTGCTCCATGAGAAGCAGATGGTGGCCAGAGCAGAATGGGGAAACTCCCAAGAAAATCCAGATTTATTTTTGGAAACGGAAGCTGCTGGCTCGGAGCTGCAGAATTCCTCAATCAAGGCGAGCGCCGCTAACGGGCTCCAAATGGTCCCCGCGCTCCCAGCACAGCTTTGAAGGGATTGTACGGAAAATTAAATGCAGAAGGAAAAGTGACACGAGGCTGTTTGGCACAAAAGAGGGGGGAAAAAATGGGATTTAGGCTGTCCAGCCTCAGGCACAACCCAGCCTTGGCTTGGGAAAGGGAGAGCTGCAGGATGGAGCCACGACTCGAAGGATTCTGCAGTGGGAAAGGAAAGTTGTGTCTCGATGGAACCCTCTCCACAAATGTGTCCCTCAGCTGCCAGCAAATCCTGAATTAACTGCTGGATTTGGTGATTTTGGAGGCTTTTCCAACCTTAATGAGTCCATGAGTTTATCCTATGGTTCTATGAACTTGTGTTGACTTGCTGAAGGAACACAACGCAACCAGATCCATCCCACACCAGGCTGGATCCTGTCCCTGTCCCTGTCCCTGTCCCTGTCCCTGTCCCTGTCCCTGCATCTCCACCGTGATCCCAAGGAAAGGAGCAGAGCAATAGGAAGGACCAACACCACAAAATCCCTGCCTGAAGCCAGAAAATCCCACAGCAAACCACAGCCTGGCTGCTCCCCAGTCTTATTGTTTTCCCCAACCATTCCTTGCTCTAAATTCTAACAAATTATAAAATTCTGATTAAAGCAGGGCTGGAGCCAGGCACTCCAGGATGGCCTCACTGGGAAAGGGACAGGCAGGAGCAGCTTTAAGGGGCTCTACCAGGATAAATCAGAGGAGACTTGGAAAGATCCAAGGGGAAGATGGAAGCTCAGCTGCTTTTGGTCACCCAAGATGTCCCTGCCTTTGGTCACCCAAGATGTCCCACTCAGGGTGAAACAACCTCCAGGAGAGGTTCAGGTTGGATATTGGGAAAATTCCCTATGGAAGGGGCTGTCCAGCAGTGGAACAGAATGCTCAGGGCAGGGGAGAGTCCCCATCTCTGGAGGGGTTTAAAACCCTGTGGATGTGGCACCTGGGGACAGGGGACAGTGGTGGCCTCAGCAGTGCTGGACTCAATCACCTCTGAGGGCTTTTCCAAGCTCACCAATTCCCTGATTCCATGATTATTAAGCTTCCAGATGGGTGCAAAAAAGAGTCCACCTTGGCCCAAGACAGGGTGAGGACTCAGCCTGGAGCTCCAAATCACCACAAACACGCACGAGGCCGGAAGGATCCAACTAAAACCTTTTAAACCCAAGACTGCCTCTTCCAAAAGGTTTTTCCTAAAACCAATACCTCCTCCAAGTCACAAGGAAAGGGCCTGTGGATGCTCAGATGCCCTTTCCCAGAAGGGAGAGCCCCCTCTGGGGCAGAAGAAGATTCCCAAAGCTGCCCCCACGTGAGGCAGAGCAGCCTAAACGTCCTCTCTGTCCCTCAGCTCCTCACGAGGACATTGGGAAGAGCTTCCCAAGCTTGGTTCTGGTGATTCCAAGAGATCCATTGGTTGTCACACCACAGGGATCAGCCCAGGGAGCCTCACCTGAGCAGGATTCCCCTGCAGGAACCACCCCGTGGCATGGGGAGGGAATTTTGAGCCTGGGAGGGTCGGAGTCCAGGACATCCCTGTGGTCACCCTGGAGGGTTTGGAGACAGGACAGGGGGTCTGGGATCTGTACAGGGGGGTCAGAGCCTCACACAGAGCCCAGGAGGGCACTGCCTCTGATCCCTGCCATGGCAGTGAATGCCCACAGTTTGTGAACAATCACAAACCCTAAGAATTTAAAAATAAATAGTAGCTAGTTTGTTATAGAATATAAATATAGAAATTAGGATTCTTAGCATATGGGGCTGAAGAGACAAGATGGAGGAATTGGGGAGTGGCCCCTGTGCTCCTTGTTCTTGCTCTCGTCCCCCATCTTTTCCTGAGCTGGATTTTAGAGATTGGTTTAGAGTAGAACTGACATGTTAGTGTAGGTAGCAGGTATTGGTAAAATTTTGTAAATAAAAAATCCATCTTGGACAGTGGTTGGGTCGGAGATGCCGTACTGAAGGTTTGGGGATCTCTGACCCGCCCAGTCCCCGCGTGTCCTGCTCTGCTGGGGATGCCCTGCAGAGCTGGACAAGAACTGAGAGATAATTTAGAATAAACAGCCTTGATAACACTGCTGGACTCAGCCTGTCTGCTCTGGCTCTGGTGTGAAACACCCAGGGCAAAGAGAAGACTGAAAACCTGATTACCCCGGGGAACAGCAACCCCAGGGAAATCCCCAGGGAACAGCAACCCTGGGGGAGACCCCACTGCCTCGGGGAACAGAAACCCCGAGGAGAATCTCAGGGAGAAGCAATCCTGAGAGGGAGAAGCCATGAGGCTCTTCCTGGAGAGTGGGAACGGCACCCACGAGCCCAGGCTGAAAACTCATCCCCTGAGAGGGGAATGTCAGTGTGTGTCAGGGCTGTGGTCTGGAGTGTCAGAGCCCTGGAAGGACTTACAAGTCCTGTGTGTAGAGGTAGAGAAAAAAATCAAAGCTCACTTAAATCCTCTCAGGCCAGGAGCTGGGAATTCCCCGGAGCGACGTCCATTGCCGGCAATGGACGCACCAAAATAACGTCGGCATCCCCGGGTTAACCACCTCTGTCCTCCTTTCACCTATCACTGCTCAGCTTCCCAACCATCTTCCCGGCTCTTGGTGCTATGTCCTGTCCCTTCTTCCGCAGGAGGTGGAGAAGAGGAGCCCCTTGGTCAGCTCTGGCTGCCCGGAGAAGCTGGATGGAAACGGTGGAAATCACAAGGGGGTCATCAGCAAGGCTGGAGAGGCTGAAGTCACCACATTTGTGACCCTCCCGCCCCCATCTGAGACCTGGTGCTGCACTGGAGTCCAGGACATCCCTGTGGCCACCCTGGAGGGTTTGGAGACCGGACAGGGGGTCTGG
>VXBR01001132.1:36571-47109 GCA_013400215.1 Cisticola juncidis
AAAATATTAAAAATACAATAAATTCAATAAATATAAGTATAAAGGAATATTTCCACCAAGCCTCTGTATTTCCCACCTGACACACCATCCATTTTAAACTCCATTCTGGAATTTCCTGGGAAAATGGTAGGGTTTATTTTAAATATGTGGAATCCACTGGCTCTGCAGTGGTGAGAGGCAGGGAAACTCAATTTCAGGAATTTCTAGGAAGGAGGAATCATCTCAAAATGCAACTAAAATCTCCTTCCTGCTTCCAGGAGAAGGATCCAGAAGAAAAAGGAAGGGACGTTCCTCAAACAGAACTGGGGGATTTTAGTCTCAGGTTTAGCAAAGGGATCCAAATTCCAGGCTGGAGCTTTCCCTGGATCAGGCCAGGGAGAGGGGATGTGGGGTTATCCTGGGGTTTTCCAGCTCCTCAGGCTCTTAAAGCCATAAAACAGCAGAGGGAAGGGAAAAACGGGAATTCTTGAGGAACACTGCAAATCTGGAGCTTGGCTAATTAACAGCCAGGAAGAAGCAGGGGAGTTAATTATCTGGGAAAGGGATGGAGTGGGAACAATGACACTGGGAAAGAGGAAACAGCAGGGAATTGCTGTGCCAGGAATTCCATGTGCTCCTCACCCTCCCAAGGCATCTCCTGAACCTAAAGAACTGGACACCCTTGGCTCTGTAAGAATTACCTTTGTCAAATTTAACTACACAGGAAAACATCAACCCTCAGCCAGGGATGTTTCTCCTACCACCCTACACACAAATCAGATTCATTTCTTTAATTCAACCTGCATTCAATGATTTCTCTTATTAACACATGGGTGTTAATAAATTTTGAAGGGATGTGTTGTAGGAATTTATCCAATCACTCCAAATCCATAGGACAATTAAAGGAGGGCGTGTCAAAAATTAAAAATTTTAATGGGATTTGGATAGAGCCTATCAGACAGATGGAATTAAACATTAAATATTTAAAAATGAAACATGAAGGAACATGTTTAAACAGGGAGGAGTTTTTAGGAATGAGTCCATACGTGTGAGCCATCCCAATAATTGTGCTGATAACGACTCCTGGTTTGCTCCAATGCATTCAACGATGAAATATTGATTATTAATTAGTGATTAATAAAGCAATTAAATAAATGAATAAATTAGGAAGCCCTCAGGGCTCCAGGGGAGGGAGGATTTGGGGAAATTTTAATTTCCCATTTTCATGGGTGTGGAAATTTTGAAGGGATGTGTTGTAGGAATTTATCCAATCACTCCGAATCCATCCACAGGACAATTAAAGGAGGGCGTGTCAAAAATTAAAATTGAGAATGGGATTTGGACAGAGCCTATCAGGCAGATGGAATTAAACATTAAACATTAAATATTTAAAAATTAAACAGGAAGGGATGAAGGAATTTTTAGGAATGAGTCCATACATGTGAGCCATCCCAATAATTGTGCTGATAACGACTCCTGGTTTGCTCCAATGCATTCAACGATGAAATATTGATTATTAATTAGTGATTAATAAAGCAATTAAATAAATAAAGCAGTTAGGGGCCCCTCAGGGCTCCAGGGGAGGGGGGATTTGGGGACATACCCATATCTCTGGAATTGGTAGTCGAAGGTCAGCTCGGAGCCTGATGGGACCAGCTTGGTGGTGAAGAACCCGACCCGGAGCTGCCCGTTCACAGTCCACTGTGGAAAAGAGATCCAGGGGTTATTCCATGCTCTGCTCTCCCTGAAGCTCATTAATCCTTGGAAAAACAGCCCTGAGGAGTTTAAGCCCAGCCAAGTTGCTTGGTTTAAACCCAGCTGTTTTCACATCGCTGATACAACAGGACGTGAAATACAGGATACAACAGGAATTCCCAAAATACAGGAGGAAAATGCCTCACTCAGCTCTCCAGATCCCTCAAATCTGGAGGATCTGGTGCATTTTTTACCTTTTGGGTCTCACAGTTGGGCTCACAGCTGTGGTTCATGAAGCGGGAGCAGTTTCCTTTCTGGGTGGCATCGATGATCTGAAAAGGGAAGGAGGGAAAAAGTTCATTCCCAGGAAGGGGAAGCAGCTCCAAACAGGAATCACCCCCTTTCCCACTCTTTATTTGATATTCCCCATCTTTATTTCAGAGATTGGGGGTTGTTAGGACATTAATTCCCCCCAAAATGAGCACTTAGGTACACAGCTCCTCATTTTTCAGACTTCTCCACCTGGATTTTGTTTCTGATCCAGCCATGAGGGGTTGGGACAGTGAATTTTTCTCCCATCCTCCTCATACTCCAAGGGAAAAATCATCCCAGAAATAAAAATTCCTTTTATCACTGGAAATTCTCCTTTGTGACACTGAAAATCACACAACAATCCCCAAAAATCCTTATTTTAGGAGGAAAAACACCCAGGAAAAACCACCCTGAGTATTTTTAGCTCCTTTTCTCTCAAGCTCCCCAGACCCAAAAAGTCCTGACAGGAGAGACAAGGAGAATAAGAGATGGAATTTCTATTTATCCTCCTTGTTCTCAGGCAGAGGGAACAGCTCCACATCCCACATCCCATAAATAATTAAGGGCATCCCATATATAAATATTCCAGTGGCAATCCTGCAAAGAGGGATTCTGGCAGCTTAAAAGAACCCAATTTCATGGAGTTTGTTGTGAAAGGAAATGTGGATTTTTGGTGTATTTGGGCAGCCAAAAAGGCAGAGCTTGGCCTGGAGGATCTTCCCAAATTTCTCTCCTATGGAATGAAGAGCCACATTCCATCTTTTCCTTTGGAAAGCCACTTTCCCCTCCCTGAGGACACCAGGATAACTTTTAAGCTGCCACAATTTTGTTGGAACTGGAGCAGTGGGTTAAAAACTCCTGAGGTTTCAAGTTTCCTTTCCTGAGGAAAACATTCCAGATTTATTCAGGAATAAATTTATTTATTCCGTGGGTTCCTGAGGAGCTGTCCCAGCTAAATCCACTAAATTCCCACTGCTCACCTCATCATTCTTCAGGGCCATGAAATAATAATGGATGTTCTTGTTCCGGGCATATTCCTTCACCCGAGCCTTGAATTCCTTGTGATCCAGCACCTCCCCGCAGTATTCCAGGACAAAAGTGTTGCTGCAAGAGGGGAAAAGTTCCATTTTCTTAGAGAAGAAACATCAATAAACACAAAATTATCCCTGTTCAGGTGGATTCTCTGAGCACAACTTCCAGCCTGGCCATGCTGGTGGTGTAGCAGTAATGATGCCTCAATCTCAGGGAATTCTGATTAATTTGGGATTTTATGGGAAGGTGAGGGAAGGATGAAGCTCCCCTTGGGGCAAGGTTTGTTCTGTATATTTGATATATTCACAGAATTACAGGATGGCTTGGGTTGGAAGGGAACTTTGAGATCATCCCATTCCAGGGTTATTCCATGGGCAGGGACACCTCCCACTGTCCCAGGCTGCTCCAAGCCCTGTCCAACCCAGCCTTGGGCACTGCCAGGGATCCAGGGGCAGCCAATGCTTCTCTGGGCAGTGCCAGGGCTGGAAAAGACTTTCCAGGAGGAAAATATCCCAATATCCACCCTGTGCCTCCCCTGGCCCAGCCTGGGGCCGTTCCCTCTCCTCCTGTCCCTGTTCCTGGGGGCAGATCCCAAATCCTCCCGGCTGTCCCCTCCTGTCAGGAGCTGTGCAGAGCCACAGGGTCCCCCTGAGCCTCCTTTTCTCCAGGCTCAGCCCTTTCACATCTCCCCCAGCCCCTCCTGGGGCTCCAGCCCCTTCCCAGCTCCCTTCCCTTCCCAGGATTCTCCCTTTTCCCAGTAAACCTCATCTTGCTCTCCCCATCCTGATCCCCCCTTGTGCCCCAGGAGATCTCCCTGCCCTCACTCCTCTCTGCTTTCTCTGCACTTGGATTTACAACCCTGAATTAACAACAGGAGGAAAAATCCCCTCAGGATCTTCTTGTCCTCCAAAGGAGGAGGAGGAGGAGGAGGGGAAGGAGGAAGGCTCAGGAAGAGAAGTTTTGCAGAGATGGGGAGAGAAGAACGGACACAACTGGAGTGAAGCAGGGACAGAGAAAGGGGAGGCAGATCCATCCCAGGAATAAGCCAGGGGAATAAGCCATGGAAAGGACTTTGGGAAACCAGGAAGAGCAAAACCAGAGTGGGAGACCAAACAAGAGATGGGCAATGAGGAACAGGAACACCCAGCAGGGACAGGGCGAGCTGGAGGAACCTCAGCCCATCTCCTGCAGGGACCTCCAGATCCCACAGGCCCTTTTCCCTTTGGGAGGGAGCAGAAGGGTGGGATGAGGCCGTGGGAAGAGGGAGGGCTTACGATGGCAGGTCCTTGGCAGCTCGGAGCCCCCAGCCCTTCTTCTCAGTCAGGATCACCTCCACATCCGCGTGCTGCTTCTTCTGGAAGCGCCGGTTAGAGCAGTAATCACCGTTGGGACACCGGGAAGAGCTGAGGGAAGGGAGGGAATCAGTCCCAAATCAGTCCCAATTCAGTCCCAAATCGGTCCCAAGTCAGCCCCAAATCGGTCCTAAGTCAGTCCCAAATCGGTCCCAAGTCAGTCAGTCCCAAGTCAGTCAGTCCCAAGTCAGTCCCAAGTCAGTCAGTCCCAAGTCAGTCCCAAGTCAGTCCCAAGTCAGTTCCAAGTCAGTTCCAAGTCAGTCCCAAGTCAGTCCCAAGTCAGTCCCAAGTCAGTCCCAAGTCAGTCAGTCCCAAATCAGTCCCAAGTCAGTCCCAAGTCAGTCAGTCCCAAGTCAATCCCAAGTCAGTCAGTCCCAAGTCAGTCCCAAGTCAGTCCCAAGTCAGTCCCAAGTCAGTCCCAGATCAGTCCCAAATCAGTCCCAAATCAGTCCCAAATCAATCCCAAATCAGTCCCAAATCGGTCCCACATCAGTCCCACATCAGTCCCACATCAGTCCCAAATCGGTCCCCAGCAGGGAAACAGAGAGGGCTCAGATGGGAAATAAATCCCAAATAATCATCACCCATTCCGTGTGAAACCTTGGAATGTGGTTTGCTATAAAAAGCACAACCACGTGACTGGCAGCATGCAAATGCAGATCGTTTATTTCTGGAATGATAAAAACATTTGGAATGCTGATGCTGCTGTGGTTCTCTATCAGGGCATCCCAACAGGGAGAGCTGGGCTCTTCTTCCCCTGTTTTGGGGGTTATTCCTCCAAGATATTCCCTGCCCTAGGTCTGGCTCATGAGATAAAAGAAAATCTGGGATTCTGCCAGGTAATTCCAATCTTCCACGATCCTTGTGCCAGTGGGGAATCCCACCAAGCACCCTGGCCCTGCCTCCAGCTCTCCACCTCTTCCAGAGGGAGAAGGAGATACCAACCACAGGCTTTTCTCTGGGAAAAGGAGATCCAGCAGGTTGTGAGGACTGATTTAAATCATGGAATCATGGGAAGGTTTGGGTGGGAAGGGACCTTAGGGATCATCTCATTCCAGCCTCATGGGCAGGGACACCTCCCACAGCCCCATCCAACCTTCCAGGGATGGAGCAGCCACAGCTCTGCCGGCAGCTCCGAAAGTCCCTCCAGGCCAGCACAGCCACTTCAGTGCCCCCTCCCAGGAATTCCTGGGATATTCCTGGGATTCCCAGGCCTCCTCCAGGCTCACCACTCGATCATGAGCAGGCGGTTCAGACAATCCTCCCCACAGGCCACCTCGCCCTGCGCCCGCTCCTCCTTGGACAGCGGGGGACACTCGCACAGCATCCGCTTGATGTCCCGGTGGGATTTGTTCTTCTTCCTGGGGAAGCCAAGGCATGGGAATACAGGTGAGACCCAGCCAGGGGAGAAACTCCTCCTCCACCCTCATCCTCACTCATCCTCAGTGGTTTTTGGAAAAAAAATAAAAAAGGGAAAATCAATTCCTGGACAAATGGGTTGCTGATCCTAGGATAATCACTGGGAGGGACAGGAATAACCAAGGATGCTTCGCTTGGTGATGACTTTGGGATGGCAAAAGGTGATTTCCTAAAGAGAATTCCCAGGATATTCAGCTGTTTTTCCTTTCTCCTCCCTGTCCATGCTTATTTGGACATCCATATTTTAATAAGGCTAATTGGAGGGTTTGGTTACTTCAGCCTCTGCTTTGCTGTCAAGTGAGAGGATGAAAAAGAGAAAATCAGTTAAGACAAAAAGCAGGGCATCCACTAATTCATATTTTAGCTTTCTTGGAGAATTTGGGGAATGCTCTGGAGCGTGCATCCCAACAAGGCAAAAATCCATAAGAAAATCAAATTATGGCCATGAGATCTAAAAAAGCTCCCCTGAGATGAAAATAAAGACAAGGAAGTAGCCAAAACCTTTGGAAAAGCACCTTGTTTGCCAAAAGCTTTCCCACACCCAGACAGAATTCCCTGCGCCAACAGAAAGGGAGCGAGCTGGCATTTGGGGACATTAAACAGGCTGGATCTGGTAAAAGGGTATTAAAAAGGGTATAAATATATCAACCTTTCCCTCTGATCCTCCCATTTTCCATCTCTTCTAAGCACTTGGGACCGCCTGAGCCAAACTGGGGGATTCTCTTTAGGAGAACCCAGGGTGGCTTTGCCAAATGTGGGGAATGCAACACCCCTGCCCCTATTTCTGAAGGATTCCAATTTGGCCATAAAAACCCAACCACTGGAACCAAGTGAAGTTAAACCCCAAACTTGCTCCAGGAGTCACAGCAAGGATGGAGCAGTGGTTACCTCTCTGTCAAGTAGACGTTCTCCTCGATGAGGTCGAAGTAGCAGGGCATCTTCCCCTGCTTGGCAAACTCCTTCCAGCGCTGGGGGTCCCTGAAGTCGTCCATGATGCACGGCCTGCCCACCATGGAGGAGTCCTGGGGTGCCTGCTCCGCCTGCTCCCCCTCCAGCTTCCCCTTCCTCTTCTCCCCGCCGTCCCCGTCGCTCTCGGAGTCGCTCTCCAGCTCCGGCCGCCTTTTTTTTGGTGGCCCTCGCTCTTTCACGTCGTTCTTCTCCGAAGCTTTCACCTCCTCCTTCTTCTCCCCGCCCGGCGCCGGCTCCTTGCTGGAATTGCTGCTGATCTCGTGCGCCTGCACCGAGCCCTGCTCCTTCTGCTCGGGGGTCTGGGCTTTTCCAGAGGGGCTGGGAAAGCGGGGCTTGCACTCCTCATCCCAACCCTCATCCTCCTCGTACTCCTCGTGGTCTTCCGTGAGGGAATCGGGCACCTGGCCCTGGGTGCGCTCGTAGCTCACGGCCGAGGCTCTGCCAGCTGCCCTGGTGTCCCAGTAACCATTTCCCTGCCAGTAGCTCTGGGAGCTGGGATAGGCCCCCATTCCCGGCTGGCAGACGTAGCCCAAGTACATCCCAAAGCTGCTGTCTGGCTGCTGGTAGGTGCTGCTGGGCTTCTCCGGCTGGGAATAGTCCCAGCCCGCCGCGCCCGCCTCCTCCGGGGCACGGAGCCCATCCAGCCGGGAGCAGTCTCCGAGGCCGGACTGGTTCAGCCCGCCCTGCCCCTGCCGGCTGTCGGGCTTGGAGGAGCCCATCTGGTGCCGGGATGTGTCGGTGCTTTCCAGGCTCTCCGGGACACAGAAGGGCTGATCCTCTGGCCGGCCCAAGGGCCTTCCCATGGCCACCACGTCCGGCAGCACCGTCCTCTCCTCCGCGCCGGTTTTCCCATGGGAATCGGCCGACAGGTCCGCCTGGCTCGTGCTGTCCACGCCGTCGCTCTGGGCCTGGCACGGATCCGCCCGCAGCTCCTCCGGCTCCTTCCTGCTCAGCTCCGTGGAGGTTGCCGGGCTCTTCTCCATCCCTCTGGGAGAACACCTGCTCTCCACCTGGGGACCACCTTTACTCCCTGTATTTTCCGGCCTCTCCTCATAGTAGGGCCTGCTGGGCTCGGGCCGCTCATCATCCCAGTGGTCGGAGAAGCGCCGGCTGCTCCGAGAGGAGCCCGGGCTGTTCTCCTCCGTGGCTATGGTGGAGTTCTTGGGAACCACCACAACCGACTGGAGCCTCTTCCGTGGCGTCCCATCATCGGAATCCGAGTCCTCGGTGTCGCTGTCCTCGCTGCCCCTGTCGCTGTCGCTGTCCCCTGTGTCAGAATAATCCTCGTGGCCGGAGGGAAACAATTCCGAGGCGTTGCCGCTGCTGTCGCACGTTGGGGCTTGGGTCAGCACCTCCGTGTCCTCTGCAGTGACGATGACATCGGAACAGGGATACAAAGCGTCCGGGAAAGCCGAGGCCACCAAGGGCTCGCTTCCCTCATCCCCCTCGGCCGATACTCCGGGACATGGAACCCTCAGCTCATCCAGCTCGGCTCCCTCAGTGGAAACGGCACTTTCCTCCACGACCTCTCTGCCCCGGTGCTCCAGAGGCACTGCCGAGTAGTAGGAATGTTCATTCTGGAACGACAGCTTGCCCTTTGCTGAGCCAACATCAACGTGCTGAGCATCCACCTCCAGCATCTCCTCAGCTTCCGAATGCTGGAGCGGCTCCTGGCACACACCCGGCGGGGGCACGTCCCATTTGGAAGAGACACTTTCCTCCGGCACAGGATGATCCAACTGGAGCCTCTGGGAACAGCCATCCTGGGAGGAATCCCTGCTCGAGCTCTCCACCACCAGGCTGATTTTATGGGAAGGATGGCCGTGCTCCTCCTCCCCGGCAGACTTGGAATGAGAATCCTCGGCGCTCTCGTAATCGCACGTCACCGTCTGCGGCTCCACCTGCACGTCCAGGAAAGCCTCGGACGTCACCTTCAAATCCGCAGGCTCCGCTTCGATTTCCACTTCCGAGTGGTACAAACCAGGGGTGGCGTCATCGGAAATGTAGCAAAAAACAGGTTCTTTGGTTTTGTCACACGGAGCCACCTCCTCATCCAAGCTCTGAGGGGCAGTTTCAGTGGGATCTACATTCACGGCAGGGAGAGGGGCGGGTTCCTCCGGCTGCCGCGGCTCCGGAGCCTCCCCTTCCTGGAACAGGCTGTTGCACTCGCTGGACTGGACCTGGGAATGATCCAGCTCTTGCTCATGGGACACATCCATGCTCTCAAAACCATTGGATGGCAACGGATGCGACGGGCTCGTCTCAACGGCAGGTGACGCTTCCGACCGCCCCAGGCCATCCTCTGCTGTGGAGGCACTGGGAGCGTCCGGACCCTCACGCTGAGCCTCCGGGGAGCCGTTCACGCTCGATTCCGTGGGCAAACACGTTCTTAAGGCATCGTGCCTCGCCTTTAGGAACGCTTCCTGCTCCTTAACACTGTCGTGGCCTTCGTTTGCTGCAAGTTCCTTGGATTTCGAGTCCGCCAAACCCGCCTTGGACTCGTCGGCCTTGGGCAAAGCGGGAGAATCGTTGAACTGATTTAACGGAGAAAGCGTCTTTTCCCTTTCCGACTTTTTCACACTGGACACCCTGATCTCATTGTTCTTTACACAAGAGGTCTCTAAATCTAGAGAATTAGACTTGGACTTGATTTCTTCAATCGATTCTGTACAACAGAAAGAACTCTTAAATTTATCAGGCTTTGGTGCGGGGGCCTTGGAAGGGGTGGATTTATAGCGGGAGGAATTCACATTACTGTCGGGCTTGGAATGGGACGAGCCCTTCCGATAGCCCAGTTCATTGAGGGGAGAGCACCTTTTGGACACTTCGCTTTCGGAAGTCCTTTTGGAATCTCGATCCGCTTTCGAAGACGACCTCCCTCGCCTGTCCCTGTCGGAGTGAGAGGACTCCCCTTTGCTGTCCCTGTCCGACTTGGAGTAGGAGGATCGCGAGTCTCTGTAGGAGGAGGAGGAGTGGGAGGACGTGCGCCTGGAGTCGCTGGACCTGGAATGTGTCCTCCTGTACTCATCCTCCGAGTCCGAGCTCTCCCGCGCCCGGCTGTCCGCGTACGACCGGGAATACCGCGACCGCTCCCGGTACGGGGAGCTCCGGTGGTACCGGCGCTCGGACTCGTAGTAATGCGAGCGCTCCGACCTGGAGTAGGAGGAGCTGGTGCGGGAGCTGCGGTCGGAGCGGGAGCGGGAATGAGACCGGCTCCTCCTCCTCTCTCTGTCCGAGCGCGAGCGGGATGACGAGTACCGCGAGTCCCTCTCCGATTTGGAGTAGCTCGAGTACTTCTCATCCCTGTCCGACCTGGAGCGCGATGAGGACTTGCCCGGGTCATCACCCCGGAGGGACGCGGAGCTGCGTCTGGCATCCCTCTCCTTTTCCGTGCTGGAAATCTTCTGCTCGTGCGACCGCTGGCTGGAGGAGGTCCTCACGGAATCCTCGTCGGACTCGGAGCCCTGCGGCGCGCCGTCCGACTGGGAGAACTTCCTCTTGGCCCCCTGCCTCCGGGAGCACACCGGAGCGCCCTTGGAGCCATCGGAAACCTCCTCCTCCTTCCCAATATGGGAATCTTCCTTGGGCGGGGTTCTCTCCGTCTGCTCGGGCGCGGTCGGAGCCGCGCGTTCCTCCGAGCCACGCGCCGCCGGATCCTGCTTGGCCTCCGGCTCCAGGGCCTCCCTGGGCAGGGTTTGGCTCGGCTCCCTCGGCGCAGGGGCTTCGGCGTCGCCGGGCGGCGACAGCAGCAGCGCCGGCATCGGCGTCACCGGCGGCGGC
>VXBR01001132.1:51637-62141 GCA_013400215.1 Cisticola juncidis
CCTCCTTCTCAATTTTAATGAGAATTATTCCCCTTTTTCTCAAATTTAATTAGAATTATTGCCCTTTTTCTCAAATTTAATGAGAATTATTGCCCTTTTTCCCAAATTTAATGAGAATTATTGCCCTTTTTCTCAAATTTAATGAGAATTATTGCCCCTTCCTTCCCAACTTTAATTATTGTCCCCTCCTTCCCAAACTTAATGAGAACTATTGCCACTCTTTCCCAAATTTAACGAGAATTATTGCCCTTTTTTTCAAATTTAGTAAGAATTATTGCCCCTTCCTTCACAAATTTAATAAGAATTATTGCCCCTTCCTTCCCAAATTTAATGAGAATTATTGCCCTTCCTTCCCCAATTTACTAAGATTTACTGCCAAATAAATTCTTCTTCCCAAATTTAACCAGAAGAATCCCACAAAAGCACCCATTTGCTTTTTCCAGCCCCTCAGTGCTCTGGATCCATGGAATGTCTCAGTCAGGCCAGCCCAGCTGGGCTCACAGGAAATCCAGGGATGCTGGAATTGCTTTTACTCACCTCATTTTCTTCTTCTCTATTGCAATCCAGCCGGGGAAACATGGAAAAAAAAAAAGGAAAAGAAGGTGTGAACACCAGGTAGGAACAAGAAATTTAATATTGGATATCAGGATATGGAATGGGATGGATTTGAGGGGAATCCCGACAGCGCTCGGACACAAACTCAGCTCTGAGGGGAGCACAGCACAACTGGGAGGCTCCAAAATTCCCTGGAAAATGGAATTAGGACAGAGCAAACCTTTTTGGAGAGAACTGCTGGCTTGGTGCTGTCTCCAGTTATTCCAACACAGGAATAAAACCCTCAAAAATGTGATTGGAAAAGGTGGATTTGGGATTCTTTCCATTTGGATACTTTCCTGAATAACTAAAAATTTCTGCCTCTCCTTGACAGAAATTAAAGATATTACTGAAGGTCTGACTACCCTGGCTATTTGCATAATTAATCCCTACTTTGGCAGCCTGAAAATTAATTAATTAGCATCACTCTCCATGCTGAGTCAACAGGAAAGTTGGGTTTTCCAACCAACTTGGAAAGTTGGGTTTTCCCAACTTGGATTTTTTTTTCTCAAGTTCTCTGCTCCGACCCCACAGCGAAGTTTTCTCCTCAAGGAAGGAGAAGGAACAGGAACACAATTTCTCCCTTTGCTCAAATCCTTGGAGAGCATCAGGGAATTTTCTGGCCCTCCCAACACATCTCAGCCCCCATCCCTGTGTCACGGATCCACCTGAAATCCCAAAATTCCTCTCCAATTCTCCAACACAGCTCAGAGCTGGAACCTTCCCACATTTTATCAGCTTTTATCAGCACCCTTGTGGTGACAAAGCTGAAAATTTCACACAGAAAAGTTCACAGATTCCACCTCAAGCTCAATGAGGAATTCCTAATTATGGAAGAAAAAGCCAAAATTTTCATTTTGGAGCAACCCGGACGCGGCGGCGGCGCAAGAACCACCCGGTGAAACCATCACCAACTGGTGATGGGAACTGGGAGCAAAGGGAAGAACCCTCCCCTCAGGAATCTCCTCCTGCCTCTCCAGAGTGCCCATCCCATCGATCCAGCTGATTAAAAGCCTAAATTAATAAATTATTCCCTGCTCCAGCAGGGTTTGATTCCATGCAGGAAACCTGAGCCGGGAGCGGAGCCCACGAGGGCACAGACGGGATTTAATGGGGCCAGGCAAGGCAGGAATTCCAAATCCCACAGATCCAGGAGCTCTCCCAGAGCAGTTTTTGATGGAATTAAGGCCTGGAAGGAGCTCTCAGTTTCAGCATCACCAGAGGAGGAGTTTGGGACTCTCAGGAAGCGTCCCAGGGTTTGGGTTTGAGGTTTTGTGGGGTCAACACCACCAAATCCTGGCATTTGATGATTTAAGGGTCTTTCCCAACCTCAGGGATTCCAGGAAGATTTTCCAGACTTCCTAAGAAATTGCAGAAGAGAATTATGATCACTAAGTGAAAGCTGAGGGTCCTAAAGTGAAAATAACTCTCTTTATACACAAAAATCCACCTTTAATCAGCTGTACATTGGGAGAGAGGTAATTAAATTTCATATTTATGATTATTAACACGGATAATTAATGACAAGGAGAAAAAGAGAGTCAGGATCTTCAAATCCCAGAAAAATCCCACAGGAAAGAGTCCAGGGCCAGGTTGGATGGGAATTGGAACAACCCAGGACAGGGGAAGGTGTCCCTGGGTGGGACAGGATGATCCGGGACAGGAATTCTGGGATTCTATCCATTAAAATAAAAGGTGTTGACCTTCCTACAAGGAGGGTTATGGATCTCATTTCCTTCCCAGCCTCTTCCTTTCTCCCCAAAAAAANACTCTGGGATGAAGTCACATAAAATTCCCCTGCTCCCAGCCTGGGATCCATCCCAAAAATATAACCCAGGGCTTTTCCAGCCCTTTTCCACCTCCACGGGTGTGGAGCAACTCCCTGAGCTGCACCTTTATCCCTGCAGGCACCAAAACCAAAACTGGGATAAAACACACACGGAATTCCTGCTTTTTGTGGCTCCCTCTGGGAAAGTCGTATTTCGACCATAATTTTTTAATATTTAAACTTTATCAGGTTCTCTACTGATGGAAACATCCCAATTTTGTCATGGGAATGGTGATAAAAAGTAAAATTTTATTTTAATTCCAGGGTTCAGCAGCTCCAGCATTTCTTGCTGCTTCAATGGGTTGAACTGAAGGAGATTTTTCCCTTTTTCAAGTGCAACCCACACAATAATTGGAATTTTATCCTGGTTTTCCTTATGCAAAAGGAGCCCCAAAAATGCCCTCAGGCTTCTAAAGTTTAAAAGACAAAACTTTAGGAGCTTTATCTCCCCTAAATCCTGAGGGGTTTTTTATTTTATTCTCTTTAAAAGAGGAAAATCTGGGAGCCTGGAGCTTTTCTTATCTCCAGCAGCTGAAAAGGGCCATTCCCAGCAGGAATTCAGCTCAGGAATTCACAGGGATCCATCTGAAAGCCACCAAATGCAAAAGCTCAGCTCAGGAAATTGGGATTTAACCTGTTTTGTTTAGGCTGGGTTGGCCAAAAATATCCTGGATGCAGCTGGAATTCCATGGATCATCCACAGGAAACTGGAAGGCAACAAACCAAAGCAACAGCTCAGGTGGGAATTTGGAATTCCAAGAGGATCCAGGAATTATCCAAGTGGGTTTTACCCTTTTTCCTGGATGCTGATGAGAGCTGCATCCATAGTTTTTTTTCTGGGAATGCAATTCCCTGGAAGCTGGGGAGGAAATTCCCTCCCTGCTGCTCTCCTTAGCAGAATCCCAGAATTTCAGAATGGAATTAAAGCTCATCCCATTCCCAGCACCTTCCACCATCCCAGGCTGTTCCCAGCCCTTGGACACTTCCACAATTTCTCTGGAAAAACTGCTCCAGTGCCACTGCCAGGAATTCCATCCACAGATCTATCCCAAATTTCCCCTCAATTTCCACCCTCCAGACTGAGGGATTTGCTGGAACACT
This sequence comes from Cisticola juncidis, assembly GCA_013400215.1. NCBI lineage: Eukaryota > Metazoa > Chordata > Aves > Passeriformes > Cisticolidae > Cisticola > Cisticola juncidis. The sequence goes on from VXBR01001132.1 coordinate 55,161, forward strand.
CCCAAAGTGCCTTTGCTCCTCTGTTTATGAATCCCTGGTTTTATCCCTGGGATAAAAAACAAGGACAAAAGTGCAGCTGTGCCTGTGTTTCATGGAAATATTTCATGGAATATTAATGGAATTTTGGGAGGAATTCCTGGAATTCTGGGCTTTTAATATCCCAACATGTCCCTGCTCCCAAAAACACCGCACTGCACATGGAGAATGGACAAGGAGAAAAGCTGGGAAGGAACAGGCAATGCTGCTCCTTCCCAAAAAACACACGGAGAATGGGAAGGCAAAAAGGACTCAGGTGAGGAGAGAAAATACCTGGAAAAATCTTATTTAAGCAGGAGGTGGGATCCAAGCTGAGTTCCCCAATCCCAGCTCTCCTGCTTCCCAAAATTCCCATTTCCTGGTTCACACAACATTCCCACGGAGGAATGGGAATGGAATTCCCATTTGGAGCTGGGAATTTGGAGCAGGGGAAGTGACACCGATTCTCCTGGGCTGGAATGGGAAAGGATGAGGAGGAGTGGAAATTCCAGAGAAAAAAGGAGACAAAGATACTGAAAATAGGGATTCATCCCTTCATTTCTAAAAATGAGGAGGGGCTGATTTCATTTATTAATTACTCCATCATTTATCTGCTGTAATCCTGGGATTTTAGGGAAGTCAAGATGTGTTCCAGGAAAAGAAAAAAATATCCAGCTTCTCTGCTCCTTCCCTCAGCTGCCTGAGAATTCCCAAACTCCCCCAAATCCTGCTTTTCCCCTTCTGCTCAGGGCACATCCAAGGAAGAAATTCCATGGGAAATCCTGTCAGGAATCAGGAGAAGCAGAGCTGCTCCCATGGAAGGTGGGACAGGGAGGGAGAGGAGGAGATGGAAGGGTGAGGATGAGGAATGGGGTGGGAGTGGGATGGGACCCAAAATAGAGGCACAAATCCCCACTGGAATTCCAAGCAGGGCTCCTGGAAAACTTTTCCCTCCTCTGGGAGCAGGGAAGGAGATTCCAGAGGCAGCACCTTCCCAGAAATCACACATGGATCCCTTCCCAGGGATTCCCCTGGGGCACAAAGGGAATCCAAGGGAAAATCTCACCGGGAAAAGGGGATTGGAACTGCATTATCCCAACCTCAATCCCAAAATCCGGGCACATCCCTGATCCCCTCCAGGATCAGGAGGGACGGATGAGCCTGGATCCACACACAATCACAGCTCAGCACCCCCAGCCTTCCCATGGATCCCTCCCTCTGGAATACCACAGGGTGGCAATTGCACCAGGAACCCCAAAATCCACATTAAAACCCCAAAGCCACATTAAATCTAAAATTCCATGGAAACTTGTGGGGCATTCCTGGGATCAGAGCAGCCACGGGCATCGTTTCACTCTGGATCCTCCCCCCTTATTAACAATTCCTGATTCAAATTAAAACTGTCCTAGAGCCAAAGTTAGGCCAGACTTGAAGCTTAGGCTCAGTTCCACCACCAAAACATTTCCCAGCACAAAGACACTTCCAGGACTGAAAATGCAGGAATTAGTGGGAATAGTGGGGAAAAAAATCTCAATTTTTATAATTTTTGCTCAAATCCCAAAATTATCTGTGCCCAGAGAAATTTCCTCTGTTTAAGCTGCTTTTTTAAAGCTGCTCTTTGTAAATTCCTCAATTTCAGTTAAAACAGGTTTGAGCAGGAAAAGGATTTTGGGAGGAAGTCCTGGAACCTGCAAACTTGAGGAAATTTTAAATAATAAAAATAAGAATCAGAAAAAAAATCCCAGTTTACTTACAATTACCAGGGCTGGAGACAGGGATTCATTCCCAGGGATGAGGATTCATTCCCAGGGATTGGGATCCATTCCAGGGATTGGGATCCATTCCCAGGGATTGGGATCCATTCCCAGCACCTGCAGAGGTGCTGAGGCTCCACCAGAGCCGAGCGAAGAATTTGGGATTTGTGCTAAAAATCAGGGAATAAACTCAGGGCAGCAAAGCAACGCCCCTCCCTCAGAGGGGAGGATTTGGGAATGGCCCCAGGATGCAGCACATCCCGGGAAAAGCGAATTTCCTCCCTCCATCACCTCCCTGACCCATCAGGTGTCCCCAGCCCGGGGGATTTTCCCTGAATGGGGCAGCAAATTCCAGCCCGGATCTTGTGGAGCCTGAATGACATCACCCCCCAGGCACTGCACGGCACCTTTGTCTCCCAAAATGCCTGGAAAACAAGGAATTCTCTCTCTGGGGCACCCATTCCCGACATCCCCACAAAGAGAAGCCATCCCAAAATTCACACTGAGGCAAAACCAGGAAATTCTGGTGTCACCACCTCCTAATTCACACACCAGCAACGCCAAATATTCCCAAAATTCACCAGATCAAAGGCCCAAATATCCCATTCTGAGTCCAAACTCATCCCAAATTTACCAAGAAGCCAATTCCCAATCATGAGGTGACCCTAAAATCTCATTCCAAAGGGGAGCAGCTGCAACCTGCAACCCCAAAAAATATAAAACAACATTGTGAGGCCCTGGCTGAGCTCAGAGTCACTCCTTTGATGGAAATAAACAGCAATAAATAGAAATAAACAGAAATAAATAACTAGAAATTCTCCAGGGATTTATTTCTTACCTAATAATAGCTGAAGTTGAATGTCCTGGGATTTTGCCCAGCAGGAGCAGGGACACCTTGGGAATTGCTCTCAATTCCACAGGAGGAAAGAAATCCCTTTCATGCTCCTTTACACCAGAAATTTGCCATCAAATTCCAAACTGGGAATAGGCTGTGCAGGGGAACACAGAGTTCTTTCCTGTTGGATTTTCAGGCTGCAAAAAGCTGGAATTGTAATTATTTCCTGCCAACTGGGAATGACACACCGTGGATTTCCAGCTGGAAACTTCCGCTGGTGCGTTTCAAACAGGGAGGGAATAATGGAATTACAAAGGTGCTGGGGAAGCTGTGAAATCTTGGAGAAATCCAGAGGGAATCCACTGGAAATGGGGCTCCACAAGGAGTTCCAGCCCCTTCCTGAGCCAGCCTGATGCCTCTTCCTCACATCAATATTTTGGGATATTTTGACTCCTGGCTCATTTTGTCCTGAGTTTTAGGTGCAGCTCCACATCATTCCCAGGGATTGTGGCCTCTGGGGTGGATTTAAAAAGCTAAAACTGACAGGAGAGGTACAGCTGCAGGGAAGGAGCATTTTTGGGGGAAGTTTACCTCAAAAAAAAAGGGAAAAGTCAGGAAAAAAATCAAGGAAAACAAATATAACCTGTTGTACCAACACTCCATCAACCAGAGCCATACTTGGATGTCTCCAAGAATTTTGCTCAAGGAATTCTAAAATTCTGGAAGGAAAAACGCCCATTAAAAATAAATTTAACACCCATTTATAAATCCTCTCTTCCCTTCTAAAAATCCAGACAAACCATATTTAAAATTCCATCAGCAGACCTGGGAATAGATCTGGAATCTTCTGCCCCCAGAAGCTCCAGCTGCCCCATTCCTGGAAATGCCCCAGGTCAGGATCCCAAATTCCCCATTCAGGCTCCCAAAGCCAAACACATCAAGTGAGTTTTCCTTAAATAATCCAAATTTAAAGCTGGAAAAGCCAAGCTCAGGCAGTGAGAGTCAAGTCCCTCTCCTCTCTCCATCCCACAGCCCGTGGGACCATGATTAATCTCTTTAATAAAGGGGAGCAGCATTCCAAGGGAATTGCAGGTGGAAAAGTCAGCACTTCCCTGCCCTCAGCATCTCCCAGGTGGACTGGAATGTGCTCCAGGATCTGAACATGGGTGTGAAACCACAGCCAGGAGCTTGTGCTGAGGGAACAACCTGATGGATGGTTTTCCTTTGGGAAAGGCAGAAAATAGAACTCAGATTCCCAGAAAAAAACATCCAGTCCCAAAGTGACACCAACAGGGAACAGCAGAGCTCCACTGAACACCCAAAACATCCCTGGGAACAGCCTGGGAGACAGCAGAGCTCCAAGGAACATCCAAAACATCCTTGGGAGCAGCCTGGGAGACAGCAGAGCTCCAGTGAACACCCAAAACATCCCTGGGAACAGCCTGGGAGACAGCAGAGCTCCAAGGAACATCCAAAACATCCCTGGGAGCAGCCTGGGAGACAGCAGAGCTCCAATGAACACCCAAAACATCCCTGGGAGCAGCCTGGGAGACAGCAGAGCTCCACTGAACATCCAAAACATCCCTGGGAACAGCCCGGGAGACACCAGAGCTCCAGTGAACACCCAAAACATCCCTGGAGCAGCCTGGGAGACAGCAGAGCTCCACTGAACACCCAAAACATCCCTGGAGCAGCCTGGGAGACAGCAGAGCTCCAATGAACACCCAAAACATCCCTGGGAGCAGCCCCAGCCACAGACCTGGGGTTCCAGACTGCCTGAATCTGCATCACAACAAAACCAGCGGAACATTCCATACCCTGATCCTGAATCCCAGCCCTCCAAACCTCCACCCAGCCCCAGAACATCACCAGGACAGCTGGAGAAGCATCTTCCCCCAAAAGGGAGCTGAATTCCCCCTGGAGAGGCTCCAGAAGCAGCTGGATCAGTGTAGTTTCCATTATGACAGAGGAAAAGAAATCCTTGGAGTCTCCACTGCGTCCCATCACAGAGGTGTCACCGCTCCAAGAGATTCCTGCACCCTCAGGATGGAGACAACCTTGGAATCTTCTTCCAGGAAACAGCAGCACCAAGAGGTGAAGCAGCTGCTGCTCCCAGCAGGATGCAAACATCCATCAGTGTCCATCAGGAGCAGCTAATCCAGGCAAGCCATGGCTGCCTCGCTGTGTCCAAGTGTCCCTGGAAGTGTCCCAGGCCAGGGCTTGGAGCACCCTGGGACCGTGGGAGGTGTCCCTGTCCATGGCACTGGATGAGTTCTGAGGTCTCCTCCAACCCAAACCAGTCTGGGATTCCAAGCAGGTCCATGGAGAAGCTCCACGTGGAATGTGGTGGCAGCTCCGAGCTCTGGGAATTGGGGTGGACCAAATGTAAGCATCCAAAGAGTCAGGGAGATTTGGTTCTGCTGGATACTGAAGTTCCCAGGAATCCAAGCTGTGGTTGACAAATGGACACGTTGACCAAGAGGTAAAAGTGAGGCAGAGTTCCTTTCCCACAGGAAAATTCCAGTCAAGGCCATCAGCAGGGATGTGTCATGGATCAGCTCCCAGCTCAGCATCCACCTCCTGGGCCAGCCTGGAGCTCCAGCTCAGCAGCATCCCTGGAAGTGTCCCAGGCCAGGATGGAGAGGGCTTGGAGCAGCCTGGGACAGCGGGAGGTGTCCCTGCCACGGCAGGAGTGGCATGAGATGATCCTGAGGGCCCTTCCCACCCAAACCATCCCGTGAATAATCCCCAGAAAAAGCCTGAGGATTCACCAGGCTCTGACCAACCAAGTAGCACAATCCAAATATTACGAGCTACAAAAGCAAACTCATCCCAAAATCCCAACCCTGCACATCCCTGCTGATCCCACCCCACGGCGGGTACGGAACGGGGGAGGCACAGAGGCCCCACAGCCAGCACAGTTCCCTGGAATTCCACCCTTCCCAAAAACCAGCAGATCCTCAGTCATCCCTCACAACCTCCAGCCAATATCCCAGACAAGGATCAACTTCTCCAGGCACCCCAAACAAGGATAAACTTCTCCAGGTATCCCAAACAAGGACAAACTTCTCCAGGTATCCCAAACAAGGATCAACTTCTCCAGGTACCCCAAACAAGGATAAAACAAGGATCAACTTCTCCAGGTACCCCAAACAAGGATCAACTACTCCACAACCCCCAAACAAGTATCAACTTCTCCACAACTCCCAAACAAGGATCAAACAAGGATCAACTTCTCCAGGAACCCCAAACAAGGATCAACTTCTCCAAATGCCCCAAACAAGGATCAACTTCTTCAGGTGCCCCAGACAAGGATAAACTTCTCCAGGTACAAGCTCTGTGCTGGGAAAAGCACATCCCAATTAAGGGACACCACCAACGAACACGACTGGGACAGAACGCCGGGATTTCGGGTGGGGATGGGGAAACAACATCCCTAAAACACCAGGACACCTCCTGAAAATTTTCTGAGTCCCAACACGGAACAGCCACCCCAAGGAAACCCCCAAACCAGGCCAATTAATCCATAATTCCATTAAAAATTAGAAATCCTCATCCGAGGAGCCGATCCAGCTCCTTTCAACAGCCCAGGTTGGCGCCACTGGACATTTTAGACAACAAACAGAGACATGAGACACTCCTGGACACCAAATTCCAAGTGCCAGAGCAATCCCAGGCACGAGGGTCCCTCCACACGCTCCAAACAACAAAAGCAAAATATCTGAATTAGCCTCAAAGTTTTGGGATGAACAAGAGAGTTTCCCAAAGGGTCCCCGGGAAGGGATCACCCCACCAGGGCTAAACTGAATAAACCGGGATTTCCTCCCATCCCGGAGCCACGTCTGCCCAAACACAACCTGGATTCCAAATGAAATCCTCCACTCCTCACTAATTTTAGAAGGCTCAGCCACCGGCACCGTTTCAGCTGCAACAAGGGGAAGCTGTTCCTCCGCTGCTCCAGGTGGGCACGGGCAGAACTCGCTCAAAAAAGGTTTGCTCTGCTGTCCCTGCTCAAAAAAAGCACCACTTTTAGTTCTGCCTCCAATCCGGCCAGATGTCTGCTCCTTCCACCCCAGAGCTGGCAAAGTTTACGGAGCCCCTGAATCCTTTGCCACGGAAGTCTAAAAATGTAAAAATAGCGTTGAGAACCAGCGGGAAACGCGTTGGGGGGAGAAACCCGGCAGGGACGGAGTGACTTCCCAGGAGAGGCGACAAAGCCGGAGGCCCTGGCGGGATCAAGGGTGGGTTGGTGAAATTCCCCATCCAGAGGAGAAGCAGAGTTCCCGGCCATTAAGCTGCTCCCCCTTCCCTGGCTCCTTCCTCCTGGCAGAAAATGGGGTCAGGGCAGGGGCCGCCGGGGGGGGGGAGAGAATTCCA
>VXBR01001132.1:62647-78726 GCA_013400215.1 Cisticola juncidis
TCTCTGGGGAGCTACTCCTGTGGGACAAAGGGGACACACACAGAGGGACACAGCTCCAGTCAGGGCTCTGGGGGGACATCACCACCCCAGGAAGGGCTCCCTGGGGACCTCTCCCTGTGAGACAAAGGGGATATATACAGGGGGACACAGCTCCAGTTTGGGCTCCCTGGGGAGCCCCCCCTTGGGACAAAGGGGACACCACCGGGACACCGCCGGCATCAGCCCCAAAAACACCGGAACACCACCGGGATCAGCCGAAAAAACGCCGGGACACCACCGGCATCAGCCCCAAAAACACCGGAACACCACCGGGATCAGCCGAAAAAACGCCGGGACACCACCGGCATCAGCCCCAAAAACACCGGGACGTGCTCGGGACCACGCCGGGATCACTGCGGGATCGCCGGGGCACGCCACGGTCAGCCTGGGTCACTGGGATCCCACGGGACCCGGGAAGGGTCAGCGGGGCACTCCGGGATCGGCCCCGGGACCGCCGGGGGCTCCTCCGGGTCAGCCCCTGCCCCGCCAGGATCTCCTCGGGATCACGCCTGGGTCACTGCCAGCAGCAGCCACGGGATCACCAAAACCTCCCCAGGATCACCAGGACCATGCCAGGCTCACCCCTGGGATCAGCAGGGCCGCAGCAGCTTCAGCCACCCCATTCCCGGGATCTCAGTGGGATTCCCCTGTGGCCACACCAGGAGTGGCTGCAGGATCTCCGTGGGATCACCCCTGGGATCCTCGGGATCTCACCAGGAGCAGATGGGAGATGGCCAGGGCACACCAGAGGCGCTGCGGGACTGCCGGGAACACCGGGGCACACCTGGGACAGGCAGGATGGCACCGGGATCACCGGGGCACACCTGGAACAGGCAGGATGGCACCGGGATCACCCAGGGACAGACAGGATGGCACCAGGATCACCAGGGCACACCTGGCTCAAGGACAGGCAGGATGGCACCGGGATCACCCAGGACTGGCAGGATGGCACCAGGATCACCCAGGATTGGCAGGATGGCACCGGGATCTCTCAGCATCACCCTGGGGTCACTCCCAGGATCACGCCCTCAGATCACACTGGACACCAGCAGCCCTTGGCACCGGATCCCTGGGGCTGTTCCAGGCCCCATTTGCCCTAAAAGTCACTAAACCCCCTCTTTTTCCTTTTCCAGGTCATCTCCATCTTCCCAATCCCTGGGAGAGGTCATCCATGGAATACTTCAGGAGACCCAGCTGCTTCTGGGATGCTTCTTCACATGGAATCCTCCAAACCACATCTAGAGCTTCCAGGAATGAGATTTCTGGGATTTTCCCAGATTTGGGAGAGTGGTGTGGGCAGGAGGGACCCACAGGGATGAGGTAGGAAGCAGAGGAGGGGTGGATGCAGGGAAGGACAAAGGAAGGCTGGTTCCAGCCATGTGGAAGTGTTTTCTTGGGAAATCCAGCCCGGCCTGAGTTCCCAGCAGCTTTTGGAGCCTCTGGAATTGGATCATCACAAGGAAAAGGTGATTCCTGGGATGTTCCCCAGTGCCCTTCCAGGGGATTCCTTCCCATTCCCAGTTTGCCGTGGAAAATCTGGGATGCCGGGATCGGGGACGCTCCTGCCATGGCTGGGGCTGCTTTTGGCATTTGGGGCTTTCTCCTCCCGGCCTCCCAAACCCCTCTGAGGGGGCTGGAGGGCCCATCCTGGAGAAGAGGAGGCTCGGGGGCACCTTCTGTCTCCCTGCAATTCGCTGGGAAAAGGTTGGAGCCAGGACCAAAGGGAACGACCTGGAGGGGAGGCTCAGGTGGGATATTGGGAATGCTCCTCCTGGGAAGGGCTCTCCAGCCCTGGCACAGCAGGGATTTAAAGCCCTCTGGATGTGGCACTTGGGGACATGGTCAGGGTTGGTGTTGGCAGTGCTGAGGAATGGTTGGACTGATCTTGGAGGGCTTTTCCAACCAAAACCATTCCATGAGCCCCCAGAAATGAATCTTTGTTCCATTCCCTCCTCCAGCAGGTCCAACAGGAGCTGGTCCATGGGAGCAAGCCCAGGAGAGCTGCAGCAGCAGGAAAGGGAATCAGGAGCAGCCTGGAGGATCCACAGCCCCCTCTGACCGTGCCCTGCCTCTTCCAGAGGCTCGGGAGCACAGGGGGAGCTGCTGGAGCTGCCTGGCTCCTGCCCAAACATCGATTCCCAATAATCCCTTCCTGCCCAAACATTGGGTGCTTCATTTCTCCTGCCGTTTATTTCTCTGAATCCACAGTGGACGCGAGCAGGAGGCGCTTCCTGAGGTGGAATCCTTGGGGAATGCTGCAGGAATTCCTGGGGCTATGTGAGGGGCAGGAAGGACGGGCCCTTCTCCTTCCCGCCGGCCGAGCCCGCTCCGGGATTCCTGCGCGTTTTCCGGAGGGGAGCCAGGCTCCTGCTGAATCTTTGCTGGGAATGGGGAACACAAAGGGAGCTCAGAGCGCCCCTCTCACCTGGGAAAGCGTTTTTGTCCTGAAAAATGAAACCAAATCCCTCCCCAAACTTTCCAAGTGGTGCTGGGGAAATCCCAGCATTGCTGTGCTGATGGCAGATCCCAGCGGGCTCCAGGGAGGGGAAGGAATCCCCAGGGAATCCTGCAGAGCACTGGAAAGCTGCTTCTGAGATGTTTTCATGGAATATCAGAATGATTTCAGTTGGAAAGGACCTTAAGGATTATCCCAATCCAGCCATTCCATGGCAGGGGTGGCACTGGGTGATCCTGAAGGTCCCTCCATCCCAGTCCATTCTGGAATTCTCCCAGCTGGAGTTACCTTTTGATCAACCTCCATCCTGGCCATGTAGAAGGGCAGGGAGCCTGGNTCCAGCTCTTTGGGGCTTGGAAGGGCTCTGAGGTCTCTCTGGAGCCTTCTCCAGGCTGAACATTCCCAGCTCTCTCTGCTGGATTTGTTCTGGCCAGGTTGGATGGGGCTTGGATCAGCCTGGGACAGTGGGAGGTGTCCCTGCCATGGCAGGGGTGGCACTGGGTGATCCTGAAGGTCCCTCCATCCCAGTCCATTCTGGAATTCTCCCAGCTGGAGTTACCTTTTGATCAACCTCCATCCTGGCCATGTAGAAGGGCAGGGAGCCTGGGCAGTCGGGCAGGGTCATCTTCTGCATCTGCTCAAATCTGTCCTGCTCGTCCTCCTCCTGCCAGGGAAAGAAAAGCCCATTTTTGGGGCCAAAAAAGCCCAAATTTCCCATTCCAGGTGCAAACCACACACCAGGAGAGCTGGGACAATGATCCTGTTTGCTGCACCAGGCACCCACTCAGGAGTGAGAGGTTCCCCTTTCCACACCTTGGAGGAGCAGCTGTGGGCAAAACCTGCCAGGGTTGGGATTTTCCCACAGGAAAAATGAACATTCCCAGCTCTCCCAGCCTGGCTCCAGCCCTGCAGCAGCTCCGGGGCTGCTCTGGGTCTCTGCAGCAGCTCCAGGTCCTGCTGCTGCTGGATCCAGGGCTGGAGGAGCTCTGCAGGTTGGGAATCACCTCAGAGGGGCAGAATTCCCCCTCCTGGTCACTCATTTTTATCTCCAAGAGTTCTGGGAGATGGGGAGTTGAACAGAAATGTGATTTTCAGGGTGAGAAAAGACCCCTCTGTCCCCACAGTGGTGGGGACCAGTGCCACAGGGGTTTGGCTGCAGACCTGGGGTCCCAGGGGCTGTGGGAATCAGGATTCCAGGGGTTGGGAATTGGGATTCCAGGAGTTGGGAATTGGGATCCCAGGGGGTTGGGAATTGGGCTCCCAAAAATCCCTGCAGCCCCAGGCATTTGCCCAGTTCCTGATCCTGCACAGAGGTGCCTCAGTCACTGTCCTGATTTAGGCTCCAAGCAGCAAAGGGAATGTGACAGCAGGATGTGCCTCCAGATATTCCCTTTGCGCTCCTTCTCCTTGTTTTTCTCCTCCTCCTCCTCCCTCACAGGCTCCCTCCTTCCCTCACACGTGGAGAATCAGCAGAACTCTGGGATAACTCACCAGGCACATGATCCTGCTGATGGGAATCATTCCAGGTTTGATGTTCCCACCCGGCTGCAGAGCTTCCCTCACATCTTTGGGCATGAGGAAAAGTTCATTGTACCAGATCTCAAACTCTGTGAGGAAAGAGGGGCAATTAATGCTGTAATTAATGACCCAAAAGACAGCATGGATTGGTTGTCCCTATGGATCAGCTGGGAGCTCAGAGCTCTTAAACCCTCAGACAGAAACTCAGAATGCCAGGATTTGGAGTTTAAATGATTGGGAAAAGTGGATTTTTAGGAGGCTGAGGTGGCCAAACACTCAGACAGAAACTCAGAATGCCAGGATTTGGAGTTTAAAGGATGGGAAAAGTGGATTTAAGGAGGCTGAGGTGGCCAGGGGGTGGTGGCCAGCTCTGGGGACAGTCCCCTGGCCATGAGAAGGCCCCGCTTCTGCAGCCCCCAGAATTCCTTAGGAACAGGCAGCGTGGCTGGGGCTCGGATTTCAATCCCACACACTCCAGCACAGCCTTTTGCCATCCCATAATAGGCAGTGAGAACACACAGCAGGTGGGAATTCTGTCCTCAGGGATCCTGGGCATTTCCCAGGCACTGCACTCCGGGTGAGCCCTGCGTGTTTGAGCAAACACCAAACATCTGGAGCACCCAAAATTCCCAAACCCAGATCCAGCAGTGAATGGCTCCTGTTATCCCTGGAATGATGGGAATGGTGGGAATGATGGGAATTATGAGAATGATTATCCCATTCCTGGATTATTCCCATTTGTGGGATGCTCTGATGGATCCAAGCTGTCCCCTGCCAAATGGGCACAGCATCCAAATGTTTGGGACTCTGGAATTCCCACATGGATTGGCTTCCCTTAGAGAGAGGGGTAAATCCAGGGACACAGCAGGGGTATCCACAAATCTGATATCCACAGATTTCAAGGTGGAGCCCACCAGGAATTTGCAGGGATTTCCCAGGCAGAGCTGTGGCCAAGCTCTTTTTCCTGATCAGGCAACTCTGGAACCTGGAAATCACACAAGGACAGAGGAAATACTGGGAATTCAGAGGGAAAGCCCCATCCCAGGGCAATTCCTTAACCACCACCTCTGTTAAAATCAAGGATGAGATCTGGGGTCAGCAGGGTAGAATTCCTTGTGGGAGGCTTTCCCTTGGTGGGACCAAGGAGCAGAGGGAAATTATCTGGGAGAGAGGATCTGCAGCAATTCAAGGTCAGGTCAGAAACCCCCACCTGATCCTGGATAAAATCCAGTCTGGAACAGGAAAAAGGACAACAAAGGGTAATTTGGCAAGGGATGGAGGGACAGGACACAGGGAATGGCTTCCACTGCCAGAGAGAGATGGGTGGGAGATTGGGAAGGGATTCCTGGCTGGGAGGGGCTGGGCTGGGATTCCCAGAGCAGCTGTGGCTGCCCCTGGATCCCTGGCAGTGCCCAAGGCCAGGATGGAGCAGCCTGGGGCAGTGGAAGGGGATTTGGATTGGAACTGGATAATTTTTAAATTCCCTTCCACCCAAACCATCCTGGTACTCCATGGTGTTTGTGATGCCCCAGCCTGGATTTATCCCAGCCTGGATTTATCCCAGCCTGGATTTCCCCAGCTGAGCTTTGGGCTGCTGGGCCCTGCTGTCCCTACCTGAGATGAGCCTTTTCCTGCATTTATCCACGAGCTGCTGGCAGTACTGGATCTCCACCTTCAGGTCCTGCAGCTCACTGAAGCCAGCCCTGTGCTCCTCTGTCAGCTCCTTCAGCTTCTGGATGAGGGCAAACTCCTTCTCATCGATGATCAGCTGCCCCTTCTCATCCATGTATTCCCCTGCAGAGGGGGAAAGGAAGGGAAAATTCTGCTGAGGGTGGAGGGCACAGACTCCTGATGGAGGCTCCCAGGGAAAAAAAAAACTGGGATTGTTTCAGTGGGATATTGGGAAGGAATTCCTGGCTGGGAGGTTTGGGAGGCACAGGGAAGCTGTGGCAGTGCCCACGTGCTGCCCTGGTTTTTCTGAGATTTTTCAAAGCCTTCTATTTGCTTAGAAGACGAAGCCAAATCTTTAGTTTCTGTACAATATTAAGGGTCAGTTTTTCACTTTCTCACACTTTGGAACATCAACAACCTTTCTTGTTTTTGTTCACTGTCCTTGCTTACATATTTCCAGCCTGAAAATAATCTTGGTTGGCAGCTGGTCTGGCCAGTGGGGTGAAGGGGTAGCAACCCCAGAATCCATAACCATAACCAGACCCACAAAATTATAAAATGAAAAGAAATAAACAATTAAAACAATATCAAAGAAAGATATAAACAATAAAAAGAAAAGAAATGCTTTTTGCTGGGGAGCAGCTTTTCACTGCTCTCTGTGTTGTTGATTTTGCATTCTGGACAAGACCCACAGCCAGGGTGGATTTGGTTTGGGATAGTGGAAGGTGGCAGGGATGGAGTGGGATGATCCTTAACATCCCTTCCAACCATCCCATGGTCCTGTGAGCATCCAGCCTGGAGCTCCATGGCTCTGTCCCTGCTGCCTCCTCACCCTGCTGGCTCCTCTTCCTCTTCCATGCCTCCAGAGCCTCCCTGATGCCCTCCACCTGCTGCTTGATGTGGTTGATCCTCTGTGCCACAGAACGGCTCCTCCTCTTCCTGGAAGCCAGGATGCTCTTGTTCTCCCTGAAGATCCTGTAGATCTCCTGCCCAGCCTCCTTCTTAAACACCTCAAACGCCTCCTGCTTGGATGGAGGGGTCCTGGAAGCAGATACAGACACGGGAGGTCACCCTGTCCTGCCCTGGAGCAGGGAGGGAATGAATGGTTCAGCTGGAAAAGCCTCCGAGATCACCGAGTCCAAGCATCCCCCAGCACTGCCAAGGCCACCACTGACCCGTGTCCCCAGGTGCCACATCCACAGGGATGTCACATCTCACCAGGGATGGGGACTCCACCCCTGCCCTGGGCAGTGCCAGGGCTGGAGAGCCCTTTCCAGGAGGGAATATTCCCAATATTCCCTGAGCCTCCCCTGGCCCAGCCTGAGGCCGCTCCCTCTCCTGTCCCTGTTCCTGGAGCAGATCCCAAATCCTCCCTCGGCTGTCCCCTCCTGTCAGGAGCTGTGCAGAGCCACAAGGTCCCCCTGAGCCTCCTTTTCTCCAGGCTCAACCCCTTCCCAGCTCCCTCAGGAATTCTCCAGACCTTTCCCAGCTCCCTCAGCCCCTCCTGGGGCTCCAGACCCTTTTCCATCTCTGTTCCCTTCCCTGGACACGCTGCAGCCCCTACAGGATTTGAGGGGAGGCCTCCCCAGTCCTTGGGGGTAGCCAGAGCTGAGTTCTGATGGGATTCCCATGGGTTCCTTTGGGATTCTGTCCCTGTGCCCACCCCAGCAGCCGCTGTCCCCCAGGCCACTCCCAGAACAAGGTTTTCCACACAGACTCCATATTCCTCAGAGCTGAGTATTCCCTGGAAATCCAGCCTTTCACGGGCTGAACTTTCCCCAAAATAATGGACATTGTTCCTGCCTATTGTCAAACAAATGCCTCTGCTCCTCCCATGCTGCGTTCCCAGCAGGGGCCGGGCCCCTCTGGAGCCAAACCCCGCAGCTCCAAGCCCTGCCTGCTTCCCGAGCTGGAATTCCAATGCCATTCCCGACTTTTCTGGGAGGTGGCTTTGCTGCCAGCGTGCCCCCTGAACAGCTGGGGTTATTCCAGTCTGAGCCCCTCCAGGAAAACAAAGGGAGAATGTCACAGCCCACAGGATGCTGCTGGAATTCCTGGAGAGCAGGATGGATTTGGGAGAGGGCAAGAACTAAAAACCATGGAATGATTTGGGCTGGATCTTAAAGCTCATCTCGTTCCAAGCAGGTGCCCAGAAGTTTCTCCATTCCTCACTCCAGCCTGGGCAAAGCCAAATTCCAGCTCTGCCTTCCCTGGGTGACCTCTTAAGGGCATTTTCCAGCTGCTCCGGAGCTGTTCCCGTGGCACAGGGCTGGCACAGGGATGTAAACAACAGCCCTGGGCAAAGTGCCAGAGCTGCAGCTCCCAGAGCAGCTCCAGCCCCTGGCACTGCCCTGGGCTGTGCCCTGCAGCTGCAGCAGCCTGTGCTGCCAGCCTGGGAATGTCCCAGGGACACAAATCCCGTGTGGAGCTCCAGGAGGGAATTCTGCAACAGCTTCACTGCTGGGCTGAACCCAGAAACCACATCTGGGCTGAAACCCCAGCAGGGAATGGGGGATTCTGCTCCTCTGGACCTGGCTCAGGGGATTCCAAACCTGCAGAGCTGCTCCAGCTCCCCCTGGATCCAAAATCCACAGGACCTGGAGCTGCTCCAGGGCTGGAGCCCCTCTGCTCTGCAGCCAGACTGGGAGAGCTGGGAATGTCCCCCTGGAGAGGAGAAGGCTCCAGGGAGAGCTCAGAGCCCCTGCCAGGGCCTGAAGGGGCTCCAGGAGAGCTGGAGAGGGACTGGGGACAAGGGCTGGAGGGACAGGACACAGGGAATGGCTCCCAGTGCCAGAGGGCAGGGATGGGTGGGAGATTGGGAATTGGGAATTCCTGGCTGGGTTGGAATTCCCAGAGCAGCTGTGGCTGCCCCTGGATCCCTGGAATGTCCATGGCCAGGATAGATCTCCCTGGGACAGTGGGAGGTGTCCCTGCCATGGCAGGGGTGGCACTGGATGATCCCTAAGCTCCCTTCCAACCAAGCCAGCCTGGAATTGGAATTCCATGATTCTGTAGATCCATTTCCATGACTCTGGGGATTTCTGGCTGGGTATGAGGTCTCCCTGCAGTTTTCCCACTCACCAAAGGGATGCTGAAGTTTTCAGAGAGTAAAGAATTAAATTAATTTAAATTAAATAAAAGTAAAATTAAAGAACTTCAATTAACTGGAGTTTTTAAATATTCAAGAGCAGCTGGCCAGGGCAGAGCTGGAAGCACAGAGGTGACCCCCACCCTCCTGTCCTGGATTCCCTGAAGGTCTCCAGACCTATCCCCTTTGGATTCAGGGATCACAACCCAACCACTGCAGGGAAAAGCCCCCTCTGGAAAAGGGGATTGACCCCCTCACAGGGAAAATCCACCTGAGCTTCTGGGAATCTGCCAAATATGAGGGTGAGGCCACTTCATCACTTTTCTGGTCACCTCTTTCCTCCTCCCTGCCCAGATCCTTGACTTGCAGAGCCACCCCCACTTGTCCCAGCAGGGATTTTACCTCTTTCCCTCCTGACAGGGGGAAAAGATAAACCAGATTCATGAATTTCCTTACCAGAGGGACCTGGAACCAAAACATTCTGTGGGTTTGGCTTTGCTGAGTACAAAACTGCTGATCTGAGGTTGCTTCTACCAAAGTTTTTCCAGGGAATATCAGTGACAAGAAATAAAATCAGCCTTGTCCCCACAAATCCTGAATTCTGAGAGTGGAGGAGCTGCCCTGGATGGTGGAACCCAGGCCAGGCTGGATGAGCTCTCCTGAGAGGGATCACAAGGACAGGAGAGGCAGCTTTGGGGACACCTGGACAGAGCCAACCCTCTCCAAGAGGAATCTCCAAGGATTTGATCCAACCCCACATTGAAACCAAGCCTGGCTCCCTCCACAAACCCCTCCAGTTTCAGCTGCAGGGAACAGAATCTTCATGGAATCCTGGAATGGTTTAGGTTGGGAGGGACCTTAAACCCACCCCATGGCAGGGACACCTCCCACTGCCCCAGGCTGCTCCAGCCTGGCCTTGGGCACTGCCAGGGATCCAGGGGCAGCCACAGCTGCTCTGGGAATTCCATCCCAGCCCATCCCACCCTCCCAGGGGTTTATTCCTGAGGAATGGTGTGTCCAGGAGAGTGGGATGTAGAACACACACAGAGGAGGGTTTGTCACATCTCCTGGAGTCTCCCAAAACCAGCAGAGCACAGCAGAGCCCTGGGCTCACGTGGGCACCAAAGCCTTGGTGGTTCCTCTGCTCCCTCCATGGGGACTCTGAAATGCCAGGGAGGAACCAGCAGGGATTTCCTTCTGTGAACTGAGGGCTCCTCCTGTGCCCAACACTGCCTGGTTCCCCTTCCCTCCCCAAATTTCTGCTCCTCCATTCCTCCCTCCATGGGCTGCACATCCCTGCCTGACCAAAGCTGGGTCCTGCATTTGGGGACAACAGCTGGGAAATTGGGAAAGGTCCTGAGGGGGACAGGAGGTGCCAGGGAACAGGGACAGAACAAAGGGAAACAGCCCCAGGCTGTGCCAGGGGATGTCCAGGTTGGATATTGGGAAAACTCCTTCCCCAAAAGGGCTCTCCAGCCCTGGCACTGCCCAGGGCAGGGTGGAGCCTCCATTGCTGGAGGGATTTCAAATCCCTGTGGATGTGGCACTTTGGGGACATGGTCAGGGGTGGCCTTGGCAGTGCTGGGTGGGCTCAATGATCTTGGAGAGCTTTTCCAGTCTTGCCAATCCCATTATTCCATGATTATCAGAGGTACAGGAGACAGGTCTGACTGCTGAACTCACTCTTTGTCCTTCTTGTCTTCCTTCTTCCCATCAGGAATGGGGAGTGTGAGAGGAGCTCCAGTCCCTCCCAAAGCCTTTCCCTGAGCAGCTGCAGCTCCCTGGAAAGAGACAGGAACAACCCCTCTGTCCACACCATGGAGCTGCACAGCCTCCCCCAGCAGCCCCTGGAACTGGGAATTCAAAACTCTGGGAGAGCCCACAGGAGGATTTGTGGATTAATTGGGATTTATACACTTGGCTCCAGCAATTATAGGGATAAAAAAAAAAGGGATCCCAGCAGATGCAGGGCCTCACTTGTCCAGCCCAGTGACACACAGGTCACTTTGGAGATTGCATTGCACAGGACAGGGGGATTTAAACTGAAAGGGGCAGTGTTTAAATGGGATATTGGGAAGGGATTCCTGGCTGGGCTGGGATTCCCAGAGCAGCTGTGGCTGCCCTGGATCCCTGGCAGTGCCCAAGGCCAGGCTGGATTTGGTTTGGAGCAGCCTGGGATGGAGGGAGGTGTCCCTGCCCATGGGATGATCTTTAGTGCTCCTTCCAACCCAAACCTTCCTGGGGTTCTAATTCCCATTTCACCAACGATTCTGTGCAGATAAAGGTCCCAATTAACCCCTCTGCTGCCAGGAATTCCTCTCTGTTAATGGTGGAATCTCTGCTCTGGACACATTTTTTGACACACTCACCCCACTGACATTCCTGAGTTTGATTCCACCAAGGAAAATCTACTTTATCCAGTTCCCAGCCAGCTCTGAGGTGGGCTCTGGGCAGGCCAAATCCCTGGAATTACCTTGGGTTTGTCCCTCTGTCCCTGCTGCTGCTCAGCCTTGAGGAGGTCACAACTGGAGTCAGACCCTGAAGGGATGTCCCTCTGTCCCAGCCTGTACTTGTTCCACAGCCTGAATTCCACTTCTTCCTCCTGTTGGCTGAGGAAATCCAGCCCTTTAGGAATCCCTTCCCACCTGTGATCCCTGCCAAAGTCACATTCCCAAGGAAAAACCCTTTTCCCTGTGCTTTTATCCCTCTACACCCTCCCACACTTCCCACCATAACCTTTTCCACTTTCTTCCCCTCCTTTTCCATGACATTCCTTTAAGGCTCTTTAATATTAAAGCTTTTTTGTTATTATTTTAATACTTTCCAGGACCTTTTAATGGCCCACATCAAACCCTACTCACTCTGCTCAGCCCCAGCCCCTTGTTTGGACCTTTAACCCAGACTGGAGCAGCCTGGGATAGTGGGAGGGGTCCCTGCCCATGGAATGGGATGGAATGGGATGGAATGGGATGGAATGGGATGGAATGGGATGGAATGGGATGGAATGGGATGATCCTTAACCCAAACTTACCTTACAATCATTTTGAACTGTCTGAACACCTCCTGGATCTGCCTGACACTCACAATCTGAGGAAGAGAGGCACAAAGCCATCAATTTTAGAATTAACTATATAAAGGAGTTCCAAATAAATCAGTTTAAAGGGTTTTAAGATTCAGGAAAAGTCTCCCGGAGCCTCCAAACCAGCAAAAATGGAATGAAAGCATGCAACAGACTTAACATGCAAAAAAGAAATTAAATCACAATTTTGTAGTGAGTTTGGGATGAAAAACAGATTCTACAAGAGGCATTTTCACTGCCCCTCTCTTGCAGGAAAGGATTTAAATCCTTTTGTCACCACGTACATCGATTTCCTCAATGAGTCCTCTGAGGTATTTCTGCACTTGGGATCTGATTTCTGCCTTCTGGCTCGTAGTCAGGGGGGTGTAACTCATGCCTGAATGATTTAACTGCAAATAAAAGGTGGAAAAATGAGAATCAGGGAGGTACAAACAGCCCAGGGAGCCTGGGGGGACCACGGGGACACAGCTCAGGGCAGGTCCTGCTGTGGTGGGACAAGGAGAGATGGGTTTGAAATAAAAGAGGGGAGATCCAGGCTGGATTTAAGGAAGGAATTCTTGGCTGTGAGGGTGGCCCAGGGTGCCCAGAGCAGCCCCTGGATCCCTGGCAGTGCCCAAGGCCAGGCTGGAGCACCTGGGACAGTGGGATGTGTCCCTGCCGTGGCAGGGGTGGCACTGGGTGGGCTTTAGGGTCCCTTCCAACCCAAACCATTCTGGAATTCTGTGATTCCACAGCTCTGGCAAACACCTGGAATTGCTGTGCCCAGTTCTGCTTGGGATTCTCATCACCTGACTTGGCAGGAGTTGGGATTTGGGAGCAACCAACCAACAGCAGAGCTTCAGGAGCCTGGAAAAAACCCAGACCCCATCTCCAGAGGGATGGAAATTCCAACACAATCCCTCAGTGTGGGATCTCCAGAGTTTCCCTGAGCCCTGGGGATGGTGCTGGGAGCAGAAGGAGGGACACAACCCCACACTGAATCCACTGCTCCTCACCAATCTGTCCTTCAAGCTCAGCTCTTGCTTCAGGAGCTGGATCTCCTCCTCCAGAGCCTTCACTGATACCTAAGAAGGAAAAAAAAGGGTGAGCAAAGAACTAAATCATATTGGGGAAAACAAAAACTGCTAAAAGCAGCAGAAATTGGCTGCTGGAGAATATCCCAGCTCCCTCAGGGATTGCAGCAGGAATCAGTGGGTCTGGAAATGTTTGGTTTTCCTTTGATTATCTCCCCACAGGACACTTTCTGCTGGGTCCTGCCTGCAGAGCCTGCCCAAGGCACCAAAGAAGGGCCCCTGCTGTTTAATGGGATGAATTCCTGGTCTGGAATTGCAGGGCCCATCAAATTCCAGGCTCTGGGATGTTATCCTGGAAGCCAAGCACTGTGCAGGGCTCACCTGTGCCCTGAACTCAGCAGCTCTGACAGGAACTGGGACACAGGAGAGATTTCCCAGTGCTGGATTCCACTGAATTTCTCCAGAACATGGAATATCCTCAAGGATTCACTGTTTAAAATGTGCTTCCAGAAAGGTGACACAAAACCCTTGGGATTCAGGGAGAAGTGAGCTGAGCTGCTTTGAAACGACCTCAGGAGCACCAAAGCACAAATTTCCCTTCCAATTTCACCTCTTCCAGATTGTTTTTCACTCTGAAAGTGCACCCCAATGTCCTGTGATCCCTTCCTTTAAAGGATTTCATTAATTAACAAATTTTTCTAATTGTGGAGAAGCTGCTCTGTCACCAGCAGCAACAGGGATGAAGCTGCAGGAGGACTGGAGATGATTTCCCTGCATGTCAGGAGAATAATTCACCATCAAATCTCTCATTTTTCTGAATCTCATCAGAAAAATGTGAAATATGCAGAAGAAAGAACTCCTAGGAAGATGTGACCACCAGCAAGGCTGTGCCTTAGCCCAGGGAACTGTAATTAAAAACCTATAAAAAGGTTTAATATGGGTCCTTTTGAGCACCCACTTAAAATCAGCAGCGCCAGCTGGGCTGAGGAAGGGTCATTCATTAAACCACCTCATTTCCTCTGGATTTTGGGGTAATTATCCTAAATATTAATGAAAATATGAAATATGATCACACTGCCCTTCCTGCTGCCCGTACCTCCCGGCAGAAGGGCTCATTGGGGGCAGGCTCTGCTGTCACCCAGTTCATCCTGGTGGCAAAGCGGAGGGAGGACAGCTGCAAAGGAAAGGCCTGAAGTAAATAAAGGAGAAATATTGGCAGAAATAGCATTTTCCTAATCTTTCTGCTTAATTCTGTCAGATCCAAGAGCAGAGAAACAGCAAATCTGTGAATTGTTCCAGGTGATTCCTTCCTGTCTGCTCCAGATCCACCTCACACNAAGAAAAAGAAAAAGAAAAAGAAAAAGAAAAAGAAAAAGAAAAAGAAAAAGAAAAAGAAAAAGAAAAAGAAAAAGAAAAAGAAAAAGAAAAAGAAAAAGAAAAAGAAAAAGAAAAAGAAAAAGAAAAAGAAAAAGAAAAAGAAAAAGAAAAAGAAAAAGAAAAAGAAAAAGAAAAAGAAAAAGAAAAAGAAAAAGAAAAAGAAAAAGAAAAAGAAAAAGAAAAAGAAAAAGAAAAAGAAAAAGAAAAAGAAAAAGAAAAAGAAAAAGAAAAAGAAAAAGAAAAAGAAAAAGAAAAAGAAAAAGAAAAAGAAAAAGAAAAAGAAAAAGAAAAAGAAAAAGAAAAAGAAAAAGAAAAAGAAAAAGAAAAAGAAAAAGAAAAAGAAAAAGAAAAAGAAAAAGAAAAAGAAAAAGAAAAAGAAAAAGAAAAAGAAAAAGAAAAAGAAAAGAAAAAGAATAACTCTGCCTCAGGCTCTCATCTGACAGGAGTCTGTTTTGGAGCCTTTGGGATAAGATGAGCTCCCCAAAGTTTGGGATGAATTAGGCAGGAGGTTTCCCTGTCCAAACCCTTCAGACTGTTCCTTGAAGCCAGCAGGAACAAGGCAGGATTGTGCAGGAATTGCTCCAACTCACGGTCTCTTCCACATGCTCAGCTTCCCCATAGATGTTTGTCACCAGGACAGTGTTGCAGTTTCCCCCTGGGAAAAAAATGAAAATATAAATAAAGCAAATAATACAGTTTTGGATGGTTTTGTTGTTGTTTCCTTTTCTGCAGTGTATTTTATTATGTGCTGATTCAAACAGAGGAGAGGAATCCCAGAGTGGTTTGGGGTGGAAGGGACTTCAGTGATCCTGCAGTGCCACCCCTGCCATGGCAGGGACACCTCCCACTGTCCCAGGCTGCTCCAGCCTGCCCTTGGGCACTGCCAGGGGCAGCCACAGCTGCTCTGGGAATCCCAGCCCAGCCAGGAATCCCTTCCCAATCTCCCACCTAAGGATTCCTGAACTTTTAAGAAGCACAAAGGATACACAAGAGTGTAACTGTCCCTCCAAAGGGCACAGAAAAAGAGGCACAGAGTGGCTAAAAGGTGACATTTGTGTCTGATGGAGCGAGGATGCAGGAAGAGAATGGGAATAAGAACTCTGAGCTGCAGGTGTCTGTAAAGATTCTGTTTTTTAAGATGTCTAAAGCAGCTGTGGCTGCCCCTGGATCCCTGGAAGCGATTGGAGCACCCTGGCATCATGGAGGGTGTCCCTGCCCATGGATGATCCTTTAGGATCCCTTCAAACTGAACCTGCTGGAGTCCAGGACATCTCTGTGGCCACCCTGGAGCGTTTGGGGACAGGACAGGNAGCACCCTGGCATCATGGAGGGTGTCCCTGCCCATGGATGATCCTTTAGGATCCCTTCAAACTGAACCTGCTGGAGTCCAGGACATCTCTGTGGCCACCCTGGAGCGTTTGGGGACAGGACAGGGGGTCTGGGGTCTGTACAGGGGGGTCAGAGCCTCACACAGAGCCCAGGAGGACACTGCCTCTGATCCCTGCCATGGCAGTGAATGCCCACAGTGGATGAAGAATCACAAGCTGTGTGAATTCAAAATAAGCAGTATTTAGTTTATCATAGAATGTAAATGTAGAATCTGGGATTTTCAGTATCTGGGGCTGAATGGACAAGCTGGAGGAATTGGGGAGTGGCCCTTGTGCTCCTTGTTCTTGCTCTCGTCCCCCACTTTGGCTGAGTTGGATTTTAGAGATTGGTTTAGAGTAGAAATGACATGTTAGTGTAGGTAGTGGGCATTGGTAAAATTTTGTAAATAAAAAGTGCATTTTGGATGTGGTTGGGTCAGGGGTGCTGTACATGAGGTGTGGGGCTCTCTGA
>VXBR01001134.1:0-16946 GCA_013400215.1 Cisticola juncidis
CTCTTTTTTGAGGAATTTCTTTATGAATTTGCATATTTTTATTTAAAACAGTTATTTTCAGCTGGTACTTGTCTTTCAACCTTCTGGTGTCTGCGAGTCTGGTTTTAAGTCATAAGAGGTTGTTTCTGTTGATAAGGAAAGCCATGAATTCTTCTTCACTAGAAAATTTAGGGGTCTCTGCAACTGTTATCTTTGTGCAAAGAATTCTTGATTATTTTCTCTCTTTTTTGAGCTAAAATGAATATCACACACACATAGCTTCTATTTTAATTACTAAAGCTTAATGTTAATTACAAAACTACATTCACTATATTATTCAAATGTTAATACAGCATAACTTTTCTACCTAGCATATTACATATAGTAAATATCTGCGTAGAGCCACACAATCTGCCTTTTTGACACTCTGGAACTCTGGTGGATGCAACTTTTTTAGCTTCAAAGCATGGTCAGAAAAGCTGACCTGCAAGAGTCCTTGCAGCAGCTACTGGTAATGAGCATCTCCCTCCACTTTCATTGGCTGCTGCTGCCAGGGAACTCATCAACTCAAAAGTGCCTCACATGTCCTTCAGCATAGAATCACTAATTATTATTAGTGACAATTTCCTTCATTATTCACAGGAATGTTAATCCCCATGCTTTTAAACCGAAGAGGGTTAACTTGATAAATACTCAGTTTCTTTCCATAAATATTGATTCTTAAAGCCCACAGTGCTTTCAGCTGATGAATACACAGCAGCAGTTTTTGTTCTCAGGATCTGCATTTGTTTGCTGCACCATTGGTTGAAATCCAAACCTTTAGTCAAGCTTGTTTCCCTGACTCCTGGCTTTGCACATGTAATGAGAATTATTGTGTGTTCCACTGGTGCCAGCCTGCAGCCCTTAGAGGAGAATGACAGAGTCAGCACTGCAGAAAATAACCCTGTGCAGGCTCACCCAGTGTCCTACTGATCCCCACTGCTGGAACTAATGAAACATAAAGAGCTAATGAAAGGACAGAGTTTGTTTCTACAGTCTATCCTTGCTCAGCTTAAACCACTGCTGGGGGCATTTTGAAAAGTGTTACCTTGAGAACAGACCCTGTTCCATGCACTTTAGGTGTAACAACCTTGCATTTGGGTTGCAGACATGAAAAAAAAATGAAACACACTTCAATTTCAACATAAACCACTTTTTTACTGATTTTCACTAAAGACTGCAATAAAATCTCTGCCTTGTACACATTATTTTGCATATTTGCAAACAAGTTTTCACATCTGAAAACTATTAAAGGGCAGGTTAATTTTGCACATGAGTGCATGTAAGCATATGCAGGTTTTGTATTACCAGTACAGTTAGTACAATATGCACAAAAAATTAAAAGCCTTTATATTTCTTTTCTTGTTATCAAAAAACTATATACTGCTATTCACTGGTGGTTTTTTCTATTCAGCAAGACACTGATGCATAAAGCAAGCTGTAGGCCTCCTGTGAAACCTATACTAAATTCCATATTATTTAAACCTTTCATCTCAAAGCAAATATCCCTGAATAATTTGCTAAATGGGGATATCCTAAGAAATTACTGTTTTCTTCCTGGAATTGGGACCTTCATGCTCAATAGGAAGCTGAGCTGATCACTGCCAATAAAAAGTGTTACCTGGGACCCTTGTCACAGTCTGCTCCACAGTACAAGTTCAAACCAAAAATAGAGAAATACACAAGCAGTACTCACAGCTCCTTTAAAATAGATAAAATGGATAAAATAACCTAAAGATTTAATTTGTTAATGCAAAAAAAATTAAAATAAAATCCTCAATGAAATAACAATGGGACACTGGAACTAGTAATCCCTGGAGGATAAAGGTCCCTCCAGCAAACCAGTGTGACTCAGTATTTATAAACTGCTGAGGGCAGAAACAAGGTAACAGAACATAAATCATATTTTGAATTATAGGTTTTTCTATTCTCTTGAACATTGAAACGTTTTAAAATGTAATAAATTAATATTTTATTTTTTATAAACGTACCTTATATTTCCATAAATAGAAGGATTCTCTCTGCAGCACCAGAAGGACAGACAATTAGGGAATTAGCTGATCTACTGCATTTTGTGACATTATGTGACAAGGGACAACATGACAGACTAATTAGGTAAGCCTCACTTCATTTTTCTTCAGCAAAACTCTATCTGGTAGGCAAGGAGTTACAAGTTGTAATTAACATCAATTATTAATTAATCCATTACCTGGCTTCTCATTTGGGCCAAATGTAGGTGTCCCATTTTAAAACAACATATTGCATTTTACTTTTCAACACTAGCAATACTGAGAAACTTTCCTTGACTTTTCTAATGTAAAAACCAGAGAGTTTTGTTATTTTCATCATAAAATAAGAACATCTCTTCCTTGTTTTTCAGGTGAGCTTGGCACACATTTTGTAAGCCAACTGGAGATACCCTGTTGCTCTGCTCTGGGGTTTGAGTTGGTTTTGTTTACTGCAACACCTTTACCCAAGGAATCATCCTGTGACAGAACTCAGCCCACTGAAGAACCAGGATCTGCTGCCTTCACAGTGATGCAGAAGGAAAACAAGAGCTTAAACTGCCAAAATCTGATGACAGAAAATATAAACCTAAATGGCATCACTGAAGTGATGCCTAAAGGAGTAGAGCACACATGGCTTACATTTCAAAGCCCAAGATTGTAAAAAACTAATCTCAACACAACAAATGTCCTAATTATCACTCCCAAGCCAATTTGTTTCTATTTGTTTAAATTTTCTTTTTTAAAAACAACATGAGAGTTTCAGCTGGATTTGACTCTTTATCTCTTCTCAATTACATAGGACCTGCAGTCCAAAATAAATCTAAAATGACCACTTTTAATAGCATCTAAATCTTTAATTAGAAATTTTTGAAATCACCACTGGATCCCACGTGACATCCTTTATTCCACTCATACTTCTAGCAGGCAGTATGTACTTCAAGGCTAATGTACATGACGGGAAAATATCAAGGGGAAAAAATGTGTGAGCAGGCACTCAGTTGGTAATACTACCCCAAAACAGCACTGCTGTCTCAGCCTCTGGTGTCTTTTTTACCTTTCAGAAAGTTCTTCCTCATCCTGAGAATATTTTGCAGAGATCTTGGTTTAAAACCACACTGTCTAAGGAGAGACCATGTGAGATCTTACCTGCAGCCATCAATTTTAACATTCCAGCCAAACACATTTGGATCAGTACCTGGGACAGTCTCTTGAACAACTTCAAAATGCCAGGTCAGGAGCTCTTGGTTTTTTGCAGTCATCTCTACCAATTTTCAAAGCCATGTGGCCCCTCCAGAGGCCAAGCTCTGCAAAGGCTTTGGTGGTAGAGATACACACTTGGATTTTCTCCAGGCCATACTCCTTCCTCCAAGATGCTAATTTTGAGCTTACATCCCTTATCCTTGGGAAGAAAGATATTTATATAGTAATTTAAATAGATTATTAAAACCTGAGGAGGGGGGAGGGGAAAAAAAAAGACAATTTGGTGTATTGTTTCTATTTGCCACCAAAATCGCAATCCACCAAAATATTCCTACCAAAGCTGGGGGTTTGAAAATAAATAAATCCTTTATGCATGTAACGGGATAGCTCTGGCTTTTGTAGAATAGCTGGGCATTTACATCTCAATCTGACAGGACCTCTGTCAGGAGGTAAAAAAAAACAAGCTTTTCTTCCCCGAACTCAGAGAAACTACACTGTGCAGTTGATACTCCAGATACAGGAGGATTTCACCCCATCTCCTTTGTGCAATACAATATTTCTTTGTTCTCTTTTACTGAGAAGTTTCTATGGCTTCAACAGGAGACTAGGACTTAACCTTCATGTACATAATATTTACTGCTGCTGCATAACACACCAGCCCCTTCTTTGCCATTTCTATTCTCCTCTTTGCTATTATGACACAAACCCAGCTGCACTGGAGTGACAGCCTTCGTGTTCAGCTCTTGATTTTGAGCTGATTACAGGTGATGCTGCATTTGAAGATGACAAGGTAAAAACATCATTTCCACCCCTCTCAACACACTTGGGTTCTTGTTTGCAAAATCAGAGAGAGCACAAAGGAAGGGAGCAGGCACTTGCACCTCTGTGAGTTTGTGCTCCAGAAGAAAAGGGGCACTAATACAGCCTAGGCCCAGTTCTCTAGCAGAAACTGCCCAACACCAAATTCTCTTCAAATAAAATAAGTTTGCTTGTTCCACAGTAACATTAGCAAGAAGAGAAGAATATTTTTTGCTACAGTGCAACATCACACTCTGAGCCACACATATTCTGCTGCTCCAGATCCACCCTGGAACCCTGGGTCGAGTCACTTGAACTTTCAGCTCAATCATTTCCATGTCTATTAAAGGAAGACTCCAATTTCCATCAATCTCTTACTGAGCAGGGACAACAGGGCTTCCCTCACAATTTAAATCTTAAGATGATGAAAATGGGGGGTTTACCCTCAATTCAAAGCCATAATACGACATCTATATTTCCGCCCTTCTATTTAAAATAGAACACAGGGATTCCCTATCAGCTGCTACACCCTGGAAAAGCCAGGTTTTCCTTCAGTCAATACCATTACAATCACAGGTGAAGGGGGATTCCCCCCAGTTCAAACATCGACAGTAATGGAAGAGGAGTTGCTTCCCTTAGTTTAAACTCCTTTTGTCCTCATAACCCCTTTTTTTTTCCTAGGGGCACTGGGGAGGGATTGGCAAGATGAAATCCAAAGGGAAAAGCGGAAAGGTTACCCCTGCAAATCCACGCACCGGCTCACCTGTGGCTGCCTGGTCTCAGGGTTGCTGTTCCCTGAGATTCTCCTCGGGGTTGCTGTTCCCCAGTCAGGTTTTGTGTCTTCTCTCTTGCCCCTAAGTGTTTCACACCGAAGGCAGAGCAGACAAGCTGAGTCCGCCAGTCCGTGTTTCCAAGGTTGTTTATTTTTCATTATCTCAGTTCATTCTTTGCTCTGCCAGGCCTCCCTGGCAGGGTACATTATCTTNCGCTCTGCATCCAAGGGCACCCAGGTGCTCCCCCAGACCCTGTGAGATGCTGGCACCATCCATCCATGAGACAGCCTCCAGGAGCCCACTATAAACCCCTCTCCTCCAGTAGCTCCATACAGAAGTGAACTTAGGGAATCCCTCCATAAGCAGCCCCTGGCAGAAGCCCTCTCCTCGCCCTTATATCTCACACCTGGGGCTGTTGCCAGTATTCAGAGCCACCAATCCACATGGTAACTGCTCTTTTGAACGCTGTGCCCCTCTGCTCAAGCCTGGCTGTGTCCCTTTGAGCTCCTATCTCTGCTTCACCCACCCCCAGCAGCGCCACCCACCCCCTGCTTTCCTACAGGAAAGGCCCTGCTCACCCCCTTCCCATGCTCAGCAGCCACAGAGCCCAGCGCCTGTCCCCCCTGCCAGTGGTTTTTCCAGAGCACTTCCCTGGAAATCAAGCAAAGAAGGCAGTAACAACACTGCTCTTTCTTCTGCACACATGGAAAACACCTATTCTAGCTGAAACTCACCCAGTGGTGGAAAAGTCAGGAGAGTTTCCACAGCAGCATCTTTGCTTGCTGGGAACATGGAAAACCCAGGATTTTCATTCTAGCAAGCCAACAAAGCAGCAGCAAACCAACAGAAGGCTAAATGCAGTGTTCACACTGCAAAACAAAGCTGTGTGTTCTACAGAGTACTTCCATGGAAATCAAGCGAGGAAGGCAGTAAAAACTTTGCTTTTGCTTCTGCACACATGAAAAACACAATCTATAGCACAATCTAACCCAGTGCTGGAAAAAGCTAGGAAGTTGTTGCACCTGCTTCTGTGCTTGCTGGGAACACAGTAAACCAATGGGCATGTGCACTCTGGCAAAACTAGAAACCTGAAACACCAATAGAAGGCTGACTGCAGTGTTCACACTACAAAACAAAGCTGTGTGTTCTACAGAGCACTTCCATGGAAATCAAGCAAAGAAGGCAGTAACAACACTGCTCTTTCTTCTGCACACATGAAAAGCACGATCTATAGCAGAATCTCACCCAGTCCTGGAAAACCCAGTGGTTGAGGGGCAGGGCGCTGGCTCGGGGGATAGCAGCAGTACCACGCTCTGTCCACACGGCAGCAGCACTGCCACCGAGCTCAGCGCAGGGCTGTGACACGCTCTGGGACAGGCAGAGACCGCCCAGAGAGCCCTTTGTATTCCCTTCTCGCCCAGAGAGCCCTTTGTATTCCCTTCTCGCCCAGCATCTGTTCTTATGGTTTCAGGGCACTTGATTGGTTCGTTCCTAGATAGAAACATTATGGCATTATTTTCAAAATTACTACCCATCTTTATTCAGAGTTTCCTACATTCCTGCATATAACAGAGTGGATAAAGAGAGGGTTTCTTTCCAAATGAATTTAGAGATAAATTCCTATTCTTTGCCAATACCTACAAAAACTAAAAACTTGACAGGTTTTAGTATTTTACAGCCACCCCTCCCTGTGAATTTTCTGGCAGCTTTGGGTTGCTCTGGGGGAGAGCAACCAGCATGACCCTTCCTCATTCCCCACTCACCTGTGCCTCCACCGCAGCGTAGCTCCCTCTCCTAGGGACGTTAGGGTGCCCCAAATGACATCCGAGCCCTTGAGTCTCCACCCCCCATCCTGTTTTCCTCACCCACGGAACCGAGTGGTCCCAGCTTGACACAGAACATTTGCTGCAAAGCCAAGAGAAATCGCATTTTGCTGCCAGCACTACAACTGCCTCCACACAAAGGTAACACGAGGCTGCTGCGAGTTGACCTTTGGGCAGCAGCAGCTCCCAGGGACATGAACACTCCCGGCTCCCAGCTGGCTCAGTCCGGACTCCATGCAGCACTCAGCCAAAGCTGGCAGATCAAACTCTCCCTTGGAAGCCCTACCCGGCAAACTCACCTTTCTGGCAGAGAGCAGCTGCCTCTTCCTGCTTGCTGCTGTCAGCTGTGGGATGGCTCAGACAGCTCCGCCGACTGTTCCGCCCCAATGAATGCTGATGCGTTTTCCTCAGTTTCGACAGGAGCTGGAGAGGCAGTTGTTGGGCAAGGAGCCCGGCACAATTGGCTTCTTGGGTGTGTGCCAGCGAGCCAGGGCTGGGACAAGGACTTGTGCTGGAGCTGTAGCCCTTTGGAGACATTTTAGAGGCATGATCCTAGAACATTGTGGAGGCTATTTCCCAAATTCCATTTGTAGCTGGATCTCACCAGAAAGGCCAGTTCAGATGCCCCATACCCCAGCTGAAAAGACTCTCCATAGCACTGAAGTGGCATCGCAGGACACTTGTCAGCAGCAAGGGCACACTTTAAACACTTGCCCTCCCTGCGACTGGGAACACTGGCACCAGGGGCTGCACATTACTCCCCGGTGTGCTGAGGCCTGAGCAGCAGGGCTCACCTACGAGATGAATCCTGGGCACTGTATGACTGACATCATCAGTAGTACGTGACAAAGGTGCAAACATAATGAAATTAAAGGGAGCTCACACAGGAAGGGAAGGAGGAAAAACATCAGCAGAGCTCAAAAGCAGAAATACTGTATCAGTGAGCACCAACATCTTGATTTTTTACATTTAGGGGGTTTTGTTTGTTTGTTTGTTTTTTGATTTGAATTCATACCCAACAGTTGTCTAAGAAATAATGTTATTCCATGTTTATTTTTATTGGTACATAGAACTTGTTATTGGTCTATGAGGCTTTGGCCACACTTGTGGAGATGTAAAATAAGCACTTGGATTCCTCTGGACACATAATGGGCAATGTGTTTCCAAAGTCCCCTGCGGATAAATGCTGTTCTCCTGTAGATCTGCAGTGGTGCTGAGTTTTGGAGAGTGGTTGAAGGGTTTAACCACCTTCACTGTGGGGAAGGCTGATGGACTCCTGAGGGCTGTAGTGATGGTGCTGCCTGGTGCATATCTGGATACAAACTAGTGGAACAGCAAGGCCCTGAAGCAACCAGGACCCTCCTGAGAGGGCCACCAGTGCTGACACCCAGCAGGAACTCACCCTTCTCTCCCAGCCCTGACCAGTGCTGTGGCAGGCAGAGGAGGGAGCTGCCTCAGGAAAATGGAATCTTGGCCCTGCTCCACCAGGTACCAGCCTCTTGCTCAATTAGGCACTGTGCCTTCACCTGAAAGATGACTCCCCAAGGGATGGGCCTTGCAGGCTCTTCCCTTGGAGTGGGAGCAGCACCCCTGCTTTTATTCTGGTGGCAGCCTGATTCCTCCCTGGGTGACAGGGCCAGCCCCACCCAAGCCCTGCAGTTAAAAAACTACCCAGAGCTCCCCAGAGAGAATCATGGACAGGTAAGAAATGCTCCAGCAGCCAAGGCTGGTTTGAACAGCCGCATCCTGGGTGCTGCTTTGCCACCTCCCATCACACAGCCCTGCAGCCAAGAGGCCCCTGGGGTGTGTAGCAACCCACCTGGTGCAGGTGGGACCACTCAGGGAATGTAGCCACAACAGAACATCCTGGGGACCCAAGTCCAGCAGCCACGTAGAAATGCTGTGAGGTCCAGAGACAATGAGCAGTACAGCCAGCCCCTGTCACACCCATGCTGGCAGGGGAGCGGGAGCTGAGAGCACAGGACTGGGTCATACTTTGTTCCAAGGGAGGAAATTCCCTATGTGGTTTCCTTATTGTTTTGAACTCTAACAGTATCGAAACCTTTGTGTTTCTCTGTGTTTAATATACAATTTTCCAATGAGTTGGCTGCTCACAGTTTTTCTCTGTTTCACCACAAAATCGGTTGTAAGTTGTTTTTGGATCAAATCCCAGGATCTCCCTTTCCTCATGGATTCGGAAGGAAAATGTTGAAACTGAGGTGCCTATAAAATACCTGTGGAAAAAAAATCAAAAAGGGTTTATGAGCGGGGGCAAGTTTTTAAAATGCAAGCAATTAGATTTCAGTCTATGAACTTCACTGTTCAGTGAAATGATATGATAATGAAATGATTATATATATACACACAATATAACCATTATACATCTACTATATACATCTCAATTATATAATTGATTATATAATGTCTTACACAACATGTAAACAACCATGGGCCAAAAATCATATTCAGTTTTGTGATGATAACACTAAGCTTTGGCTGAAGTAAAAGCCAGGTTTGCTACCTTGCATGTGCACAAATCCACTGGTCAATCACAGCCAAGCCCCCATCCTTATAAAGTTCCAGCTCCTCCAGAGAGGGTTCAAACTTCACCATCCCAGGCAGCAGCTTCTTGAGCAGTTCAACCTCTTAAAAAAGGAAGGATACAAATTTATCTCTACATGATGAAGAGCAACTTGCTGCTGTTGCATGTGTTTGTTTAAGGGAACCACAGGTGAACAATCAGAGAGCAAGTGACACCAAGATCTACCAACAAATTTTACAATACAGTTGCCAAAATTCACAGCACTGCAGGCAGGGAGGAGAACAAGTGGTAATTGTTGCACATTGTCAAAAGTTACCAATCCTGAAACGACTGTGATCTGCCTACCTTCCTCAACAGCATCAGTGGCTATGAAAACTTTTTCAAGTTTAAGCATCTCCAGGAGGCTCTGGATTTTCTTTACTGCTCCTTGCAGGGAAGGCACATCTTCTCTGTGACCCCAAATGAAGTCTCTCCTTCTGAGATGAACCCCAAGGTATGGGCCTCCTAGAGCCGTGCCCATCTTCACCTATGAGAGAAAGATCATAACTTTGAAGTCTGAGAGCATCACTGTTCACACTGAAAAGCCAGAATGCATCATCTCTGTATAAGGCACAGAATCACTCTGGTTTCAGAAAGAAATTTTAAAGTATGGACTGGACGTAGCTTGGGATACTTGTTACAACATTTAGATCTTGGGTGGCCACCATCATACAAGACAAACTGGAGCACCAAATCTTTGTAAGCAAAAATTCCTCTCCTTGATCAAATAAAACCTCAACTGACAGGTGGCAGCTGAACCTTACACCCACATGTAGAGCTGAAAACAGCAGGAAATTCAAGTTTTCTTTACTGAAATGAGGACAACAAAAATCTGGCCCTCAGAACCAGTCAGGCACACCTTGCCAGACTCTGTTAGCTTGTATCACATAGGGAGAAGAAAGTGCAGGAGGAACATGCGTGTCTTACCTCGACATGAGCAGAAGAGTGTCACTCACAGGTACTTTCCAACATGCCCTACAGCACACAGCCAGGAGTACAAAAACGAAATATTTGTTATGGGGAACAGACTGTTAAGGATTTTACCTTCATCTGTGTCCAGTCCTCCTTGTACTGAGTCCTGTCTGCCTCATCAGTGGATTGAAGGTATCTCTTCCTAAACTCATCTCCCACCACGCGGAGGTGCTTAGCAAACACCATGCTCCGACGGGTCTGTCAGAGTAAGAACAGACTCTGAGTCAGAAAAAAGAGAGCTGAAAATGTGCAGGTGGAGACAGTTTAACACACACAGCACTTCCAGGATGCAGTTAGTTCAAGTATATCTATGCAGTACTCTAAGCAGTGATTTCTAACTTTTATCCAAGCTTTATAGTTTATTTCTAATTATCACCACATTTATAACAAGCATACTCACCTGCCCCAACAATACACAGTAGAGGGAGGACACTGCAGTTATTTACAGAACCCATAATATACATTATATATATATATATGATATGTATATATAATATATAGCCATAATATACAATATAAGTTAAACGTCCTAGCAATATGCCTCACTTTTGGAAATAAAAGCTGGGCAAACACTTTAGTGTGCAAAACACCTGCAAGAATAAAACCTGCTTTAAAAATATTAGGCATCTAGCCACTGACACACCTATGAAATTCAGTGAACAAGTGATGAAAAAAGGAATTATTTCCTTAACCTGTGAATAATAATCTCTAAGATTCTGTGATGCAGTTACCACTGCACACAGCCACAAGTGGCCTTTTTATTAACAGGCAAAAGAATGAAGGAAATCCAAATTTCTCCCTTTTTGTCTACAAAGAAACAGAGAAGGGAGAGATGCTTCTTGGAGGAGTATGGAAAAAAGAGCTGAGGCCCTGGGCCCAAGCTGCAGGGAGTAAATGTCTGTTTGGACATCAGGCAAAATCACTGGGGCAATGTTCAAAGTGCCACTGTGAAGAAATGTGTGTTATGGAGCCATGTGGATTTCATGTCTGTTTTTACAGGACAAGACATACTCAAATATGGTACCTGGCTTGCATTTCCTTCTTTGAGAGGTCACTCTCAATGAACAATTCGTGGCTATCAAACTACTGTTTGGTCCACTTCTGAAAACATGCCATATCCCAAGTGAACAGCCAGATGCTTACAAGACTGAAGTCTGTGTAATTTGTTTTGTAATATCATGAGAGTCAGTTTCTCTTAGGAGTTTTAACTGTATCAAGAATTTACATCATGTTCCATTTTCCTGTGTCTGAACCTTAACATTTTCTTAAAACTTTTATGACAGGAATTATTTTACTATAGACCTTTGCCTTGAAACCCATGGAAATTTTGCCTTTGAAGCCAATGGGGAAGGATTTGGAACAATAATGAGCACTTTATGGAACTCTTTAGAAAAAACTGATCTTGAGGCTGACTAGATAAGAAACTGCTCCCTTCTGATGGTAGATGTGTTGTATAGGGGAGGATCTTTTAATCACCATGCCCTGCAGCACCAGGCCTTTAGGCACAAGACAGCAGGACAAATTCCTGTGTCACATTAATCCACAGCAGCCTGAAATCATGTTAGCACACATTGCTGAAACAGAAGACATAAGTGACTTTCAAGACAAGAAACTCAAGGCAAAACTGAAGCACACATTGGTTATGAATTTTTAGCAGAGCCAAGTAAAAAGTCTAGAGAAGCTGTCTGTAAAATACTCACATTCCAATAATCTTTCCCTCCGTAGTGGTCATGAAGAAGGTTTTCAGCTCTGTCTAACATCACTGACCTATTGAAAATTGTAAAACTGAGTGCAGTTCCCTTAGGAATAGAATTTACATTATGATGTTTTTTACACATTTGCTAGGATAAAGCACAGACTATGATCTCTTTGCAAGGGGAGCATGGGGAATGAGAGACAGGCTCCTGTGAGTCAAATTCTAGTTCTCCACAAGGCAAATTGGGACCCACAGTCTGCTGGGGAGGGAAGAGAACCATGTCACTCGCTCTAGTAAACGTACCCTGACTCTGAAAGTTAACACTAACAAGCATTCCCCACTCCTCACAGTCCTTGCAATAGTTGCTACAGGAGAAACAAGATTTCTGACAGGGAGAGTGATCTAAAGGGGAGAAGTGACCTGTGTGATAATGCTCAGCCTCAGAGCACATGACAACCTCTGGGAAGAAGCAGAAGATCATGAAACCAAACCCAGAGAAGGTGTTTTCTACATGTAGAATAAAATGTCCTACAGTAAACCAACAGACCAAAGAACACAGAGACACTATCTAAATGTGTGGTAGCAGACAGCAGCTTGTGCTTCTCATAAACAAACACAGTTCAGGATTCTGTACTGGAAACATAACTGCACTATCCAAATTCTAAGAAGCAGAAGAGATTTTGAGTTTCAAGTATACCTGACCATAAGATGTGTAGATGTAGTTTGTGAGCACACTAAGTGTTTAGTTTGTGATGATAAGCAAACACATAGAGAAGCACTTCTGCTAAAAGGGATCAAGGTCATTATCTGCATCTCCTTCTACTAAAAAGAGTGGAAGCAAATAACCAATCAACTTCGGATTATCACTGCTGATAATCAGCTGGACACCTGCATGAAAGGTTTTAAATCATCTGGAAAATAGACTAGACTGCTTGTGAAGAAGCATTACTGCATCAAACAGGAAGACTGGAGGTGAAGGAGGTTACTAATCCAAATCCACTGGGAAGTTTCCTTGGAGTGACCACACTTGAAGTGTAAAAATCCAATCCTAGGACCAAACAACTGGTTGTCCAGCCAGAATGGCAACACGGGAGATCAGAGCTCTGAACAATCAGTTTGAAGACACAGGCATGCATGAAGATAAGGAACATCTCACTGACACTGCCTAACAAGATTTCCTGACAGCCTTCACTAAAGGCTTTTAAGAAAACTTGGCACAGAAAGGTTCTTGCATGAATTAAAAAAAAAGTTTATAGACAGAGATAAATGTATGGTTCTCATTGCAGAGAGAGGTCACAAGTGGAAGATCTTTTCATCATATTCCTAAACAACCTACAGAAGGACAAGAAATCAGGTGCCACAGCTTAACAATTATTTTTAGTTCCTCAGAGCAGCTAAGGCCAACTATGAAGAATTAGAGAAGTCTGATCACTGGTCAATGAAGCAGCAGATGAAATCTAACATAGAAGCAAGTGTAGTTAAAAAAAAACAAAAACAACAACATGGCTTCATCTAATAACTAAAGGTCTTGATGGTCAGGAACAAGGACAGTTTGATGCAAACATCAAGGCAACACTCAGAGGTCAAAATAAGGAACTTGTGTCTCAAGAATTAGCAGTAAAAGAAGAGAGCACTTGACAGAGCATGTAATTTGTACTGCAATGTAACAGGTTTAGCCACACTCAGTGTGCAGGAACCTGCTGAATTGCAAAGGTTTGGAGATTGGCAGTGGAGACAACCTAAGACATGGAATGGCTTTCACATGCAGAACAACTAATGGAGCCAGGACTCCTCCCACTGTAGAGGAGACTACTGAGGGGGAATATGCCAGAGACATAAAATCACATATGTTGTGGGGTAGAATATGGATGGTTCAGCATCCCTTCCACTGCACAGTCTAGGGGATATTTGATGATACCTTGGAGGTGGGAGTCACAAAAACTGCCTGAGAGGGAATATAAAATAGCCCAAGGCTATTTGCTCTTAGATTTTAGCACTGCAATCTTTAACTTAACTTACAGTTAAGTGTTTCTCACAGTGTAAATCCTTTTTGTAATGACTTTAAGACAGTACAATAATTTAATAATGAAGTACCTCAACAGTGGGATACAGCCTTAAAATTCCCCTTGTACTTCCCACCCAGCGATGCAGTTGTACAACAATAATACAACAATAATAGTCATACAAGGCAGCATTACATACTATAGAAGTGTTCTTCAGAAGGATGGGAGCCACAATAGAGGCAGATCCTTGGACAGACAAACAAGAGGCGTTTAGACCTCGTGTTTCCTCATAACCCCAGAACCAGCCCCTAAAAGGGAACACAAAGGATTGGTTCCAGGCTTGTATTTTAAATTAATACCATATACAAAACAAAACATCCTAAAAAAATTACATACTATACAAATAAACCGGCCATCTACTTTATGCTGCTCTTCTTCGGAGAGCAACTTTATAGAATTAGATTTTCTCACACCAATACAATGTTTTATTATTGATGGGCTTTTTAAAAACCAAGTGAACTCCAAGCACCCAGATGTTCACAGCAGGCAAGTATCTCTCTGAATACAACAGACCAGAAGGACTGCAAGATGTTACCTGTAGTAGCCATGTTTGTCTTTAGAGTACATCAGCTGATCGATGCATGGCCTTTCATTTATTTTTTCTTCCCATGTTCCTTCTTTCCATCCTTCTGCGTAGCCTTGCAGCACATAAATCTGTTCAATAAAGGGCCCACCTGACTCTGAGCAGAAGGCAAAGCAAAAGATTTGTAAACATGAAAACCCACACTGTAAAGGCATGAATGAGCACCAGTTGCAGCTAAAAATCTGCTAGAAATGCTAATATTACACTGATCTGTCATCCCTGTTTTCCATGTAAAAAAAGAAAGTTCTGTGTGTGCCAGAATACTAAAGGGCTCAGGCAATGGGACTACCTGCTGTCCAACCCAACTCTGTGATTTCATGTGCCAAACACAACAGAATCACTGTCAGCTGAGTAAAACACTCCACGAAGCACACAGGTTTTCAGTGCTGTAAGCAGCTGCCACAGGAGGAGTACCTCCGAGAAAAATGCCAAGTACAAGCCCTTCTTCCCCTAAATTTCAGGGTCTCTACTTGCATTTTCCTGGAAGGCAGGGAACAAGTTTTCTCTTCAGAGCTCTTTGCAGAGGTGTGACATTTGGTGGCCTTTATTTCCTTTACTGAACAAGCCTGTGACACTGCTGCAGATTTGAACATTTAGTCATTAGGTCAATGTCGCACTAAATCCTAAACAAACCAACTTCACCTTCTTATGGAAAGCCTTTCTCTTAGACACAAAAAGTAAGGGGTATTTCAAGTATTTGCAGCATCAGCTATAAAAAGTAAGTTCAGAGAAGAACCCACTTTACAACCACCATATCCAAAAAAAGGTGGCTTGTCTGTATTTCAACAAACCGCCTCTCTCCTTACGGTCTTGTCATGGTCAAAACCAGACAGAAATACCACAGGTGAATTTAACCACAGGCATTAATTGTCTGTCTTTGGGGTTTCCAGAAGTCAAGGGGGCAGCAGTGCTACATCAAACAAGCTGCCAAGTAATTGGGTTATTCCACTGTAATGGTTGTGTAGCTCAGCAAAACTCCTTCCCATCCCTCTTCTTGTTACCTCTTACGATTTTTTTTTTTACATGAAATTATAAAAGCCCCTACAAAGAAACCATATCAAATATTTAGTTAATTGTAGATTGCATGATCCTATACCCCACCTGCAAGGAACTGCTCATATTCGATGACAGGGATGTTCCTGTTGAGGCTTGGAATATCAAAGAACTGAGACCAAGGGATCCGAACCTGGAGGATGTCAGGGCTCTGCCAGTGATACAGACGTCCCCAGGGAGGCAGAACCAACACCCAGTTTTCGCTTTTCCGCAGGGTGTTTAGAAGGGAAGCAATGCGAATGTAGACATCTCTGCGAAGGTTGAACCCTTCAGGGGGGTTTACATCGTACAAAAGGTATCTGGGGAGAACAAAGGAATACCATTATTGCTGGTGATGTCTTAAGTTTTAGCTTTCATGTTTTTCACATTCTGTGCTGCCTAGGGGTATAGCTCCGAGCCTCATATTAAGTGCCAGTAAGCTCTCTTCAAAGGGTGGGTACACCAAACAAATCCTTTTCCTGCTGAAGACCAAGTAAAACTTTTAGGCCCAAAAGCATAAGCAACAGTGGACTGAAGGGAGGAACAAGATGGATGGGACCTCACAGCCTGAAGCCGTAACTGGACAATTAAACCCCAATATGCAAATAGACCAAAGCTTATAAAAATGTAAGACCTCTTGACCTTTCAGCCATTTTTTGTGACCATTCTTAGTCCACCGTGGATGTAGCCTTGGTCAGGCCCTGTCCTGTCCTAGAGGCCTTTGAACAAATACCTACTTTATTCACTAGCTCTGTCCAGTCTCTGTTTCAGGTCAGCCTTCCCAAGGCATCACTGGGAGCACATTGAGGCTATCACACATTTTTCATTTTTCATCCAACAATCCTGTGATGAAACGGTTGGGAAGGAAGCTGTTCCTCTTTTTGAGTTTGTGGTACTCGGAAGGGGAAGAAGTATGGGAGGTCAGAGCAGTGTGTGCTGCAGGGGCTGGGAGGGCCACTAAGGTCTGCTGGTGAGGTGGCACATGGCAGATGCCTTTCTTGCAGAGGGTCCAGGAGTGGAGAGTCTCACATATCCTGAGTGTAACATGGGGTGTGTGATGAAAACGGCAAAATCACTGGCATGTCACCCAGGCTAGCTCTTGTAAGCTAGACACAAAAGAAGGACGACATGCTCCAGAAAAGAAGAGGAAAAGAATGCAGTTTGGAGCTGGATGATCCCTCTGAGATCCCTTCCAACTCAGGATATTCTACAGACAAAAGCCCTCGGACAGCTGCAATGACATCTTCCGCAAACGACCCATAAAAGCACCAGCAGGCAAAGGAGGCCCTTTACCAGCTGATGGCCGAGACACCGCAGGTCGCCCGTGCGAGGGACACCTCATGGCGGGGGGAGATCCCGGCGGGAGGAGATCCCGGCGGGAGGAGATCCCGGCGGGAG
>VXBR01001134.1:18648-41453 GCA_013400215.1 Cisticola juncidis
AGCCGGCCGTATTCGGCCAGGGTGGCGGCCCCGCCGGCCTCCCCTTTCCGCCCGCCGTCACCTTCGCGGCGCCCTACGCGCTGGGCCAGGCACCGGCCCCGGCCGGGAACGCGGGATTCAGCTTCAGGCCGCCTACCAGCCTGGGCGGCTTCCCGANGGATCTGCTGCGCAGCCAGGCCCGCGAGCAGCGGGAGCGCGGCGATGGCCCCGAGACCGAGCGGGGACCCACCGAGGAGCCGCCGCCGGCCGAGCCACGGGACCTCGCCCGAGAAGGTGGGCGGGAGTCTGGTGGGGCAGCCCGGCCGCCCGGGTGTCTCCCCGCTTGCTGACTGCTGTTGTGTTCCTTCTCGTCACAGATGCGACCCCCGCCGCCCCTGCTCGCCGGAGCCGCGGCAGCGAGAGCACGGAGGGACTGGGGGGCCCACCAGCCGCGGAGCTGACGGCCTTCCAGTGCAAGAACATCCCTGACTACCTCAACGACAGGACTGTGCTGGAAAAACATTTTGGCCAGTTCGTGAAAGTTCGTCGGGTCATGACTAGGCGTAATAAAAAAATGGCTGTTCTCCACTTTTTTGATCATGTGAGTATCAGAAGTGGCATAACTCTTGGGAGTGTTCAGCCTGGAGAAGTACTTTAGAGCCCTTTCCAGTGTCTAAAGGGGCCTACAACAAAGAGGGAAAGCAACTTTTTACTGTGACAGACTGGGAGAGGACAAGGGGAAACAGTGTAAACTTTCAGAGGAATTAGATGTAAAGAGGAAATTATTTGAAAGTGATGAGACCATGGCACAGGTTGCCCAGAGGAGCTGTGTCTGCCCCATCCCTGG
Source organism: Cisticola juncidis (assembly GCA_013400215.1). NCBI lineage: Eukaryota > Metazoa > Chordata > Aves > Passeriformes > Cisticolidae > Cisticola > Cisticola juncidis. Next base: position 19,475 of record VXBR01001134.1, read on the forward strand.
AAGCATCTGAGGCCAGGTTGGATGGGGCTTGGAGCAACCTGGTCTAGTGGAAGGTGTCCCTGCTCAAGGCAGGGGGTTACAGCTGGATGGTCTTTCAGGTCCCTTCCAACCCAAACCAGTCTCTGATTCTATGAAGAAAGACAAATCTGAGTGCTTGGGTAGGTCCAGCAGTGATGAAAACTACACTCTTGTTTATAGAAATGCAGCTTTTTTTTTATGGTGATCAGTTCATCTGATTGCGTGTAGATCTTAAGTGAGGTTGAAATACAGCAACCAGAATTTTTCGGGAGTCAATAAAGGTTTCTGTGGCAAAAACTGCATTGTGCATTTCAGCATTGTGATGCCAACAGGTTTCTGTGCTCTGCTTTTGTTTTCTTTCAGGCCTCTGCAGTTCTTGCCAGAAAAAAAGCGAAAGAGTTGCACAAAGACATAGTAACGTTTTGGCAAAAGAAGAAAACAAGTAAGTCTGTGTTTCCAGACTACTGAATGATGTCTAAATAGTGTGGCAGCTGCTCTTTTTTCCCCTGATGTGCTGAGGATGATACCTAAATTATCTCCTAGTAGGGAGATACCATGGTTGAATCCTTAATGCAGTCACACAACAGCAATATGGTGATGTTCAGCTTTCTGCTTCTGTCCAGAAGTAGGATGTTCTTTGGGGATGTAAGAAAACTCAGTCTGAAATGCCTTGCTGCCTGCCTCAGATCATGGACTGGGATGTGGACTTCCAGGAAAAGGTTCTGAGAACCAACGTAGGGAAAGTGACCTCAGAATCTCTGTGGTGTAGGCTGAGGTTGCTGTTCTGTGCATCAATAATTATACACTGTTTGAACCAAAAAAGAGAACAACCTACAGAGTTTAGGAGTGGGAAACCTGGATTCAGACCCTACCTGGGATGAGGGCGAGAGGAGATTGTTCAGTCCCCAGGGGAATACTTATAATGTCCAGTGCTTCCCTTTCTTTAGCTCCATGAGTGCAGCATGTGTGCCTGTGAGAGAGCCCAGCCTGGGGGTGCACTTCAGCTGCCAGCAGATGAATGGTTCATGTCAGCTTTGACCAACCACAGCCTTGCCTTCCAAAAAACAAACAGCTGCCAAGTTCTCTCCCTGTGAATTAACATCTTAAACAGCAGCTCTAGGGCTGCCTCTTTGTCAGTGTCATTTTATCATGGTGTTATGTCCATGGCAGCATGTGTGGCAGCATTCTGAAATAACTGTTCTGGGAAGGTTTAAGAAATCCAGCTGGTGGAAAAATTGTCTCAAAGAAGAAATCCTCCCTTTCTGTAAGGGTTAACTCATGCCGACCTGAGTCTGAGCTTGGATATGTGAAATACTTTCAGTAGGAGCACTTGGAATTATTACACAGGTGAAAAGCATTTCATATCCCATAGGCAGTTACGACTTGTGTATTGTATCACAAACCTGAGAGAACTGCTTCAGTTGAGGATCAGACTTCATTTACTGATAATTACAGTTATTGTGAAATGATATTGTCTGGAAAAATCCTTATTCTTTATAGAGTAATGACCTTGATAGCAATTGGTGGAAATTTGGTACAGCTCCTAGTGGAAGTTGTGGAAGTTTTGCATGCATGTACAAAACTAGGAGTCTTAGTTTACATCACCACCTCCAGGGCGTCAAGAAAGAGCTGTTGCTTAAACTGCTTGGCAGGTACCTGGTTTCATATTTACGTGTCATTTCAGGTCCAGCAAAAAGAGAATTTTCATCAAAGGAGAAGAAAGCAGGTGAAGATGAAGGAAGGCAAAGCAGTGAAGAGCAAAGCTATCAGCATTCCCCTCTTAGAAAACCTTTAATAAGATCTTCTGCCACCAGTGCCATGCCTGGGAGAAGGTATGCCTTCTCCTCTGGGGATCCACCTGATAGGAGAAGGAGAGCTTGGAGAAAACTGGTGACCACTGTGTGCCAAATAGTCATGTTTTCAGGGAGGCTGCTTCCCTTCTTTTCTGGTTTGTCTGAATTAGAAGCCCTCAGCTCTCACACTTTGTCAGGATATTTCAAATGGTTTATTAGGGTCTTTTACTTTGGTCTCTGGATTTTGTTCATAAAAGCATTTGCAGTATGAGGCATGAGGGAAGTGAACAAACAGTGCAGAGCTCAACTAGGACCAAGCAGTAATGACACTGTTTCTGGTCATGATTCAATGAGTTTCTCAAGCAAGCAGTTTCCTTTGGAGGCAGTTAGAGATCTGTGGGATGAGCATCTCCTTTTTGGAGTAGTTTGGATCATTGTCTCATTTCAAATGAACAGTCTTTCTGGTTTGTGGCAGTCACAGAAGCGGCAAGGTTTTCAGCTTTGTTATACCTCAACGTGTCTGGTCTGCCAAAAGTAATTTGGTATGTATAGCCATATAACTATAAAATTAGTAATATGTTGTGAAGGACTTGATTTAAAAAGCATGTTTGTACTTGGCCCTGTAAAATCTTTAAATAATCTCTGTTGCTATAGAAAGCACATTGGGTTTGTCTCCATACCAGCAAGCCAGTTCCTAGCTTAAAATACAAACTGCGGTGCCGTAGTGATGCAAAATGCTACCAGAGCCATCAATTTCTGTCCTCTCCATGACACTTTCAGTAATATTTCTTCTGTTAGGACTTCCTTCACAATGCCAGAACTCTTGGCAATGTTGTCAGGGCAGTGCTGAGGATTTAACCAGATTAACTCCTGGTGTTGGTGTTAGCTCAACACATCCATACATTGTTCACATGTGAACAAAATACCCTTCTAAACAGATGCTAGCATCCTAAAGAACAGTGAACTGATTAAGAGCAGGGCATGCACTAAGGCATCATTATTGATAAAAAAATCTCCTGTTTTTAGTTCTCCGGCAAAGAAGCCTGGCCTTCGAAAGGCACTGCAGTTTGAAGCAGAGCTGTTTGATTCCAATTCTGAAGGGCAGAGCTCAGAGGGCTTGGGAGCTTCAGTGTCATCTCTCAGTAACCTGGTAGGATTGGTGGCTGAGACATCTGAAGAGAGATACAGGCTCTTGGACCAGAGGGACAAAATCATGCGACAAGGTAAGTAACGTAAGCAAATGAATGTGACATTTGTTTCTTTGCTGGAAAGAAGTGTTTGGGTTTTGTGGCAAAGCTGTTGTAATACTGTGGAAATGGCTTAAAAGAGAGTTTAATGTGGAAGAGTGTATAAAATATTCTCCTAGTGTATTATTTTATGTATTTTTTTCTTGCAAAACACATGAATTACTTATTGCACATGCAATATCTTGTGTAAAGGGAAGGCCAGAATATCCATCTTCTGTGAAGGAGGGCACGTTGGGAGATCTGCATCTCTATAGACTCTTTAAAGAAAGTTACCCAAAGCCTTAACTGCATTTCATAGAACCACAGAGTTGTTTGAGTTGGAAAGGGCCCTAAAGCTCACCCAGTCCCACCCTGCTGGCATGGGCAGGGACACCTTCTACTATCCCAGGCTGCTCTAAGCCCTGTCCAGTCTGGCCTTGAACACTTCCAGGGGTGCAGCTGCTACGGCTTCTCTGAGCAACTTGTGCCAGTGCATCTAGTATTTCTCCAAATTCAAACTTACACAGCTGAAAATTATTTCAAGAAATGTCCTTTAGTTTCACAGTGGTGGTTGTAACACCTTCCATGCTGTTCTTGCAGTTTCAGAACTCATCCTATTTCTCATTTAAGATCTTATTTTGAATATTGACAAACTTCGTGTCCACTTCATGCAGAGTTTTGAAATTGCTGGTTTTTAGGATGCAAAACATTGAGTATCTTTTAAAAGCTTCAGTCTTTTCAGCAAAACTTGCCATATGTGCAATACTTGGAGAGACCTCAGAGTGGGGAGAACCCTTGTGGGGATTTCTGGCTATATCAAGTTTTGGGTACAGCCTTGCATGCTGTACCAAAACAGGGCTGTTTTGGCACATCAGAGTAATAGCTTATTGTGAAGAAAAAACCCAAATCCCAAGAGATGCTTAGTGTTTGTTCAATTATTTCTGGTTTTGTTGTTTTTTTTCAGCTCGAATAAAAAGGACTGATCTTGGCAAAGCAAAAACTGTGGTTGGCACTTGCCCAGATATGTGTCCTGAAAAGGAGCGTTACATGAGGGAGACAAGAAACCAGCTCAGCATCTTTGAATTGCTTCTAGGAACTGACAAGGTATGAGATTCCCAGGATATCAGTATGCCTGATGCTCATTGGAGCTGTCCATATTGTTTAGCTGATTACAGGGGTAATTCTGGTGCAAAAATTCTATAGTCTGTTTAATTATTCAATTCCCCACTGGAAAACAAGATTTGGGTTTTCACTCTGTCACATCTTTTATTCAGTTATTTAGAACTATAGTTCTAAAGCTGTAATTACATACTTTATGTAATTATCTATAGCTATATATTGTCTTAAAGGTTATGAGTTTGTGACTAAGTCAACACTTCAGTAGTCTGATCCTTACTGAAGTTAAAGGGATGAGTGGGGTGAAATCCTCTTTACTTCTGGGAAGCTGTACATACTTCTTGGGTTTTGATTCTGTTCCTCATCTCCTGCAGGTGGATCATGCAGCAGCAATCAAGGAATATAGCAGGTCTTCAGCAGATCAGGAGGAACCTTTGCCCCATGAACTGAGGCCGTCTGAGGTGCTGAGCATGACCATGGACTATTTAGTGACAAATATTATGGATCAAGGAGAAGGAAACTACCGAGAGTGGTATGACTTTGTCTGGAACAGAACTCGTGGAATAAGAAAGGTAAGCACTGTGAATGGAGATGTTTGGTGATAAAAAGCAAAAGATCCCCTCATGCTGTAAAAAAATGAAGGGAAAGGCAATAGATGTTGAAAGGTTTTGAATTGCAGAGTAACTCAAAGCACAGTGAAAGGGGTTTTGCAGAGATAGTGCCAGGTGACTGCTCTTCAACTAGTTTAAAAATACATGCAATGTATTCTTTGTATCCTGTTAGGATATAACCCAGCAACACCTCTGCAACCCGCTGATGGTGTCTCTGATTGAGAAGTGCACTCGCTTTCACATCCACTGTGCTCACCACTTGTGTGAGGAGCCCATGTCCTCCTTTGATGCCAAAATCAACAATGAGAACATGACTAAATGCCTGCAGAGCTTGAAGGAGATGTATCAGGATTTGGCTAACAAGGGGATTTACTGCAAGAGTGAAGCAGAGTTCCGAGGTTATAATGTCTTGCTGAATCTCAACAAGGGTGATATTCTCAGGTGAGAACAAGACATCACTTGCTTTCTCTCTTTACCTCTGGGAAGAATTGAGTTTAGGATAAAATCCAGACCAATTGTAATGGTCCTGATTTTAATTCTGTGCTGTTACAGGTTGCTGTTGAATTGTGATTGTTCAATACTGAAGCAAAAGTTTTGTCCCGGTCTTTTGTCTCCACAGAGAAGTTCAGCAATTTCATCCAGAGGTTAGAAACTCGCCTGAAGTTAGATTTGCAGTTCAAGCTTTTGCAGCATTAAACAGCAACAATTTTGTGAGGTTTTTCAAGCTTGTGCAAGCAGCTTCCTACCTGAATGCCTGCCTCTTACACTGTTATTTCAACCAGGTGAGGAAAAAAAATAGGTGAGATGGAATTTGTTGCTGGAGATCAGCCAGAGTCAAGACAGCACTCAATATGAGTTAGAAATCTTGCTTGTTTATTCAGCTATTTGGCTTACATTTATTCTGTGCTAAGCATATCATGCGCCTTACTCTGAACACCATTGGTTAAACCACAGTGTTCACACGTCCTTGCAGAATACATAATTGGCTTAGAAGCTCTGTCCACGTGGCTGGATGCTGTGAGCCTTCTCCAGCTTATGGTCAACACATCCTGTCTGGCATCCTGTTACAGCTATTACTCCAAACTTTACTTCATCCTTATCCCATCTAAAGAACAGTTCAAGGACGTTTCAGCTTCCACTTATCCTTTAGGCTAAAAGCAGGATTGTGCACATGTCCCTGCTTTTCCAGCCGTGCATCCACAGGATATTTTTTTTAAGTATTGGTGAGTAAGACAGTGTAGGATTTGGGGGAAATCAGCAGAAAACTTAGTACATATTGAGCCTTAAGAATAATGTTACTGTTTCTTTAGAAGTGTTGAAATTTATTGGGACCTTTCTACTGTGATATGAAAGGCAAATAACTGATACGCTCTTGTTTTTCTTGTAATTGTGTACAAATAAATATTTCTCTGTAACATAATTGGGAAGAGAGAAGGAGGCCTAAGAGTCTTGCAAAGCAAATATGGACCTGAACTTTCAGAAGACCTACAAAGTTGTTTTTTTTCTGCACAAGAATCACAAAGGGATATGTTCAAAACAAATATCATGAAAGAGGAACAGAAACTAAAAAGCAAGTGCTTGAAATTTAAAAAGAAAGTTGCAAGTCTAAATACTTGCTTGTGTGGATGCTTGATGACAAAGTATTGGTGTATTTAAAGATGGTTGTCATGTTTATTTTACTCTTTATAGATTATTTTGGGTTCTTCCCCAGTGGTTATGTGTGTTTTTCTATTCCCCCAGATTCGTAAGGATGGTCTCAAATCCCTCAATATTGCCTACACTGTGAGCACCCAGAGAAGCACAGTGTTCCCCCTGGAGCACCTGGTCCGCATGCTGCTGTTCAAAGACTGCGAGGAGGCAACTGATTTTATAAGTTACTATGGCCTGAGTGTTTCAGATGGGTAAGTGTGAGGAAAATGATGCCTGGGGAGGTTAGCCTGATGCCAAGCAAAGGGGTAATGTGGGGGAGCTGCTTCTGAAGGTTGGAACCAGAGAAAGAATGCACCAAGATCAGAGGATGGGTCTCCATAGGAAATAAGGACACAGTTTGGCTTTATGGGAAACTAGCATTGTAGTGATGCCTGTAGGGTGGAAAAAAGCTGAACAGTGCAAACTAGCTGTTAGAGGATGTTAGAAGACAGCAGTTCAGAGATAAGTGTCTGCCATGAAAATCCATGCATTGTAAGGTGTGTTCATCCAAACTTGGAATTTTGAGAGACTGGAAAAGAAAAAGAACCACTCGGATGCCTGTTAGTCATCTGTTCCTGTCAACATTCTGTTTCAAAACAGTGAGTTTCAGAATTGAAAGTCTGCAGGTTAGTGGAGCTTTGAGGATGTACACATGGTTGTCACTTGTGTTTTTCCGCAGGGGTTATGTGGAGTTGAATCGCTCAGCTTTCCTGGAGCCAGACGGATTACCCAAACCACGGAAATCCCCGTTTGTCAGCCAGAAGCTCACTGTCTCTGTTGGGGAGGTTGTGAACGGGGGGCCCTTGCCCCCAGTGCCCCACCATGTGCCCATGTCCAGCTTCAACGGGCAGAACAAGTACATTGGTGGAAGCACCTCTATGGATCAGGCCAGCAGTAGCCAAAAACTCAGTGTGGAAGCAACAGGTGAGAGCAAACCTGCATCTTAAGTACTGCTCAGAACACACTGTCGAGGCAGGTCTGTGAGCAGATTTATTGTACAAAGCAGAAACTGTTTCTGGGTTCCAAGACTGAAACTGCACTGAAATTTAGATGTAAGGAAAGGACTACAATTTAAATCATAAGAGAATCACAGAATGATTTGAGTTGGAAGGGACCTTAAAGCTCATCAAGTTCCAACACCCTTGACACGGCAGAGGCACCTTCCTCTAGACCAGGTTTCTGAGGTGTATTTAAGTATCTGCAAAAGTCAAGAACAACATGATTAATACGATTTATTTCCAAATTCTGGAAGTTCTCTATTGAGCCAAATTTTGGCAACATAAGTGAAATAACAAATGTTTGACTACTTCAGAAAACCAACTTCCCTTTGCAGTTTGCATGTTTTTTATTTGCAGCTGTTCATTGCCACTGTGTATAAACATGTCAGTTTTCAGGTTAACTGAATGTGTGCTTTTCTGTCCTTGCTGGAAGTACAGATAGAGTGTGTAGGTGCCAGGTGTGCCTGACCTTAAAAAAAAAACAGTTGTGTTGTTGGAAATACATGTGCTTGGTAATGGGTGTAATGTGCAATTAAATGCTTAAATGTTTTGCAGAAAAACATAAATGTAAATCAGTTTCTATGATATATTTTTAACTTTAGGGCAGCAAGTAGCTGTTATGGATTTATTTTATGACCCGCTGAGTTTTATCAGACAAGCCAGTTTTTTGAAGATAAAATTTACTTCTGTTTGTGACTGATCTGGTCACCTTAATTTTTCTCCTCTTCCCTCCGAAGAAGGAAGAGTTGAAAGCAGAGGTGTGGATTTAGAGGCCCCAGCAGTGAAGGTCCAGCCCTCACCTCATCTTCTGCCCTCACTGTTGCCTCGTCAGCTCATGCCAGTCGTGCCCTCTGCACAGCCCATCTCCCAGCCTGCCACACAGCCTGAGCCTCCCCCTTCCAAGCCTCAGCCTGGCTACTCGGACACGGTAGGGAAATCTAAACCCATCAGGAAATATTTGGGAAAGATCTGTGAAATATAACAAAAAGTAACCGAATTCTTACCACATTTCATTTTTCTGGAACATGCATGTAGTTCAAATGAGACATGACACAGTTTCTTCCTGTGGGTACGTGACCATTAATGTTGGGTCTTGAATATGCAGCCCATCTACCTATGCTGTTTTCCTCTTTCCCACACGAGTTTATGTGTGCTGATGCTGAACCAGTCTCTGAGTGTCTCATTGCTTTGTACAGTACAGTTGCCATATTCTACCTAGATAATGGCAAATTTCAGTGAAGGGTAGACCTGATAATTTGAAATAAATCAGCTAGAATGGAAGTTTAAAGTAAGAAAACAAGATTCTCTCCTCATTTAACGGTTTCCTGAATTAATTTGCCCATATTTAGTACAAAGTGCTTTTGTTTATAGGTTGTTACTAACCCTTTTAGATAATCTAAATAGTCTGAAGTTTGCAGGCTATTGTGTTTGTTAAGTTGGCTCAGTTTAGAAGCAGAAATACAAGTGCAGCTGTGAGTTACAGTCAGTTAAGCAAGGCTGGAGAGCCTTACTCCCAGTTTGCTCCTAAGAAGGACTTTGGTTCAGCTTCTTCCTCTGCTGTGTTGCAGGACATTGCCGAAGTGGTGGATGGATTAGTGCATGATGTCCTCGAAGGAGAGTGCAGAGAAGTGGGCAGAGCAGGAGCAGCTTACGTGGCTGCTGCCATCTGGTAAAGAACATTTCTTGCAGGTTCTCCTAGAGTCTGTCACCTCAGCTGCCCCTTGCCATAGCAGCACCATGTGTGAAGATGGTAAAACTAAGCACTGCCAGGTCTGTCATAGAGACTCTGTTACTGATGCACTGAAAGGGAAAGCAGACCTTTCTTCAGATGTCTGTTACATCCCATCCCTAGCCTAAGGGAAGGCTGACCCAAACCTCTGGAAGGTTTGCCTGGCAAGAAACCTCTGTCATGGAAGGGAAGGTGCCCAAAGGGGGACAAGAGGAGCAAATCCAAATCTAGTTGCTTCTCTGCTTCTGATAAATTCCCCATCCAGAGCAGTCAGTAGAGTCATGGATGTGGGATGTGACCCAAACAGTTGTTATTCCACCACTGTTTCATAGTTACTGAATGGCAACAGGTGACTCAGACTGACTAAAGTCCATTCCCTGTGATGTCGTGATCAGCAATAAAATTGAGTTAGAGGAAGAAGTTGGAGATTTGTGGCTTTTGGGGTGGACATTGATTGGATACTGTCTGGGTATTGATCTTCCCATGGGAAGTGATGACTGGCTGCATTTGCTTTGCTTGATGGGGAAGTGGGCGTTTGGCCTTTCTGTATTACAGTGTATTTATTTTCATCCATGAGTTTTCCTTTCTTCTTATTTTCTTCCCTGTCCTGATGTGGGGAAGGGAGTCAGCCAGTATCAATGTGGGTGCTTGGCTAATGGCTGGAGTCAGCCCACCACAGAGAGCAAGGTGTGGCTAAGAAAAACCTGGGGCTTTGAATGAAAACATTCTGGCTTTGAGAAGAGATTTGGTGTTTCTGCACAGTACCTCAGAGGCCACCTTGGAGGAACTCGTGACTGAGGTGATGGGGGAGATCCTCAGAGAAGTGGCTGGAAACATGCTCAGTGTGGAAAGGCAGCGTGTGCAGGAGGAACGGCGCAGGGTGGAGGAGGAGAGGTGAGCCAGTGCTTTGGCTGTCGGGCAGACTGGGCTGGAAACACCCTGGACCATGTAAGAACAGCTGTGCCAGCCTTTTCCAGCAGAGTCCTTGAGCCTGTGCTCAAACCCCACGTCTGTCTGCCACCGTGGTAGAGCAGTCTCACCTTGAACTCCCCTGGGATTGTGCAGGCAGGGTTCCCCTCCGCATTCTCATGTGATCTGCTGGTTAGCATTTTGGTCACCTCTGTTGGAAGGAACAAATGGTGGTGGGAATTTTAGGAACTTTTATTTACCCAGTGCTTCTAGAGAGGAACATGCATCTGCTGTATGCAGAAGCTTTTCCTTCTGAGTGAGCTACTTGTTTGTAGCTTTGGGGTAAGAATAAATAGAATCCTGGAATGGTTTGGTTTGGAAGGAACCATAAAGATCCTCTAGTTCCAAGCCCCAGCCATGGGCAGGGATCAGGTTGCTTAAGGAACTCCATTGGGAACTACATTGTCATCTGCGTTTTTGAAGGAAACCTGGCTCCATGCAAAGCTGTTTATTTAGAAACCAGATGGTGGGAAATAATTTTAGGTGCATTAGCTGTTTGACACTGCATGTAGTTCTTGTATAAGTAAGCAGCAGGTTTGCCAGTGTAAATTTTTTCACTTTTGTAAATATTTTCTCTGTCCTTCCAGGCAAAAGCAGGAGAGAGAAGAGTTAATAAAGCAGTTGAGCCAGTTGCTGGGAGTGGAATTAATAGAAGAAGTAATAAAGGAGGGTGTTAACGAAGCTTCAACCAATGAGTTAAGGTATGTACAACATGCTGCATGCTGTAGTTCCCAAGGGTTTCCTAAATGTGTTGGGCTTCCCTGTTTGCATCTGAGCCCATTGAATTGGGATCTGCTGGAGATCTCCTCATCAGTCGTGGTTTGTTTTATTTGGAACCAGATGTGCCTTAGAAAGAGACCGACAAGCCCGGATTGCCCGGTGTTCAGAAGAAGTGTGTGGCCACTTCATGGAGCTCTTTCTGGAGGATGAAATTTTCCAGATTGCCAAGGAAACCCTTCAGGAGCTCCAGTGTTTCTGCAAATACTTACAACGGTGAGTTACCACCCTGGGACATGGCTGCTTCTCCAATGGGAGCATTGGCATGGAGCAGTTAATAGAGATGGAACTACTGTTGTCTGGTTGTGTTCTTTTTGAGACAGTTTTTTCTGTCTTTTCTCCACGATAAAGGTAGACCTTACAGTCTTAGTACCAGCCTCTGCTAAATTACTGTATGTGGGGAGGGGATCACACCATGTTGTAGTCGGGTAATGAGCTTGGTAGGAGATTGCAGCTTCATTCTGTCTAGAAACTGGTAATAGTTTATCCTTGTATTCTTTCTGATGGTTACTGGTTTTCCTGCACATATGCTTAGTGTGTTGTGGTTGTTGTGGTGTTCATTATACAAATGTCTGGTGACAGAAGTTTGCAGAAGAGTTCATGACCTGTTTTTCTGTTCTCTTCTAAAGGTGGAGGAAAGCAGTGGCAGCTCGGACGAAGTTGAAACGTCAGATGAGGGCATTTCCAGCTGCTCCCTGTGGCTTGGATTCCAAACATCAACTGAAAGCACTGTCCCCCAGTGCAGAGTGGCCTATAGCCATGGAGAACTTGTGCAAGAGATTTGTAAACCTGGGAAATGGAGGAAAGCTGGGAATCTCTTGCACAAGGTAAGGATACTTCCAGTTGGCAATCTGATTGATTTTTAGAAGGTAAATTACCAAAAATTCTTCCATTGTGAATGTTAGTGGGTTTGCAGAACTGTTTCTTCTTAAATAGCTTCCAAAAGACTTTCTCCACAAATGCCATGACTAAGACTGAAAATCCAAATAATTTTTTCTCTTAAAAGCAACATTCTGAGGCCTCTGTAATATTTCCCAGTCCTCAGTTCTTAGATTTGTTTAAAGGACCTGTTTTATACCAAAAAATACAGCCAACAATATTTCATTTCCAGATTGAACTTGCTGAGAAACAAGACAGTGCATGAAATGAAAGTTCAGCACTTCTACCAGCAGTTGGTAAGGTAGGCTGGGGTTTGGTTCTTGTTTTCTTTAGAAGCAAGCTGCAGCAGACATGCCAGAGGTACCAGAAATGGCCAAAAGATCTGGCTAACCATGCCTGAATGTCCCATTGCAGCCTTGCTTCTGGGAATATTTTGGAATAAGGGGAACAGGAAGGTCATAGGACGGTTTGGGCTGGAAACGACCTTAAAGATAATTTTGTCCATTCCATCCCCTTGCCATGGGAAGGGGCACCTTCCTCTAAATTAACGAAGGTGTTGGGCCAGATGATCCCCCTGGTTGTAATGTTAAGGATCTGATGGGTATTATGGGGTGTGACTTTGTACCTGAATGGGATGGAGCCTGGGATGCACTAAGGGGGGGAGAGGAGTAAATGAGCTATCAGTGACCTAGTTTGTGGTTGGAAAATATTTATTGAGATGTTTGAAGTGCAGCAGGACTTCAAACTGCTCCCATGGCTCCTCATGCTCTCCAGTGGCCTGGGTGTGTGTTGGATCAGCTTTCACATGTCTGGAAGTGAAGCAGTACACACATGCTCCTGAAATCCCTAGAGTAAGGCTCATGTGTCAGGTTTAGCAGCTGCAGTTCCTGAAGGATGAGCAACAGATCCACAGAATTAACTGGTCACTACTTACAGTATTGTAACTTGTTCAGTGCAAGACAGACACTCCTCAGGTGGGAAAGAGCCCTGGGGTGGATCTTTTCACCAGACTTTTGTGTCTCTTTAAGTGATTTAGCTTGGACTCCCCTGGATCTCGTCTCGTTAATCACAGAACATATTCCAGTTAAACAAGAACAGGTTTTTTGGAAGGCACTTCTGGTTTTGCCCAGTGATGAAGAATATTCCAAGGATGATCCCAATAGGTATGTTGAAGAGCTGGTTGCTGGGTCCCTTTCTCAAACAGGGCAGACTTCTTTTATTTAGGTAGAAGATCAGTAATACGCAGTCCTTGATGTAATTTTGCCTGTACCATGTCAAATTCCAGTTTTTCTTTTTTTTCCCTCCAAAGCACTCTAAACAAAATAGCTGTAATTTATTACAGTGATCTGTATTTTTTAACATTGTTTAATTCCTTTTGCTCATACTGAAAACAAAACCTTGATAGATGATAATTTCATTAAAATTTATAGCTATTTATTAGGGCTATTTATCACAACCTAAATATATGGGATTATGATACATCGTGGTGTCTTAGAGGTGCTGATACTAAAATGCTAAAGGGCTAGTTTTGACAACAAAACCCACCAAAGCCCTCTTTTTTGTTTGCTAGGATACTGATGGATTGGTTGAAAGCCAAGTTTATGGGACACAAAGCCTGTGAGAAAAATGTTTCACATACAGAAGGCAAAATTCAAACACTGACTTTATTTAGTTCTTCTGGCATGCAGGGGAGCAGAGGCATTAAAGTCAGTGTGTGTATAAAGGTAGGTGAGAACAACTTCATGGTATCTAAGAGGCTATAAAAGCAGGGTGGGCTCCTTTCCAGTGGATATTGTATCCTGTCAGATGGAGGGAGATGATACTGGGAGGGATAGGGTTGTTGAAAAGGTCTGAAAAAAGAGAGATTTTTTTCCTTTATTTTCAATCAGCTGAGAAACAACTGCTGTAGAACCTGAATCATCAATTCCTGGTCTGGGAGCAGATGCTGAAGGACACTTCTGTGCTCAGCTCATCTATCAGACACATCCATGTTAGCCTGACAACAGCTTGTTGTCTTAGGTTGTGTAGAGCTCCTGGAAAAGGATGTCAAAGCTGAATGGCAGTGACGATAAACTGCAGATTTTGATGTGGAAACACCTTTTTTTAGCTATATTACTGTTGTCATCTTTGTTGCCTGTCTAGGTGGCACATGGTGCACTCTCTGACTCAGAGCTTGATACGGCAGAGACACAAAAGGACTTGCTTGGGACCAGTGGCCTTATTCTTCTCCTGCCCCCCCGAGTTAGGAGTGAAGATGTTGCAGAAGATGATGTTTACTGGCTTTCTGCTTTGCTGCAGCTGAAACAGCTGCTTCAGGCCAAACCTTTCCACCCCATAGTTCCCTTGGTGGTTCTAGTCCCCAGTCACGAAGAGGAGGCTGTTGAGAAAGAAGTAGAAGATGGTATGTAATTGGTTTTGTTTCTTGAAACAATGAATATTTAGCGTTGCCTCAAGTAGAAGTGTTGTGGCTAGTGCAGCCTCTCGGTTACAGCATCCACTAAAGGGAGGGGGTGTAGAGCACGTGAAGTACAGCACCCCACAGCATCCTGCAGCTTTCCTAAAAATCCTTTCCTTAAGACCTCACCAATTTTGGCTTTCAGTTTTCTTTCACACATAGTATTGGGCAGAGATGGAGGGGAGCAGCAATGCAGTGAATCTAATGCAGATTATGTGGTTCAAGGATGTGTGTTATTTCTCTGTGTACTGATCAGTTTTCTTATTTTTTAAGGTTTGATGCTCCAGGACTTGATTTCAGCCCATCTTATTTCAGACTACACCATTGTAGAGGTCCCAGGCTCTGTCAATGACTTAGAAGGCACCAGAAGGGTAAGAACAGTAAGATACAGGAATTATTTTCCATTATTTGTGACTGTTCTATTTTCACTGACCAGAGATCAGTGGCATTTGCTACAAAACAAAACACAAAAAACAAACAAACAACAAAAAAACCACCACCCCCAAAAAACCCACAAAAACAAACCACACACACACACAAAAAAAAACCCAACCAAAAAAACAAAAAACAAAATCTGAAAACTGCACTGAGACCAAAATTCATGGATTACTCTTGTCTGCCCTGCCTGTATTGCTGCCTAACAGAAGAGGTGGTGGGTAAACTTTTTTTTTCCTTAAGCTCTTAGTCCTGAAATGCTGAACACCTGTTTTAGCTGTTCTGGCTACTGTGAGATCATCCAGAGTTATCCCATCTTGATGGGTGGGACTGAGATGCCTCTACCTCTCATGTTCTGTAATAAATACAGAAATAATAATAATAATAAACAAATACGATCATAGAGATCTCTCCCTGACAAGCCCAGAGTGATGGTCCCCCACAAACCCTCAGAACTTAGGTCTGCACTTCAAGGTCTGCACTGCCATGATCAGACGTGATATAGTCACCCTGGGCTAATTTCTGTGAATCTGTCCAATTTTCCTGCATAAGTTTTCAACAGCCCCAGCATCCTGCAGCAGAGAATTTCACTGCATACCTCATGTGAAAAGCCTCTTCTTTGTCTGTTTCTGAGTCTGCTGCATGGAAATTCAGTTTGTGGCCACCTAGCTGGAGAATTACTGTTGCAAATATTAGTACCATGATACCTCATTTGTTTGCCTTTTGGTGCATATTCTCTTGGAGAGTGTTGTTCAGACCTAGGGTTGAATCCTTTGTGTCCTGATCACTGCAGAGCAGTTTCCAACTCTCCCTCTTTCGTGTGTTGTAGCTGTCTGCAGCTGTGGGCTGGCTGATGTCCCAGTGTCCTGCCTCCCTTGAGCTCTGCAGCCAGACCCTTCAGGAGTACATTGAGGATGGGATCGATGGAGAATTTGGCAAGCGTTTCTACCACGACTGGAAGGAGAGGCGTTTAGCTGGGCTGCCATCCCAGGAGCCTGGAGTCATCACAGAGCTGTACAACAGCGTGCTGCAGTTCCTGTCAGATGTGGCATCCTCAGAACACCTTTGTGACTTGTCTTGGCCTGTCACAGAGTTTTCAGAAGCAGGGGGTAACAAGGTGTTGCCTCACCTGCAGTGGAACATGCCAGATCATCTGGCCTGGCTGAAGAAGGCTGTGCTGTCCTTCCAGATCCCATACCTAGATCTGCCTCCTTTGGGTGGTAGGTACTTCATACTCTAATGTCTTCTTGGCAGAATGTTGTTCTCCGAGATGTGCCTGTGCAGTGTTGGTTCTGTCACAAATTCTTGCAATTTACTTTGGGTTTTTTTGTTCCACAGCTCCTTGGCGTCCTGTTTGCCACATGATTTTTCAGTATGTGTCTCAGATTGCAAGTTCTTCCCACACTCAACCACTGATCCAGTCTCAGGTGGAGAATCTGCTGAGTAAAACTTACCAAAACTGGAAAAGCAAAACAAGTGGGAACTCTGATGAAGATGGACCTTCTGTTGATGAGATCCCTTGGGACTGTATCTTGGCAGTCTGTATTGATCATAAACTGAGAGACTGGAAACCACCCAAACTGCCTGTTGCTCCAGGTATGGTGTTCTCCTGCAGCATGGATGATGCTTTTTTTGTGATGTTATTTAAAACATTGCCAGTGGTGCCTTTCCATATGGCAGCAACTGATGTGTAGCAGGGAGGCAGCTGTGGTCTTGCTATGCTCTGCATGTCTTCCCTTTGGAGAGTGTGTTTAGTAGTGGTTATGGCTTGACTTGACCCTGTGACTACAAATGTGGCTCTGGCTGGAGTCTTTCAACCCTGCCCTCCCCAGTGGGAGAGGGCTTGCAGTAAGCCAAGGCCAAGAGTTATCCCTCAGAAGCCACGTGGGCAGGAAGGGCAGCAGGCTGCCACAGGTAATAATCACTTCCATTGATTAATGAAGCTTGTCCCAGACTCTGAAACATATTTAAAAGTGAACAGTTGCTCTTGTCCCAGATTGCCTTTTTTAATGCCGGGTTGGGTTTATACACAGAAGCTGTAAGTGAAGATGGTCAGATTCGTGTATACTTCTTCAGAGAGCATTTAAAGAACTACAGCGTGCCTTTCTCATGGGATCACGCCCGGCTGCGGACACAGGAGGAGATCCGGCAAGGCCTCGAGAGGTGAGGTGGCCTCCACGGTGCTGAAAACCACAACCTGGCATCCTCCCGCAACCCCCTTGTGGGCATCTCCCTAAAATTATGTACGAGGCTGTGCTGAAACAGAGTAGGAAGTAGATTTTATTTGTGCAGGGTTACTCAGCTCTCAGAGAAATGGATTGCTTGGTGAGTGCTGAAAGTGTAGAAATCAACTTCTGCCAAAAAAATCCTGCTGCTGAAGCTTTGGAGTTGTGCAAAGCACAGAGGGAAAACAATGTGAGTCTGAGAAAATGCTAGATAGGTTGAGGGGGAAGGATGCCTTAGAGCTGTGTGGCAATAAAGTATTGGAGAAGTCAAGTATTTGAGAAGCTCACTTCCCTAGCCACGCTCACTCTCTTCCTTTTGTAAGCTTAGCTGCAGCTCTGCTGTGTAGTGGGTGATGATTGGGGTGAATTCTATGTTCCTGTCAGATTAGTTCCTCTCTAATCCCACTGGTGGTGCTGTGTTGGACACCAGCACAAGGGCATTATTTCTCCAAATGATCACTTCCCACTCCCTGCTATTTCCAAGCTTCAAACTAATAGGGAAAAATCAACACACTCATACCAATTAATGTGGTTTTGTTTGTTGTTTTTTTCCTGCCCCCTTCAGATCAAAGATAAAGCCTCCCAAGTCTTTCAAGAAACCCTACAGCATCTCCATGGTGCCTGGTCAGTATGGCTCTGGCATGAGCATGCTACCAGGTCAGGAAATGAGCATTCCCAGCACAGATGAATTCAGAGACACATCCTTGGCCCAGGAGCATCTGTTGGCACAATTGCAACTGGAAAAAGTAGAAAGCAAGAGGTAAGTTCCCAGAGCAGCATCTTTTCCTTGCAGCTTAAGCCCAGGGTTGTAAACAGCTTGTAGCTTATGGAATAGGAAGTTAAACTGTACTAGAAAAAATCCCAGACTGTCTCAAGTTCCATCTAATTTCATCAAACACATCAAGGCAGTTCCCTAATATTTCCTTCTTGCATCATGGGAACAGTCCAGGATGGTAGAAATTCTTGGAGTTCTTGGGAATGGTTGGAAACCCTGTGGTGAGTTAGGCCACCAGAACTGAAGCAGTACAGTGTGTACAGTTGTCTATGTGTCTCCCAGTGTCACAAACATCTATAAAGTCCTATGTGGGATGTCAGTTTGTAGCAGTGCAGAACACATAGGTGAAGAACTAAGCTTTTGAGGTTGGTCCAAGAGGTTTTTGTCTCTTCTGCCTTCCCATAAGTTGAGTCTCTTCAGCCTGTGTGGCTCCTTTCTGTACCACAGTCCTCTGTGATAGATTTTGATATCTGCAGTGGGGCACATCAGACTGTTTTGAATATGGCTGTGGAGATCAGATGCTTCTGAACCTAAAAAAAACCTTAGTGAAAAGCATTGGTTACAGGGACAAAGCCAGGCTGCCATCTGACTGGTGCTTTTGCCCTTCCCATCCAGGTTTGAAGAGCAGCTGCACCGATACTTAGCTGAGGACATGGAGCCCCTTGGGGATCTCATGGGTCTTCCTCTCTACCTCCCCCAGTCTCTGCTCTCCACCCCAGCTGCTACGTGTCCCTTGGTGAAGACTCCAGCTCAAGAAGTAAGAGAAGGTGGTTCAGAGCTAAACTGAGGCTCTGAGGAGTGCAGTAGTGTAAAACCTGTAGTGGAAATTACCTTTGGAGAAAGTGTGTCTCATCTCTTTTCCTTCTGCCCAGGCTGGGAGTCAGGAGGAATACAAGGTTCCAGAGCTGGAGCAAAGCCCTGCGCTGTCGGACAGACTCAAACATCTGCAGCAGCTCCTCAGAGCCACCAAGGAGGCCGAGGCTGCCTCCGAGCTCCACCTCTCTGCTCTGGTGGACATGGTGGACATTTGAGCCAAGCTGAGACTCAGAGACTCAGGAAAGAAAACCAGGTCCAGATGATGGAACGGATACAGTCCTGGGGTGCATTCCAGAACAAGCAGGTGTTCCCCTGGGATGAGAATATGGAACAGCCATGAGGCCTGGGCCCTTCTCACGTGGCATTGCACTGGGCTAGCGTGTCATGGATGGCCTGGGACTCCCTCCTTTTCTGCCTCACAGGCATGGAGACGAGTCAGATGCTTTTTCTTGGGAGGCCTTAAATGACAGTGGTGTTTTTTCTTTCTCCCAGCTCTCATTGTGGGTAAACACAGCTTCATCAGGTTCAGCTGTAGGGTAGCATGGGCCCCTGGGAACATTGGAGCAATTGCTGTCCATAGACACTCCCTGAAACATCTCAGTCTGTGCTTCTTCAGGCAGGAACTGCCTGGCAGCAGCACTGTGGTTTGAAGTTCCTATTCTGTTTTCAGGAATGTCAAAAGTGTCATTCTCAAGTTGGAGCAGCACCTGGCCATGATTTTTGTGCTTCTTGTTTCTCAGTGCATATCCAGAAGGCTTTTTGTTGTTCTGGGCCCAAGTTGTATTTTATTTAATGTTTTCAGCATTAAAAATGGGTGAGGTGCTTATTCCACAGATTTCATATCATGCTGAAAACAGGATGCTTTCTTCAGTCTTCAGTAAATACCTATGGAGAAAAAAATTCCCTTTTCTTTGGAAGAGCAGATAGCCTGCATTCTCCAGGATTTAAAAAGCTTTAGAAGTTGAAGGCCCTTGGTTTTAGTTTAATTTCCAGTAAATAATTTGAAGATTTACTTCATTCTGCCTGGTGGAATATGAATTACGGCACTAAATAGATTATCTTGCCTGTCCAACCCATGCTGAAATCCAAAGTAGTTTGAAAGTGTCAACTGCTTTCCAAAAAAGTAATTTTATAGTTTTTTAAAACAGCATTTCATATGTATTCTTTCTCTTAAACCCAAAAAAGCAAGAGTAACTTAATGCTAAGTTAAAATAAATTTAAATTGGAAAGACCGTGCTTTGAGGCTGTTCCTGCTCTATGTGCTTTTGTTGGGCTGTGTTTTCTTGAGTTTAACTGGTTCCATGTGAATGGAAGCCTGTGCCCTGCTTTTGATGTTCTCAGTTTACCTGTAATTCAGCTGTCAAAACCCACAGAGCTTTGGGAGTGTGGCTCATACTATTTTCTGTAAATTGTGTTTTGTACCTAATAAAAATTTTAGTAGCTTGAAAGGTGCCTCATTCCTGTGTCAAAGCCCATGGTATGGGATGCTCTCCAGGGGCCGGGGCGGGGTGGCTGCTGTCTGTTACCTGCGGCGTTTCTGGGGTACCGGTGCGGGGGGCTGGGCTCGCTCGCGGCCTCCCCCGCATCGTTCACCGGTGAATGGAGGTCCTGGGGCAGCAGCAAAATCTCGACGAGGGTGGGATTCGAACCCACGCGTGCAGAGCACAATGGATTAGCAGNCTCGCGTGCCCGCGGGAGGCAAAAAAATACCCCAGAACACAAAAAAGTACTGCCCTCTCTGAGGCTCGAACTCAGGACCTTCAGATTATGAGACTGACGCGCTGCCTACTGCGCTAAGAGGGCGTCGGAACGTTCTTGTCTCATCAGGCTTCCGGCGGGCGAGCAGGTGACGGGATTGCAACAGGCCTCGGGCATGGGTGGGAAGGGGCTGCGGCGGTCGCATCAGGCCGGCAGGGGGCGTTACTTCGTCACAGGGGGACGAGGTGGCCGAGTGGTTAAGGCGATGGACTGCTAATCCATTGTGCTCTGCACGCGTGGGTTCGAATCCCACCCTCGTCGAAGTTTTGCTGCCGCGCGGAGGGTCTGGGACCCTCTGGGTGGGCTCGGTTCTTGCGGCACACGGGACTCGGCAGGGGCGGAGGGCAAATGGCACCAGCAAGTGCCGGGTCTGCCTCGGCGTCTGCATCCTCACCAGGGGAAAAGTCAACCGTGCCTTGGAGATTTTGGGAAGCGGATGGTAGGAGAAATTGACGTAGCGTCTGAAGGGCCAGCCAAGGTCCTTATCTGCAGGGGCTGGAAGTCTCTTATTCAAGACTCACAGGAAATAAAGCACTCGAAAATCCTTACGCGAGCGATTACTGCCCAAAGCTGCTGTTGAGCAGTAAGGTGATAACCCTCTGAAACACAGAGTGCAATAGGGAACTACACCGGGCCGAAGGAAGTGTGAAACCACGGGTGGACACCCTGAAGACTGTGGGGAGAGCAAGCAGAGAAGGTATAGGAAGGTTTTTCCCATCAGAGTTTTTGGTGATTATGCCCGTTCATTGTAAATGGAAAGAAAGCAAAGAAAGGGCAAAAGGCAAATTGCAAATTTCATCTTGCATGTGGTGGGAACACAGAGGGGCAGAGGAAGGTGCCCTGACTCCACATCATCCTGAGCCCCCCACTGGCACTGGGATGCTGGGTGCAGCTCCGGGTGTCCTACCTGGTGAGGGATCCAAACAGCTCCCTTCTCCCCACCCAGCGGGGATTAGCCCTCTCCTGTGGCTCATCCTGACCACTGGACAGGTCTGGGCACCCTGGGAAGGTACCTGAGATGCTGCCAGGTCCCTCCAGCCAGCTCTGCCAAGTGTAGGAGCCTGGAAGGTGGGCTGTGGGCTGGGCAGCCATGCTGAGTGAAACAAATCCTGCTGCTGCTCGTGGGGCTTGCAGATGCCAAGGGGCAGGGAAAGGAGCGGGTCCTTGGCGGGAGGGATTCATTGCTATGTCCAGTGGGGCACCCTGGGGACCCTGAAATAAGCTTTCAGTAAAAGCACACACCCAGACTGCTCTGAGTCAGTGTTGTCATTGTGAGGGGCAAACAGGGGCAGTGGGGAACCCCCAGCAGTGCCCCCAGCTTGGATCAGGGAGGTAAAACAGCCTCCCAGACCCAGGCACCATTGGAAGTTGAATCCAGGATCTCCTGTTTACTAGACAGGTGCTTTGACCAGCTGAGCCAGGGCCTACACCTGCCCCACGGTGAGGGGTGTCCCACGGCCACAGACACAGCCCTTCCTTCACAGTCCATCCCCATCCTGCTGACAAATAAAAAATAGGGTCACTCTGCAGGATGAATGGGTTGGGAGTCCAGGGTCAGGGCACAGCCCCGGGTGAAGCTCTGTGTGCCACGCTAAGCTGAAAGGCACCATGCTGAGGGGTAAAAGCCGATGGCCGGGTCCTGTCGGGCTCTGCACCGGCCAGGGGGGAGCAGGGTCGGGGGTGCCCAAAAAGAAGGGCTCGTCCGGGATT
>VXBR01001142.1:0-68974 GCA_013400215.1 Cisticola juncidis
CTTTGGCCTCCCTAACTTTTTTCCGACATGTTCCAACAACCCCCTTAAATATTTCCTGAGCAACCTGACCCTCCTTCCAAAGATGATACATCCTTTTTTTAGTCCTAAATTCCTTCAAAATATCATTGTCCATCCAGGCTGGACATTTGCCTCATTTACTCATCCTTTGGCACACAGGGACAGTCTGTTCCTGTGCCCTCAAGATCTCTGTTATGAAGCACACCCACCTTTCCTGGACTCCTTTGTTTTTAAGGGCTGCTTCCCAAGGAACTCTCTAGGAGTTATAAGTCTCCTAAACAGGCCAAAGTCTGCTCACTGGAAGTCCAGTGTAACAGTCATATTGATGTTCCTTCTGATTTCACCAAATACCAAGAACTCAATAATTTCATGATCACTGTGCCCCAACTGGCCTCCAACCACCACATCTCCCACCAGCCCATCTCTATTTGGAAACAGCAGGTGTAACATTGTTCCTCTCCTGGTGGGCTCACTCACCAGCTGTGACAAAAAGTTGTCCTCCCCACACTCTAAAAACTTCCCGGACTGCCTCCTTTCTGCTGTATTAAGTTCCCAGCAGCTGTTTGGCAGGTTAAAGTCAAGAACAAGGGCTGATGATCCTGAAACATTCTCCAGCTGCTTACAGAATCACTTGTCCACCTCTTCATCCTGGTTGGGTGGACGATAACAGACTCCCAGCAGGATGTCAGCCTTGTTGACCTTCCCCTTAACTCTTACCTTACCCATAGGCTTTCAACTTCGTCATCACTAGTTATAGTATCTATGACATCAAAAGCCTTCCTAATATAAAGGGCCACCCCTCCACCTCCTCCCCCTTTCCTTTCTCTTCTGAAGAGCTTGCATGCATCCAGTGCAGCGCTCCAGCTACGTGAGTCGTCCCACCACATTTCCATGATGGGAACTACATCACAGCTTTGCTGTTGCACCATGGCCTCCAGCTCCTCTTATTTGTTACCCATGCTGTGTNGTGTTTTTTTGTTTGTTTTTGATCCTCATCAGGGCTACTGATTTCGCCCCTAACTCAGGCTTACCCCCCTTGGGCCTGCTTCCAGAGAGCCCAGCTGCATCCCCTTCCCCCTTCAAACCTAGTTTAAAGCCCTCTCAGTGAGTTCCCACCAGTTCATGAGCTAAAATCCTTCTGCCCTGAACAGAGAGATGGAGCCCATCCAGTTCCGGGAGACCAGGTGCCGTAAAAGTTACCCTATGTTCAAAGAACCCAGAATTCTGCTGGTGACACCAACTCTTGAGCCACTTGTGGTAATGTGGGCTCTCCTATTCCTTTCATCATTTTTCTCAGCCACCAAAGGGACTGAGCAGAACACCACCTGTACTCCTGCCCTATCAACCCCTTGACCAAGTGCCCTAAAGTCCCTTTTAATTTCCCTGATGCTCCTCTTTTCAATCTCATCACTGCCAGCCTGGGAGTGGCTATTAGCAGTGGATAGTAATCAGAGGGCTGAATCAGCCCAGGAATTCTCTCAGTAATATTCCATACCTGGGCCACAGGGAGGCAACAGGCTTCCCTCTGGGATGGGTCTGGTCGACATATGGGGCCCTCTGTTCCCCTCAGAAGGCAGTCACTCACTACAACTACCCTTCTTTTCTTTTTAATGTTAGAGGTGGTGATCTGTCTAACACCAGAAGTGTAATTGGGAGGCCCACTGGGCAGATCATTTTCTTCTGTGTCATCTGGCTGACCCTCTAGATCCTGGGCCTCATACCTGTTCTGAAGTGGCACCTGGGTAGGTGATGGGGGTTGGGGACAATTTCCATTACCTCCCCAAGGAGGGACCCATTTCTGCTCCCCTTCATCCACCAGGTATCTTCCTATTGCCTGATAGTGGGAGGCATGGGAATCCTGTAACTCCTGGTGGGCCTCCCTCAAGGATAGAAGGGCAGAACTCCACCAATCTATTCCTATTTTACTCAGCATTTAATGAGCAGCACTCATATTGTGCCTGGTGTGTGACAGAACTAAACAGATTGTAGAATATTTGCAGAATAAGTCATATGTATCTACAACATCTATTATAAATACAATATTTTATAAAATATGTTTTTCATCTTAATATGCACTTCATTGTAATTGGTTTGGTAAAGCTGTCAGCATGAAGTGAAACAAACTCATACCATTATGTATTTTAACACTATTGATTTTATTAGACACAGAATAGATCAAAATTGGCTTATTACAAATTATTATTTACAACCCTGATTGTGATTTTTTTCTATGAAAGAAAGTACAATAAAATTGATGTGAACTCAAGAAATAGGAAAGACACTCTTCCTGTGTACAAAAATAAGCTTGTATCTTTTGGCAGGCAAACTTTTTTCTCCCCTGAGCCCAATTTCTCATGCAGTTAAAAGGAACAGAGAAATGTGTTCCCCTGAAATCACAGAATCATAGAATGGTTTGGAACCCAGCTGTGTGCCTTGAGAGATCTTGCTTTCTCTCTCACTTGCAGAAATCTCAATTTCTGTCCTTCAAGTAATAGGTAATAATGAAATTGAGATACAGTTTCCAAGTTTCTGCAAAGTTTGTAAATGAGAACTTTCTACAGAAAGATACCCCAAGATGTAATTCTTAAACATGGTTTTGTTTGGTCTACTTTTTGGAGTTAGAAGGGAGGTCTTGTTAGAGGTATGTATAAAATATTTAGCAAGTAGATGTAAGCTTTTTCTGTTCACCCTTTGGTGCAATTCAGGTAGCTGTGATAAGCACAGAACAGTAAACAAAATAACAAGTCCTGCCAACAGGCACAGTGTGGATTTAGCACTAAACTGCTGTCCTTGGCAGCCCTGAGAAGGCACAGAGTGGGTTCATGTGTGCCTGTAAAACACCCCATGAATATGGAAACTCCTTGTTCGCCACAAAAGTCTGGCTGCTGTAAAAGATTAATGGAACAAAGTAGATTATAGCTACATTATTTTACATTTCAGTAAAGATGTGCTGTAATTATCTTAATTTATTTCATAGAGAACTAACTATATTTAATTGAGTCATGACAAAATACATCTTTTATAAGTCCTGTTCATTTCTGTCCAGACATTCAAAATACTGTTTTTCAGAATCATGAACTTTTTTTTTGGCAGAAACCCATGAACATGTAAGCACATGAGAAAGTTTGAAAGACTGTCAATTTCAAATAATTTTCTTTGGGGTATTTTAAAATTGTTATCTTAAACATCTTTTTATGAAGAATTGAAGACATTAATTTGGCCTGAAGTATGGAAATTGTCCAGGTAACATCAAAATGGAAATTAGTTACAAAGTTTGAGAATTCCTAGAGAGATTACAAACATGAAACCTGAGAGCACAGGTGAAATTTCTGAGATTTTTGGAATAATGTTATGATTTCTCTTGCAAAAATTCAGAAAATGCAGTATACTTAGCAGCCTAGACCTTTTCAAGTATTTGCTTCGTAACGGAAGGGTTTCCCAGAAAGAAAGGAAGCCCTCTGTCCTTTAACAGCGAGGGTGCAAGGAGGGAGTTCAGGTTGTTAGTCTTTCTGTCTGTCATCTGAATTGCTGTTTCCAATTTCCTTCCACCTGGCCACCTATTTCAAATGCCTTATTAATTTCATAATCCAGTTCATATGCGGTGGGTTGGGCCGATTGCTGTTTGTAGATGTGCTTATGTGACACCTGCTTGCAGTGTTGGAAATCTGTGATAGTGTCATATCATAACAGAGTATGTCTGTTTCTCCTAACACAAGAGATCTCATTTTTTCCCCAGAGGTGCAGTGCTAAAATTTGAAACAAGATGACAAATTAGAGAGATCTGATGAAAATCACTGCCTGTAAATTGCAAGCAGTCACCAATTTGTTTTACCTCTGCTTTTCAGCACCTCTTCTTTGTTCACTCAGTCCCACTTTGGTTTTGCTTCTTAAACAGCCCCTAGCTTTTACACAGAGCCTTTTCCTGTGCAACAGGCTGTCAGCCTTCCTTTATCTCTGAGCGTAATAACACTACCAAAGAGTTATTACAACATTTTTTCATACGTAACTTAGAGTATCTTAATTTTACTCTATAATATCATTTCTCACTAATTCTAATACTAGTTAATTAAGCATAGAAACAATTTTTGAGTCAAAAATGCCTTGTGAAAGAAAATTATCCTGAACTGTGTTGTTTCATTCCTTACTTTTGCTCATAAAAACCTGTCAAATATGACTCTTTAAAATCCTTGCCGGTTAATGTTTCTCATGTAATAGGCAGCCAGGTACCAAAGTAAGTCTAAAATGAAATAAAATTGCCTCATAAAACTAAGATTTGAAATTATTAATTTGAAATTTATGAAACTTTCTTGTTTGATAAAACGTAACAAAGGTTTTTGACCTGCAGTCCAAGAGGAACAAACAAGGGGGCAGAAATATCTAGATATGTGAGGGTTATCATTATAAGAAAGGCAGAAATTATTCTCCCTAGCTGAGACTGAAGAAATCTGAATCGATTTAATAAAAGCTTATTTAAATGCTGTAATAAATATGTATGAATATATGTTTAAATCTGTCAGGAAAGATCTCTTGAAGGGGAAATGTAGAATGAAGTGTATTCAGAGTCATTGCATCTCAGAAGTTTTAAAAAGAACTAGTGGCTAAAGTTATCAACAAGGTAATAATATATTATTGAATTTGCTGCAGACCAGTCCAGTTAAGACTTCTGGATATTTTATCTTTAGTCCTGATATATCACCACTAAGAGCAATAATCACTGATGGAAGTGATACAGACAGTATCACTGTCTATGTCTATTATTATCTATGTTTACAGTGAAAAAGGAGTTATATAAAATAATTTTTTAGGATACCACGAGAATCTCAAAACTGCTATTATGTCACAACTAGAGCTATAGCAGTAGCTTTTGAATAGCCAGGAATGTTTTAATTATCAAGAATATTTGCATATTAACAAAAAACTTCATATTTGTAGGGACAACCTTTGTTTGCCTCAACATTTCTGCTTTTTTCTCTTTTTTTCTCCAGGGCACAATACAGAACTATGATAGCAACCGGAGGAGTCATAACAGGACTGGCTGCCTTAAAAAGGCAAGATTCTGCCAGATCTCAGCAACATGTAAATCTTGCTGGAGTACCAGCTCCTGAGGAGAAGAAACCAGTTAGACGCCGGCCCAGGACAGATGTAGTAATTGTCAGGGGCAAAATCCGTCTCTATTCTCCATCAGGATTCTTTCTTGTTTTGGGAGTGCTTATCGCGTTCTTTGGAATTGCAATGGCCATCCTTGGATACTGGCCCCAGAAGGAACAGCTGTTAGGATCTGAAGATAATCCATCTGTAAATGAAACCCGGACCCCAAGAAGCGAAGGAAGCATTTTACTTCGCTTCTTTGAGCAGCACATGCACTCAGATAAGATGAAAATGCTGGGTCCTTTCACTATGGGCATCGGAATCTTCATTTTTATTTGTGCAAACGCCATTCTGCATGAAAACCGTGACAAGGAAACAAAAATAATACACATGAGAGACATATACTCCACTGTAATAGACATCCACACCCTGAGGATCAGGGAGCAAAAGCAGCTGAGTGGTGCCTTCACTGGCTTGTTGGGGGAAGGAGAGCTCCGGCACAGCGGGAGCTCCTGTGCATCACGGCTGGCTGCAAACACGGTTGCGCCTTTCTCTGGCTTCAAGAGTAATCTTAAAATGGATAGTTCTGCTGAAGAAGATGAGATTACCCTAAATGAAGATAGGACCACTAGCAGCCTCCTGCCACCTCTGCTGGCTGAGCAGCCCGGTTCAGTCTTTGGACTTTACGCTCATCCCAGCAAGGCTTCAGATGACAAAAACACTAACTCTATAAAGTGTGAAACAAAATCCATTGTCTCTTCTTCCATTAGTGCTTTCACACTGCCAGTAATTAAACTGAATAACTGTGTTATTGATGAACCCAGTATAGACAACATAACTGAGGACTCGGAGATCACCAGGAGTCAGTCTAGAAATCTGTCGATGGATTCTCTGGCCATTCCACTGACTGATACCAATGAATCCTACAGACCAGCTGCTTCCATGTTGCCACGACACAATTCATTTGTGGACACTGCGTCTGATCCATTGAAATCTTCTATGACTCTCGGACCAAGCACAGGAAAGCTTTTATCTCCTGGTGCTGCCAGGAAGCAGTTTGGTTCCAACACATCTTTGCATCTTCTGACTTCCCATTCTAAGTCCCTGGACTTGGACAGGGGTCCTTCTACGCTCACTGTCCAAGCTGAACAAAGGAAACACCCCAGCTGGCCCAGACTGGATCGGAGCAACAGTAAAGGCTATATGAAACTAGAAAACAAGGAGGACCCAATGGATAGGTTACTTGTGCCACAAGCAGCAGTCAAGAAAGACTTTACTAATAAGGAAAAGCTTCTTATGATATCAAGATCTCATAATAATTTGAGTTTTGAACATGATGAGTTTTTGAGTAACAACCTGAAGCGAGGAACTTCTGAAACAAGATTTTAATGTTTAAATTGCAATTTAGAAGATGTCATACAGTATTTTTTAAAAAAGCATTTTGACAAGTGTTACCTTTTCAGTGAGACTGTACAAGCTTGTTCTTAACCAAATGCTTAATAGCCCATTAAAATTGGCTTGTGCGAACAGAGATCTTCATCTTTGTAATACTAAGAGTTTCTTGTCTTAGTAACATTCGGCTGCAATACTGTACATTATCATTGCTCGGACAGTTTTGTTACGACTGATTCCAGTTACTCCCAAGCCACTATCTCTTTTGTTTTATATACGCATGTTACTTTTCACCCATTTGACTCCAGGAGACTGCATTAGGAAAAAAGCTCCATTTACCTGTAAGTTTTCTCTATTTAAAGACTATAAGAGACTGAAAGCCATGGTCTTGTGGTCTAGAATGGGAATTGAGCAGGAGCATGTACTGGAATTGTCAAATCCAGGCCTTTATTCCTAGGTGTTGTCTTTCACATGCAGTACATCTCAGTAACTACAGTCTTGCCATTGTCATTGTGAGAAACTTATTTACATACTGGGGTGGGTGGATAAAAAAGAGTGGATATAATAAAACCATTTTTGTGAATTCACTGCAATTGATCAAGCTGAATACCAGTGTTGTGAATTATTAACCATGCTTTGTACTATAATCTTTCTACATCCATTGTAATTTAATCCTGTAATTCTGGAAAAGCATATATAAAGTAAGAAATCTGAATTTTTTTCTGGGGTTAAGTCTCTAAACCACTTTGATTGGCATCAGTTTTAAAATCAAAACAGAAAGATTCAATTAAAACCTTAGGAAGATGATGAATGCCAACAGGATTTTAGAAACATGGTGTATGATAAGATGTTATTGTAACTTGCATCTGAAGACAAGAATGGAGAATGAATATACTGCCTCATTAAAATAACAAGATGCTAAATAACTAGATCTCTATGTTCAAAATACTGATACAAAGCATCCAATTCAATATGTATACTAAAATAATATGAAAACACCTTGCCTAAATTTTGATTTATATATTTCACATAATTTTTGGTGTGATGGTTTACAGAAGCCTTAGCTATGTCAATTGGCATTACAAGATTTTGCGAAAGGGATTGACTTTAAAACAATGTTTTTCTCAGCAAAGCAAGCTTCACAGTTGACAGTTGTAGGCTGTTGCAAAGAAAATGAGAATTGGAATGTGTATATCAGAAGGTTTTCATGTATTTCATTGCTGTTTAGGCCATGATCCTGCCATTACAGCCATGCTAGAGAATGTCCCTTCAAAGCTGCAAGGCTCACCCAACAGGATGTTGGTCTTAATTGGTCAGATTGGATATATTCACTTACCCTAAATACTCAGGAATTATTTTTAATGGCTTTTCCCAAAAAGAATCAAGCTTTTAAAGTGTTGTAATTTCTCAGTTACTTAGATTATGAAAGACTGAGGATAAAATACCCTCTCTTTTATTGTTTTTTGTTGGTTTTTTTTTTAATATTCAGCTCCGTATTTCAACTGCGCAATGTTTATGTATGAGGAGCATTACTTGCTCAGTGAGTCGAGGCATAGTGTTAACTGTTAGAACCTCAAACCTATATATTGTAACAGAGTTGGCTAAATATTTTGCTATGAAGCTTTTAATAACTCACTGGTTTGTGTTCTTAGGACATTTGCTATTTTTTGCAATAAAATGTCTCTCTACACATATCTGTTGTAAGACCTGTTTTTTCCTCTATGATCTCCAATCTTACATATCAAAGTATAATTGTGTATAACACTGTACACAACATTGTGCCTAAATTATTAGCCTGCCATAAGATATTTCTTCATGACTGATTTCAGTGATGTGTCTACACATGGAAAGGCTGAATGCTTTTTTTACCCATGAAATGTTAAATGTATTCAAAGTGGCTTTGCTACAAAAAACTATATAAAAAGAACATCCCGCTCTTTTCAGTTTGGCAGTAAGCATTATTATAAAAATGGAAAACACTATTAAAGACATGAGTGGTGTAAGCTTTTTATTTCCTTAATAGCTACATTAAATCACAGCTTAAAAGACATTTCACATACTATCATATGTGGGAATGGTATTTCCTTTGTAAGTATAGCTTTTAATTTTAACACAGATAATAGGTACTGAAAAATGTACTCACTTGGGAAAAAATTACCCAGGTAAAGCTATCAAAGTAGCACCATACAAAGGAACTTCATGGCTGACAGATGTACAACAAAAATATCCCCATATTAACATAAAATGAAGTATTTTATTCAGTAATCACAGGACTGTTGGGGTTGAAAGGGACCTGTGGAGGTCACCTTGTCCACCCCCATCCTGCTCACGCAGGGCTGTCTCAATGTAAAGCTGTTTGCCCAGAACTGTGTCAAGATGGTTTTGCATGACCCCAAGGAGAGATGCAACAGGCCCTTTCTATAGTTTAAAAGATTTTAAAGGTCCAAAGACATTTTAAAGTTTATGCAGAGTTGTTTATTACATAAATGCATAGGTCTGAAGGCAAAAGAGTTCTGAATGTGCAGTTTTACAACTGTTACGAGCATAAAATCCCAGAAAGATGAAACACCAGGACAAACAGCAATTTGGCACAGAATCCCAGCCTCAGAGCAAAGCAACCTCCCGCTCCAGCTCCTGTCCCCAAGCAGGGTTCCCAGGAGCAGGGCCACAGTGGCAGGAAGGGGTTCCGGGGTCCCGAGCCCCAAGCAGAGTTCCTGCAGCAAGCGCCGCAAAGGCAGAGGGGGACCCCGGGGCCCCAATCCCAAGCAGCAGGGACTGCAATAGATAATATCTTATAAATCCCATCTCAGCTCCCAGGCAGGGCTCTTCCCTCAGGCTGTGGATGGCGGAGGTTGGATCAATAGATCAGAAACCAATCGATTAAAACCTCCACTCCACAACCCAGAGGCCTTTTATCCATAAATCATAAATGCATATTCATATCCTTATCTCTAAGCTAACCTGTCTAAGTCCAGTTCTTAAAATTCGTAAAACTACAAAAGACAACAAAAAACAGTATCCAAACCTCATGCATATAGCGTATTGTATATCCACTAGTGTAAAAAGCTCTGTCCTACTAACAGAGTAAAAATTCTATCTCATTAACATAAAAACTCTTATCTTATTATGCATAAAAAACTTTATCTTACCTGCGTAGAAATTGTATTGAGCAGGACTCTACTATATTTTTGTTATGTGTAAAGTTATATCACTAAGCCTGAAGCTCTGAACTCTATGCTAGCAGTTAGGCATTTGGACTGTATTTTCTGAAAGTTAAAGCTTAAATCTCTACTTTATGTATATGTGACTTAATATATTCTAATTTCTCTAAAGGCTTTAATTCAACCCCTGTACTTTTCTCTGTCTGTGGAGAATCCATGGAAACATGGGCTCCAACAGAGAGAGACTTCACAAACTCCCTGTGTGACCTGTGCCAGTGCTTGGTCACCCTCACAGTAAAAAAGGTTATCTAATGGTCACAGGCACCCTCCTGTGTTTGACTTTGTACCCATTGTCCCTTGTCCTGACTCTTTCCAGAGCCTGACTCGTTCTTTTTTGTATCTTCTTTAGATATTTATACACAATGAAAAGATCCTCCTGAGCTCTCTCTAGCTAAACAGTCCCAGCTGGTTAGACCATTCCCCTTCACCATCTTTGTGGCCTTTCACACAACCAGCTCCAGTGTGTCCATGTCTTTGTTGTTCTGAGGAGACCAGAACTGGACCCAACACTCCAGATGTGGCCTCCCCAGTGCTGTGTAGAGGGGAAGGGTCACCTCGCTTCAGGGTTCATGTAGGACATTGCATAGTTTTATATTCCTTACGTAGTTCCAACTCAAGCTCAGGTTGGGAAAACTTGTAGATGTTCAAGAGGCTTGAACATAGTCAGAAGAGAGAAACTGCAGTAGGGCACGGATGTCTGGACCCTTTGCAAAACATGGGTGTTACAGGAACCTTACAGTGGCCAAAATGGATCCACGTGCTGCTGGCAAATAAGGAACTGATAAAGACAAAAGCATATTTAAATTGTATCCTTAGGTTATAAGCATCACATTCAGTATCTGATGCAGTTCACAGACCTTTATTTAATTATTTGATTTCCATTATTGATGTGCAGCCCCACAGTGAATTTCTCAGATACACTGAAGGGTGAAAAAGAAGCCAAAGTCAGGACTGTTCTGTCATCAGAGGAAACAATTGTGGAGCTACACCACAAACTTTTTCCTAGAATACCTAGAAAACCTTACATCTATTCAGAGGACATGTTATGGTTCTATGGTTCCTTTATATGTAGTAACTCCAAAAAAAAATCATTTAGGTCGTAGAAATAATGATTTTCTCCTTCCTCTTCCTAAGACTAATAAAAAATGTACTTTCTACTTCTTAAGGAAGCTTCTTAATCACTGCCTGTGGATCAGACTGATAGTTAAATCTGTCCCTCCTGAGCAAAGCACATTTTTTGAGCAAGTTTCATCAGGAAATGAAGAGCAGCCCTCTACAGTGATAGGGTTACAATGCTGGGCTACAATCTCTTCCAGAATTGCTTCTGTATTTTACATGAAATGGTTGCTGCATAAAATCCTTGGAACTGGGCTTGAGTTCTTGACAGGTTGATACTTTAACTACCCTCTGGTGGTTCCAATTTACTCTCCCTGGGAGGTAAGGAACCAAACCCTTCCTTGCAGAGCAGTACCCTGTTCAGCAGGAGGGACTGACAAATGCTTTCAGCTGCTCAGTTGTACATGGCTTAATGGCTGGGAAGGCATGAGTTTTCTCAGCAGTAGAAGGATTTTGGCATGGTGTTACTCATCCTGATGGCTGTCCTAAGGCTGGAGCTGTGTAAAGGATGGAAAGGTGAGGTGGCACCCTCAGTATGGTTTTGGAAGAAAGTGGAATTTTATGTTATTAACTAAGCAGAATTGTTGAGGTTGTCAGGTTTGGTGGTACACATCTACAACTATCCTGCCTCTTACATTACTGAAATATATATTTTTACAATCATATTGTAGTGCCTTTCTCAGATCCTAAGTTGATTTTGCTTATTCTTAAAATGCAGCATTACTGGTCCTGTAGTTACTGCTGAAAGAAATTTGGGAAATAGGATTAAACTGAAGCAGCAGCAGCTTCTCTCTGAATAGTTTGATGCTGATTGGGGAGTTCCTGGATTGCTTTAGTCTTATACTGTTAAATTATTTTTTTATATGAGTTTTTTTCTAATCCTTTCCAGGAAATTCTGTCTTTATCTTCCCAGCACTCTTGGGTTTCTTTTGGTTAATTTTCCTACCAAATATGGTATTGTGATGAGCAAGTATAAATCTTCTAACAGGACTGCATGTGCATATAAGAGTGCAAATGGAATAAATAGCCTATTACAGTGTAGGAGTGCTTTGTATGATTTAGCTACTCAAGGGCAAGTTCATGTCCTTTGTCTAAATCTTTTCAAATTAAACTCAGGAGCAAATTGATTGCAGTTATCACAGCTGTTCTGTGTAACTTTCAAGTGACAGTTATTAATTCCACCGTCCATATTCTGTGTATGACCATATTGGTTTGTATTTCAGGATTCAGTATCTGAAATAAACCTCGGGTATTTGGCACGTTCAGTAAAGCCCATTTCTTAATATTATTACTTGTCTGAGTAACAGTTGGCAGAATTACAATCCTAAGTCCGATTAGGAATGGAAATGGGATAGTTAGAACACTTTTATTTTAGAGTAGCATGGCCAGTAGGTCAGAGGATGGGATTCTGCCCCTTTGCTCTGCTCTGGTGAGACCCCAGCTGCAGGGCTGCATCCAGCTCTGGGGTCCCAGCACAGGAAGGACATGGACCTGCGGGAGTGAGTCCAGAGGAGGCCACCAAGATGATTAGAGGGATGGAACACCTGTCCTACGAGGAAAGGCTGAGACAATTGGGATTGTTCAGCCTGGACCTAATTGTGGCTTTCCAGTACCCAAAGCTTAAAAGAAAGAAGGGGCAAGACTAATTACAAGAGCACATAGTGACAGGACAAGGGGGCATGTGTTCAAGTTGAAAGTAAGTAGGCTTAAATTAGATATTAGGAAAAGGTGTTTACTGTGAGGTGGTGAGGCACTGGAATGGGTTACCAGGAGTTGTTGTGGATGCCTTATTCCTGGAGGTGTTCAAGGCCTGGTTGAATGGGGCTCTAGGCAACCTGGTGAATTGAAGGTATCCCTGCCCGTGGCAGAGGGTTTGGAACTAGATGATCTTCAAAGTCCTCCTCCTATCCAAATTAAAAAAAAAAAAGAAAGTTCATTGAAATTGAAATAAAACATCTCACTATATTAAATAAAATATCTGTATGTTTAATCTGTTGTGTTGGTTCCAATTCAGGTAGATAATGCTTTAGAGGAGAGTAATTTACAACCATTGTGAATTGTCCATAGGAAGAAACATAAAGCCATTGTTTCCCCTTACCAGTTTTTATTCCAGCTAGTATAATTATTTAAGATAGCATTCACAGAAACTTCTAATCCATTTCTGAATCCCACTAAGCCTTTCAGTTCACTGGTATAATTTTGTAAACTACTGCAGATTAATTATGAATTGCCAGTAAATATATTTCCCTTATCAGTTGGCAATTCTTATCATTGCTGTAATTTCATTGCAACAGCCAACAGCTCCACTATTAAAAAGAATTGTTCCAGGAATAACCTCATATCCAGTGTAAATATATTGATATTTCTGGGGGTTTGCTTTTTTTCATATTTTTAAAGAAGTTAATCACTTAATTGGTCAGAGCTATCCTGTGATTCACCATATAGCTGATTTTGCACTAGGATCCTTTTGTTCTCAGAATAGGTTCCTACTTTGTAGGC
Source organism: Cisticola juncidis (assembly GCA_013400215.1). Classification (NCBI taxonomy): domain Eukaryota; kingdom Metazoa; phylum Chordata; class Aves; order Passeriformes; family Cisticolidae; genus Cisticola; species Cisticola juncidis. Next base: position 13,335 of record VXBR01001142.1, read on the forward strand.
AACACTATCTGGTTGTGGCCTCTAAATTACATGTTTTTTTCACTTTTATTATTAAATTCTGTTTCATTCCAGCCCGTTGGCAATTCACTTTTCCTTCTGATCTCTTTTATATTGATGACACCTACTCAGTCAGTGCAGCCCAACAGGAGTATATCTGTGCTTGTTGCCGAGGGCTCACTGTCCATCCTGGTTGCATTTTAGAGACTCTGCTTAACTAGTTCACACTTGGGCTGGTTGGACTGAACATCCTTTGATGATTGGAATGTGTTACAGGGGGCAGCACCTCATTTATTTGCCCCTGAAGGGAGTCCAGTATGTGCTGTGAGATTGCTCTTTGGGATGAACTGAAGTGTGCTACACAAGGCCAACTTGGAGACTTATTTCAAAGAACACTACCAAACTGGAGAAAACATTTTTCTTAGCTACATCCTTAGTGACTTCTGAGAATTGCATCAGCACAAATGTACATTTCCCATAGATCTGATAGGAAATGCCATTTGGTAAGATTAGTTTCATGTCATCCTTTAAAAACCTTATTGATTATCTCCCTGAAGCCTTATACATCCCCTGCCAGCCCAATCTGCCACCTCCTCATTTGATATTCAGCATATTTTTCTTCCAAATTCTCCTTTCCATCTTGGGTAATGATTTCGCATGTGCTACTGTATGAAATGCTTTGCTTAATCAGAGCAGATGAGCTCTACTGCGTGTTTTGTCCAGAAAATTATTATTTCAAAAAGAGAAGGTGGCACATCTATTCTGCATCTTACCCTGCTTCCTGTTTTCATTTTTGTCTTTATTGCCTTTTTAAAATTATTTTTCTAGAGCCTTCCATATTGACCTGTATCTGACAGGTCTGCAAGTGGACAGATAAATTCTCCTTCTTTCTACAATTTCATAAATAAATTTAAAGGATTACTACTTTTAGCATACACTGCCTTACCTCTGTCAAGTTCGGTTGACTTACTGACATCCCTTGCTAAAATGTGTTTTCATGTGCTGATTTTTTCTGTCTATTGTGTTGGAGATTATGTGCCCTCACACTGTGAGAGCATTCAGGGCTTGAATTTAGCTTTCTCATAGGGGAGGAGTTTCATAGCTTCTATTTTCACTGTTTCTTTCGTCAGTTTTCCATGCTTTTCTGTCTCCCATTTCCAGATTTTTTTTCCTACTGGTGACCTTTATTTTGCCATTTCTAATACAGTTACCCTAGTTGAAAAAATGAGGCAGAGTAATCACTTAGCATATAGGCTTAATCTGGAACAAACCTGTCACTTTTAGTGGTTTTGAGGCAGGGGTTAATTCTAAAATGAGTTAAAGGGTGGCTGAATAGGGCACTTCAGGCTTTGCACTGTCTTCCCACACTCTCTGCTCTGTAATGTGTATTTCCCCACTGTGTTTCCTCATATGAAGTGTCAGTGGGGTTTTTTTTAAATTTCATTTTGATGACATTGTCATTAATCCATCTGGTCTGGAGTTATTTCCAGCAGCTTTGTACAGTTGAGATGTACATATCTGTGCTGCTGGTTTAAAAAAATGTCTGCCTTACCCGAGACCCAAATGCCCAGCCTGGCTGACTTCAAGAACTACTTTTCTTCTGAAACTGTCAAAATTTGTTCAAAAGAGAACAACAGTTAACTTGAAGTTCCACTGTAATTTACCCTTTTTATTTGAAGTTAACTGGATCAGCTCATGAGCACATGAGTTTCAAGGAGCATCTTGTCTACAGCACATACAGTGCTTAATAAGAGCTGGTTTGTATTTGCTGCAGTGATTGTTTGTGGTAGAGATCTTGTGGCTCTTGTACCTGGGGCTATCTCTGCCCAGTTGTCACAAATACCATTTACTCACAGTTTTTTTTTCTGGGAAATTAAGTTTTATACAACGTGAAGGTAAAATTCTAGGTGAAGACAATATTTATCTTGATTAGCAAAGGTTGACTTTTTCATTCAGTCACGACAGGAAAAAATATTCCTGTGCTTTTACCTATTTATCTTGATTGTCTGGAAGTTTAAAATATTTGTCCAATGTAGTTCTGAAAACAGTGAGCCAGAACTGTTATCCAAGATAAAAGTATAATGTTACTATGGAGACTTAATGGAATATAATATTTTCAGTAATAACCTGTATAGTTTCCATAATATTGTCACAAAAGTTCATTTCTAAGTCGGTTAAACATGTATTTTCACTGATATGCTTTCATAAATGCAATTTTGATATCACTGTACAGAAGCACTTCACCTAACACTTTCCAGGGTACAATTTTTTACCATTTTTCAGAAATATAAATTTAGTCATGTTTTATTCCCCCTTAAAGGAATGTTGCTCCAATTATTGTTGTGATTACTGTCTTACTGCAATCACTAGTGTTTCACAATGTTCTTCATTGACTCAAATAAAAATACATGAATGAAAAATATGAAGATCACCTTCTAGCATACAGAGGGTACAATACAGTTCAACTCTTCTGGCACCCACAGAGAACTCATTATCATTTGAACATCAGGAAGCACTCTGATATATGATGTGAGCATATTGTGTTACCTCCAGCAAACAAGTGTTCTTTATTATCTCTTTATGAGGACTAGGAAGAGAATTAGATTTATAACTTTATTACATGGCAGCACCCTTTGATTCTTGTGCAGAGAAGTCAGATGAATACACAAAAGATTAGGAGGGGTTAGGAATTAATAAAATGGACATTAGATTCTCATTAAATTATACTTTGTAAATCCATATGCCTTATAACTAACACTGAAATGGAGGGCTCTTGCTTATTATCACAGAAAACAGTCCTGATTATTCTGCTAAGGAGGAAACTACACATCTTTCTTTTCCACTGAATTTTTGAATTAATGCTTTTATTCTTATGGCATTGTTACCTATCTCACTGTTAACTAAGACTGACAGTTTTTTGCAAGGTTTTTCATGCTTTATCTTAATACCTCATTTTACTCTGCACTTTCCTTTTGCAGGTAGGACAGGTTAGGGCATTTTTTGGAAGTCATTAACAACTCTCTGATATTTGCAGTTTCACCTATATCCTGGACTACCAGGGAACAGATGGGCCTCAACTGATCGTGCAACTCACCCTCTCTTAGTAATATCACAGTGACTCAGATGGATTGAGATTTTGGACAGCATTAATAGACTAATAGTTTTTAGAAACATAACAGGCTGTAACTTCTAATATCCATTCTGGTAATAAAGCCCTATGGAATACCTCTCTGTCTGTATTTACTCTCCTCATTTTTCAAGTGTCCAGTGTCTTGGTGATTGTCTGTGAATGAGCACACCATTTGCAGAAATCAAAATCTCTTCCTGAAAAGAGAAGAGAGCAGAAAGTTTTCTTGATATGTATTAATAGTAAGCCATTTATTCAGCTTCCATTCTGTTGCTAAAGGTAGGCTTGGGTGCTTTTTAATGACTGTATGTTTATAATAGTCAGTTACTTTCTCCTCAGAGATCTGCAGATTTTAATTAGTTCGTGTTATAAGCAGCTTTCCAGACCTAAGGCAGATGGAAAAAAATGTATCCCTGAGCCCTTCTATGTCTTACTGACTTCCAGAACATACTGAAAAGTTTATTTTTGTAAACTAAATTACTTAATTTGTATCATATGCTCGATCATATATGCATCTGAATTTACAGACATAGCCATATATGTATACACACACAGTGTTTGTTATTAGATCTGAAAGCTGGTCTTCTTCAGAATATTCTGCTTTTGTTGCTCATCAGAGAAAAGCAGCAGGGTGCAAAGGGAGTGGGGAGAGGAAGATATGTGTGTCCAAAATGATGGGCTGCCTTTATTTGTTCCTGCCTTGGAAGTAAGGACAATATAAATCATTAAAGCAGAAATTCATAAAGTGTGAAATTTATTAATGAGATTAAACAACCATAAATGGAGTCTAGCATCCTAATTCCTAGTCTGGGACTGTGCAGCCTAAAATATTACCCAACAGAGTCTTGGGGAATTCAGGCTACTATGTTATTAAATTCTCTGACTTTTAGAAACAAGGTTGTATCTCTGGTTTTATAATTTTTGGAGAAGCTCAGAAAAATTAATAGGTTAGTGCACAGAATCAGGAAGAGATCTTTTGCTGGCAACAGACTTGGAAAGTCTATCACAAACATATTTCTGTTCTTATCACGCTCTGTTGCAGATGGAATGAAGCCCTTTCCTCATACGAGGGCGTATGTAAGTAGAGGGAATAGGTAAGTAGCAATGTGTTTATTGATATAAACCAGTGATTTAACAAAATTTGATAGTAAAACTGACTGTGGTTTAAAAAAAAATCAGTGGTGAGGTACATTTGATTATTTAATGCTGAGACAGGGTCAGGCAAATCTGTCAGGGGACCCTCCTGATGAGTACAAGGAGGGCCCCTTTGTGTTCCAAGCTCCTTCTCAGAGGGAAGTTTAGGTACAGCTAGATCCAGAACTGGTCAACAGTTTGTGTCTGAAGAACATTATTTTCACAACTAGTCCTTTGGTATCACCTTAGCAAATATTTCAAAGATTGGCATCTCTTACCAAGAATCTGTTGTGGCTGAGAAGCCGTCAGCCTCAAGAAGTAACCTGCAGAGGCGTCCCTACTCACAGGGAGATCTTGGTGTGCAGCCATGTAGGAGATCTCAACAGGCCCTGGGATGTCCTCTATTTATGGAGTAAGATGATTGACTTCCAGTTGTATTTGCATGCATGTCTGGGTTACTGTTCCAGACTGTCTCTGTCTGCTGCCATCCATCCCTGAAGTCCCAAGTTTGTTGGATGCAGCCATCACAACCCTCACTGGTGGCTATGGCATAAGCAGGGGAGGAGCAAAACTATCACACACATAATTAATAAAAAGTAAAAAAAACCCTATGAAGACATGAACTCTTAATATGTGGTCTAAAACATCATTAAGGCACATGTTTCCAAGTTCTCCATGCAACAAGAAATCACTTTTTTGTTTTGACATCCTGGAACTCAAACCTGTGTACTGGCTGCAAAGGGGAAAGGGCCATTGGACTTCCTAACACGGTTTTGCAGCCTCCTTGAGTCAGATCTCTGAGAAGATCAGTGGCTGAGACTTCTTACAGAGCAAATATTTATCAACATAAGCAGTAAATTCCATGCAATCACACTGCTTTCCCTTCTTCCCTTCCTTGACATCAGGAATGCACATCACAGAAAAGAAACACTAACTTTCAGATGTGTTGATATCTTGTCTTTGCGAGCATATGTAGGTGTTGGCAGCTTGAAGGCATATAAATGCATTGTAAGAAAACAATGATTTGCAAAATAAAAGCTAGGATTTACTTGAAAGATAGCCACATAAGCTTCAGGCATAGTCCTTACTTTTCAAATGCTGATGAAAAGTATCTCACAGGGATAAGGTATAAGCTTCATCAGAGACAGGAGAGTTATGAGGCTTGCAAAGCTTTGTGACAGGGTATACACTAGCCTGGTTGTAAACTTGGTTTGGGAAAAAGAAGACTGCTTTTCACTGAACTGAACAAATAATTAATTAGCCATAGATAACTTTATTTGCAAGGATATTTTTCACATTTGCTTTTGATGATATCAACATTTAAAAACACTCTCACCCAGGTGCCAGTATAAGCAACGTTTGAGTACTCCTGACAAACACATACAGAGATCATGTAGTCCAGCTGATATTAATTTCCCAGTTAGTACCTGCAGAAAAGAAAATCTGCCTTGCATTCAGGTGCATTTCTTTATTATCTGTCTAAGAAAAGCTTTTATATTCAATAAAATATAGATTTGGAATAAAGGAACATGCAATGGGAGACAGAAAGGATTTGAGTTATTTAAAACCTGAGCACAGTGAGATGTGAAGAGAGCACTGGCTTTCTTGAGGGGGAAAATTCAATTTGCTGAAGCTGATGGATTCTCTGTAGCTACTTAAATCACACAGGCTGAGTACTATGACAAGGATGATGGATCATTTCTAGGTATTCAGAAAGTTAAGCCATAACCTGCAAAAATGTTTACCTAAATGTCCCCCTAAGGAACCCAGGCCCTGGTTAAGTGAAGAGCTTTGCTTTTATTGCCTACAGATTAGTTTCTTTCTGAATGAGTATCTCCTAGGATAAAGATGTAAGTTATAAGTCACTTAAGAGCTGCAGACTTGTGGAGGACAAACATGGCCATGTTGTCACTACCTTTCCTCATTTTCCTCCTGAAGACAGTGTAGTCTTTTGTTCTACATTTTCAAGGTTGTAGAAGCAAATGATGCCACGGAGGAGTAAAAGTAATTTAGCTTTCAAAACTGGCTTCTCTGATATGAAACTCTGCCACAGAACTTGAATGAAAATGGTTTTTGAAAGATTATGCTTCTTGTCAAAAAACACACTCTTCAATGAATCCTGAATAAGTTTGGTATAGTGGAAAGACAAAAATATCACCATCTGACAGAACTAACATGTCATTTTGGAGAATGGATAAATTATATGGACAAGGATCTTTCTCATTTTTCTTTTTATAGAACAGAACCTGTTGCAGAAACCTGCAGGACCTGTTGTCCTGGCCCCCTCCTTCCTGCATACAACTGCTTGAAACATGTTTCTTTTTAATTTTTTGGAGCTGATCAGAAGAGTTAAAACGGCAGTATCTCTTCATAAAGGTGTTGGCTTCTCCATATCTGTTCATCATTTAGCATCTGCTCTATTTAAAAAAAGTAGCCCCAGAATACAAATCCAGCTGAAGTGACCTATTTGTTTTAATGCCTGTCCAATAGTAGGAAAAACCTTAATAACTGAAGTTAGTGATAATGTGAGTGTGATAAGCAAGAGTCTAAAACTGATTGAAGACCCTTTAGTTATTTCATATATGCTGCTAAGTTGTAAGGGCTAATGTTTTATCATCCTAGGGACACTGAGACCTTTACAAAGGTGAAAGAAACTTCCATGTCTGTGTTTTGTATAATAAGGTTTACATCAGTATTGGGTATAGGTCTTCATATAGTCAGCTGTATCTCCTGCAGATCCAGTAGCTGATGCTACAGCTGATTCATCTGTCTTAAAATGACATTCATTTCCAGTAGAATGGCAGAAAATGTCAGTTTCTGGACTTCTGCCTAATAACATGGGAAAAGCTGAACAGTATCAGAAAAGGCAATACCAACAGGACTAGCAGGATGCAGACCCCGAAATTATCATAAAGTTTCCACTTAATCTTGTCTCTCTGACTCAGCATAGTTCAATTTTCAATAAATTCCTTCAGGATTCTTTTGTTACACCAAACTGTGGGTATCATCCTAAAGCTCAGAATGTAGTACATGCCTTTTTCAGTGTGAAGGAACCATCTGTTTTCTCTCCTACTCAAGTAATACTGACAAAGGACATATATAACTGCTGCAATGTTATCTCAAAGGAAAACAACATTTGCTTTCTCCAAGGAACATAAATAACATATTGAAAAATATATGAACATCCACAGCATACATGTGGTTGGATATAGCAGAATTTAATAAATTAACAAAAATTTCAGTGTTCGGTTGGTCAGAATTGAGTTTGTATTTCTTTTGCTCTTAGCCCTGTCACCTTTCTGGTTTCCCATCACAGTGAACGGTTGGCTTTAACAGACAAGAAAACGAAAGGGAAACATTTGCCCAGCAGATTGCCTAAATCCTTCCTGTTTCAGACACTTGCCATTCCAGTTTTTGTGCTTAAATTAATTGTGTTTTCCTTCTGACTCTGTCCATCACTTTCAAACTGTGGATGTTTTCAGTAGGAACAGTGTCATCCTTAGTTGCTCATGGGGAAGGAAGGATTTAACAGGTACTTCAGGCAGTGCAACAATATCAGGGGCATGGCATAAAACTCAGAGCGGTGTGTCTGGCACAATCCTTGCAGTAAAGCCTTCCCACTGCAAGAATGGCTGAGTTAATTTATTTTCCATGTCATTCTACATCTGTTCCAGAATCTCTGCTTATCCTTCATAGCCTGCACTTCACAATAGATACCACGAGCCTCAGGCTGCAGATATCCTTGTAAAGATGCCATCAAATACAATGCATGATTGAAAACATACTAGTTCCTGTTAAAGGTCTTTTTATAGAATCCCAAATATAAGTTCTGTTTGCTGTTAGTGGAATGAATATAGGAAGAAATCTGGCTTTATAGCACTTCTAGAAAGTTAAACTAGATTGTTTCTGTAGGGTTCAAAGAATTGTATTACAATGAACACTCATAAACTTAAGAGCTGATGTTATTGGCAATATTTCTAAAGAAAAACAAAACAAAAAACCCAAACCAAACATCTTATGTGTAAACAACAGGGCATTACTCACATTTCATATTAAAAGGGCAGAAGTCCCTTCAGTTAGTTTTCTTCTGTTTTCTTGCTTTAAATGTTGTATGTGGAATGGAAAATTATCTGCTTAGTGTTTAGGCCCCTTACAGATATCTCCCTGGAACAGTCTGATTTCCTGAAAGAAAAACCCAGCTAACAACTGAGTTGATAATAGTTATGAGGAAGGTGGCTGCAGAACAGTTTCTCTCCTCCAGGGAAAGCCTTGGCAGTGCAGAGCAGGGTCTGGAATCTGACTTGAATTTCATCATCAAGCCTTAATTATAAACATAAAAGAGATTGAACAGAAAAATAAAAAATTACAGGATTGGTCTGATTGTGACCATGGCTCTGGATATATATCAGGATACAGAAGGAGGCTGGGCCCTTCAGTAATGGATTTCCTATTTGGTGGAATGATCCTTGCTTCCTTATGATAAACATTCAATATGTTTATTCTTCTTCACTTCTTTGATGTAAATAAGACAATAGTAAAATATTGGATAAGAGTGAAAGTAAGAGAAATAACTGATAAAATACCAAAATGGAATAACTGGAAAGTGAAAGTTTTGAGAAATGCTTGTTTTGAAAAAGGAAAGAATCGAGGTGAATTTCTGGTTTTGGTTCCATGCAAAGCTATTAAATAAAGAGCTACTTAGCATTTTTTGCTTTCCTCCTTTCTTGCCTGAACACAGAAGCTGTGCTCCTCTGGTTTCTCACATCCTCTTCATTCAGCCACATTCAATACACATTTTTCTATAAATGTCTCAGCAGGTAACAAATGGAGTTGGACATGAAGTTCTGCAGCAGCCAGCCAAAGAGTGAGGTGCTTGTTGTGTGGGGAGACTGCCAGGGAAAATGGAGGGAGAGCTGCCAGACAGAATCAGAAGTACATGGAAAAATGAACAGACTGACCAATTGCAGAAAATTGGTCCATTTTTAAAATTTAAAGTTAAGCAGCATTCCTCAAGAGGGAAAGCAGGCAACTGTGATGAAAAGGAAGGTAGGATAGTCTGTTCCCAGTCCTTGTAACCCAGAATTTTGGTGACAAACATCAGGGATTATTACTCTGTAATGAACTACATGTTTCCCACCCAGTAAGCCTGGGGAATCAGCAAAGATACCAGACTACTGCAGAAACTTAGCCTGGAAAAAATCAGCATCAGGAGATGATTTCAAGTCCAGAGATAGCAGAAGTGCCTGAGGTCTTGGCTGCCCTAGATTATGAATCAGGTAGGAGTCTGGTGACAAGAAACTGGACAGGTTGCTGGGCAAGCAAGAAAGCTGTCAGAGGAGTGACTCTCCACAGGAGGGGTACAAGCTGGCCCAGAACAGACCCAAAGGAGCTCTGTCAAAGACAATGACCCAGTAGAGAATTGGAAATTGTGCATTTTGGGAAGTGGGCGGTTGAGGACTGCTGTAAAAAGTCCTGGAAAGCAGTAGGTGCCAAAAAACTCTCTGCTGTAACCATATTGCCAGTTGTCATGGTTTGATTGTAAATCTTGCACTATTTGGAGGCTAATTTCTTGCTCTTTGTGGGAATAGATGTTCTCACTGGAGGGGAAAACAAACCCTAGAAAATCCTCTTGTTCTTTACCTTCTGTCCTATCAAAACTCCTGCAAATGTTGCTTGAGCACATTCTGCATAGTCACATGGAAGAAAATGAGTGGGAAAAGCTTAATTTTCTCAATTTAAGAAGTTATCTGTAAAATATCTGAATTTCTTCAAGGGAGACTTGACTTTTTTGAACTTCATTTTGATGACCTGGGCCTGCAGAGAATTGGGGTAGTTATAAAAGCTCATGACAGGTTAGCTCCTTGTAGAGCCACATGCACACACAGTAAAGATAAATATTCATCTGATGTGAATCTGATACAGGTTATAGGTATCCCAGAAGTGAGTCTGAATCTGTCTTGTGGCTGCATATGGAGCTGGCAAGTGGATGAATGAATTTATACCACCTTAATTAATCAAGTGATTTTAGGTGTATCTGGATAGATTCCTACTATAATAACTTTTTTTTGTGCTGTTTTTCTTCAGTGTTCGTATAAGAGAACATGGAAGACGGAGCAGAATAAAAGAGAAAATTAATTCCAGAGCGTAGTTTCTGTAGTTTTTGCATAGAGATGGGGATAAAAAGTGATGTTTATTTCAGGATTTGATTTCAGAATGATCTACTTCCTTCCTCAGAAGTGACTGATGGCAGGATTTGGCAGGAATCCTGTACTAGGAACCATTTAATTCAGTGGGTGTCAGATGAAAACGCACAGCAGAAGAAAAGAAGAGGGTGAAAGAAGCAAATTTCCTAGATGTGTAAGGTATTCTCATTCTCTGTCTTTGTCTTCTTGATCACTTGTTTATTGAACCTCTTTTTGCAACAAAGCAATGTCAAAAGGGGATATTTGAATTGTGAGATAGGAAAAGGGAAAAGCATTTTGCTCCCAGGTATAAGGATCATTTACATAACTCCAGTGATCAGCAGACACATTTAGTAGCTACAAACCCTTCACTCACCAGGCTTTCAAATAAATGTCTCAATATTTGATTTAACACTGCCAGGTAGGCAGGATCCTGCAGGAACCCTGTGGACTCATATTTATGGGATACATTCTGCCTGGGGCCAGCTGTGTGGAAGCTGCCCTAATGCATTCTTGATGCACACACCAGCTGTACACAAGCATGCCAGCCTGCAAAGGGACCCATCCTGAGGAAACACGAGGGTCTGTTGTGCTTCTCTCACAGCTCACAAGCCAAATGCCTGCATTAGCTGGTGCTGGTGGATGGAGGCTGAGGCAAATGAAGTAAGAACTCCTAAATAGATGCATTCACTGGCATTTTTGTCTACACTGCCCTGAAATCTGGCTGTCCTTCACACTTGAGGGATAGGAAGGCTCCTAAACAACTGCTGCTTGACAGCTAAATATACATTTTTACCCACAGAGATTGCCATCCCCCCTTGCAGGCTGGAGCAGAGCCTTTAAACCCCCCATGGACAGAGAAAACAACACCACACAGACATCACATAGACTGGATAAATAGCTGAAAGACGCTGGGGCAGAGAGGATAATGTACATGCTGGCTCCTGGGACAACCATCACAGGAAAGAATGGCTCTTATGTAAGAAGATGCAGGATAAGTACACTTGTATTTTGATATTCCCTACACTTGTATTTTGATTTTCCCTACAAAACACAAGAAAGCACCATTTACAGAAGGAGTCTACTGTCATCATTTGGGGAGTGTAACAGCAAACACAGCCCAAAGTGAGGCACAGAATGGAGGCAGCTTTCCTCTCTGGCAGACCCCTCTGGGGCTCACAGGCTCTTTCAGGACCCAGAAACCACATCCCCACCTCAGGGTGGTGTTCTCTGCAGTCACCTACTTGAGACTGATTCTCCTGCAGATTGCAGAACAAAAGTCATTAGAAAGAGAGCAAAGCCTAGTTATTATTTGTAAATTAATGGAAGACTGAAAGAACAGAAAGAAGAATGCTTCCACCTCTTAAAGAGGACAGTGGCTTTCTGTTAAGCATATACATACCTTTGACATCTTGTTCTCATGACTAAGGCAAGTGAGCAATTCTGGTAAGGTCCTAAAATCCTCAGGGGAGAAACCACCTTTAGCCTGTCAGTTAAGGCAGAAATCTGTTAGAAGTCCCTCTAACTGATCTGGGTGAGGAACAATACAGACACCTGACTTGATAGCAGATTGATCAGCTGTTCCCATGGCAAATTGCCTTTCTGTCTTTTAGGAATGGAGCCACTGGGTTAGTTTCTCAGACTCCCTCTCACTGCTGTTCTTCAGTGTTTGTAAGGGCTTCTCAAGCAGTCACCTTATAGCTTAACTGGATGTATACACTGATCTACCATCTAATTGCTGGCCCTCGTTGCCAATTTTCCTAACTCTGACTAGGCAGCATCCATAGCACTCTGACTGCTGCTCTCAAGCAAAAAGAAAAACTGTTTTATTCCTCTCTTGCTCTGTGTTTTCTCAAACGAATATTTTGTACTGCTTCTGCAGTCTCTTTGAACATGAGGTTTTAAGTGACTCAGACACTAAGATTTATGCTGATAAGACAAAGTCTTGGGGCTATACTTTTGTTATTCACTGCAGAGGCCAGAGATCTGTTCTTAGCCCATGGAAGGGTGTTTGATGTGCAAGTGCTACAGCAGAACTGCAATGGCATATTTTCCATTTTATCAGCACTTTTTATCAGAAGCTGTTCTACATTACTGAGCCTCTGGGAACACAGCTGGAATTTAGAGACATACCACTGGAAATGTGCTTGCAGATCTGATGTCATATAAGCAAAATTGCCTGTATGTGGATGAAGCCAAATTTACAGGGTTCACTCTAGTTTTTAAAGGCAGTAAGTAAAGACAGGAACCTAAATACCTTTAAGAATAGGTCTTAGTTAAATTTTAGGGTTTCAGTTGTGCTCTGAAATTTGAATATAAGCTCTGCAAGAGCAGGTTTTCGCTCTGCAAACAAAGATTTACTCTGAGTCTTTAGCCAGGGTACCTGTGAATAGCAAAGGCACAATTAATGACATTTCTACTCTTGTGCAAAATTAGGTCCATTCCTGATCAATATTACAGGCTGGTGCAGCCATCCAAGCAAGAATATGGTCTTCTGTTTTTATGCTCATGGAAGAGGTAGCATGAGCTTGGTGCAGTTCTTATACATTCAAACATTGTGCATGAAGAACATAAAATTGTCACACACACGTTGCTTGCTACAGAGTCTATTGTGCTGGGAAGATATGTTTCTCTCCTGGCCAGCTTTATGAAATTTCCCAAAGCCAGAAAACTCCTTTATTTTGTGCTGAGAAAAGTCTCCGTTCTCTTTTAGTCGTTCATAAATGTGAATTAAAATTTTCTTTTATATCAGACTAAAGAAACATATAAAGTGGAGAAAACACTGGTGAGCAATGCTGTTTGCCAATATTTTCCTTTCCTGTAGGGCTATATTGTTTCTTCAGGTAATTAGAGGAGGCAAAATTCAATGGGGAGAAGAAAGCATCATGAGGCACCTTCCCTGCTCTCCCTCCTGCCCATACAGCACAAGCTATTCCTTTTTAGGACATTTGGGTTTATGTTCTGTGTATTTGTTTAATTTTGTTCCATTCCTCTTTTTGTCTTCTGGGTATTTACCATATAGTATTTAACTGTGAGCAGTATCAGGTGCCAGCGGCATCTCAGGCTGTTAGATCTACCAATAGTAATGAAGCGATACAGAACTAAGAGAGTGAGGTAAAGGCACTTTTTATATTGAACTTACTAGGGGACAAAAAAGCATAATGAGGCAAGAAAAATTAATATACTAAAGGTATATATAACAGAGGAAGCACCGGTCTCCACTCTCTGGTGACAAGTGAGAGGACTCAAGGAAACAGCATGAGGCTGAGCCAGGGGTGGTTTAGGTTAGATATCAGGAAAAAGTTTTTCACCCAGAGGGTGGTCAAGCACTGGAACAGACTCTCCAGGGCAGTGGTGACAGCTTCAAGCCTGGCAGAGTTCAAGAAGTGTTTGGACCATGCTCTCGGGTACATGGTGTAATGCTTGGGGTGTCCTGTGCAGAGCCAGGAGTTGGAGTTGATGATCCTGACGGCTCCCTTCCAACTCAGCATATTCTATGGTTCTGTGATTCTATGACAAGAGGAAATGGTTTCCAGCTGTGCCAGGAGAAGTTTAGATTGAATATTAAGAAAAGTTTCCTCACTGAGAGGCTTATCAAGAACTGGAGTGGGCTGCCCAAAGAACTGGTGGAGTCACCAGTCTTGAAGGAATTTAAAAGACACATAGATGTGGCACTTGGGAACTTGGTTTAGGGATGGAATTTGCAGTGCTGATTTAATGGTTTGGCTTGATGATCTCAGAAGCCTTTTCCAACCTAAATGATTCTATGAGTCTGTGTGGTGGTATACAGAACACTGGAATTTGCTGGCTTGCAGCTGAGGCTCCCTGTTGCTTCTGATATTAGTTTATTCTTGATAACATACTTATTACAAAATGAAAAGCAGCATGCTGAGGCAGAATTTTAAAGAAAGCTGGAAGGATTGTAAAGTGCTGGACAGATTTTTGCCACTCAAGTTACATGTGGGTAACAGTAGACAGTGGGTTGTATGCAGCAATGGACTTTTTCAGATAAATGAATACTGTACCAGAATGTTGATTGGTGGGAGCACTACTCCCATTAAGCATTAGGAACAGTTTCTTGCTGGTCTTGGGCAAAAAGGTTTTATGTAATTAGAGTTCTAATTAGAAATGCTAGACCTAATGTTCTATTGCCTACTTTGGTTTGAGGGCTATAGGAAAGTACTAACTTCTGACAGAAGTTTACACCCACCAATTACTTGTGAAAATTTGAGTGGAAAACAGACCCTCAATCTCTCAGTAAAATGAAAAGCAATTAAAAGAAAAGGCAAACCATTATGCTAATTAATTCTCTCAATGATTTCTGCCATTACTGTATTGCTATCGCTGACCACATTCCCTTATTAGCAGCATTCAGCCTGACGTTTATTCTATCATCCCTGAACATAGCTCTGTCATAAGAATGCTGAAATGTGTGAAATAAAAAAAGTCATATTATAATGATGAAAGTAAGACTTGGATCCCAGCTGACCAATATTTCTGCCCATCTCTTTGCAGATGGTCCAAAGTGGTTAGAAAAGGCAGATTTGGAGGTTACTTTTCTGGGCAAACATTGGTAAGTTTTCCGTTTCCCCTTGAATCACGAACTCCTGCTGATGGCTGCAGAAGTTAGTTAACACACATTGTCATACAAAACTGCTGTGACTTAGTTGTGCAATGGAGAGTGAAACCTTTTCCTTTTCCTTCCACATAAACACACAGACATATATTAGCTATGCTTGAAACAAACTGAAATGTGAGGTTAAGTTGTCCAATGCCTCTTTATATTTAATAATTCAATGAAAGAAAGAATCTCTATAGTAAGTGAACCAGCACATCTAAAACACCTCTAACCCTCTGGAGGAACCTATTTCTCTCTGCTCATAAGGAAGGGAAACTTGGGAAACTGCTCTTCATAATTAGACAGTGTGGGAATTTAAAACTAATTACAAGTCAGAGCATATGTGATAATCTAACCACTGAGAACAGCACTGGGGTGAGAGTTCTGTCCACCTAACACATTGGGTTTATCCATCTGTGAGAGCAGTGAGACAGTAGTGTATTCAGGTCATGGTATTCATTTTTTTACTACAACTTAGAGTGACATACACTGCTAATGTTACAGTGGAAACACGTTTCTCTAGCTGTGACCTGCATCTTCCATTGCTGCATCTAGTTACACCTCTACTGAAAAAAAAAGAGCAATATTAATTAGCTATATGTGTTTAATGATTGGAGTACAACCTTAAGCTATAAGCCTATATACATAAAGCCAATATTTGCCTTAAACCTATACACTAAATTCAGTAATTTTGATAATTTTATTTGACCAATTCTTGGAGTTCTTTCCTCCAACAGCAGCATACTACTGTTCTAAAAACTGGAAGTCCCTGCACAAGTCTTTCTACAAGAAAATTTGACCAGCCCTTTCTTCCTCCCAAGATGCAAGGATGTGGGACATAGATCCAACCTCATGTTTTGCCTTAGTTCAAGTGAATCTTAAAAATTGCTGATGTTGAAACATGACCTGTTCACCTGCAGAGTTACTTCACAGGTTGCAAATTTTTTGCAGCTTTATATTGTTAGAGAGTGTAATGTGTATTTTAATTAATTAATTAATGCAAGCATGGCTATCTAGAAGGTTTCATGAGGAGCTGGGGACCTTTTAGGCACATCCTGGGGTGAGCACCTCACCTGAGGTGAAGCAAGCAGTTCAATTCACCAGGCTGTCTTTGGTTTAATTTTTCTGCTTTATCAAATTGACATTCATTGTAATGTAATGCTGGACTTTGCTGAGAACAGTAAACAATCCCTGTGGAGGAAAGGAATCAGAACAAAAGCCTGATATCTGGGCTGTCTTACTGCATATGCAGAAGATTTAATGTTTTCATTTTTACTACCGGTATGGTTGCTTGTGGTGAGTTTAATTTTCCATCTAGTACTTTTTTTGGCACAGTTTCATTAGCAGAAGTGAAATGACATATCCATCTATCTTTTTAGTTCCTGGGTGATAGAAGCACAATTAAAAATCAAATCTTAAGTTGGTTTTCTGTCATGAACAGAAATAAATCATAACTAAATCTTAACTATTTCTCCTCCTCCCACCAAAAGTCCTGTGCTCAAGCAAACACTTCTTACAGGCTTTCTGGTAGTTTTTAAGTAATACTCCACTTTCTTTTCCCAGTTTTTCAGCTTTTATCTTCAAAATCTTTTTCCTGCAATGAGGTATACTAGGTGTTTCAAAATGTATGATTTTACTGTAAAATATTGATTTGGAAAAGAAATACCCACAGAAATACTCAAGCTTATGGTAGGCAGATATTTGCCTGGTTAGCCATTACTAATCTAAAAGTGGGCTAATCCCAGTTAAATTCAGTTTGTACCTATGGTTTGGACCCAAAGTGGAGTTTGAAACCTGGCTTTCCTTTACATAGCTTGTTGTTATGCAATAGTTTAAACATTTGAATGCTTTTCTGAGCTGGCATTCTTAATAGAGTGCATGAGAGGGTCTCATGCCAATCAAACTGTTAAGTGCTGAGATGCCTTTAGAAACCCCATATTTCATAATATTTCCTTTTTTGACTGCCCCAGTGGCAGAAACTTATTAAACAGAAGAGCAACGAAAAACAAATACTAAATAATCTCATTCATACATGAGCTTTTCTATATGTGGAGGTACTGGTATTTATGAAGAAGAGTAACTCACAAAAATTTATGCATCCGTCTAAAGCTTTTTTTACAAGTATTTGCCTCCTATTTCTACATTAGCCTTGCAAGCAGATTTCAAATATCTATACTAAAGCTAATAGTTCTCACACAGCCCTTGTTTTGCTGTTGATGTGATATTGGAAACTGCTGTGTCAATTTTGTGAGCTGCACAAAGACAGGCTGACAACCTCTGTTGGTGGCACGGGAAAGAAAGTGGCTTCATGGAGAGGCTGAACTGCCCTGTTGTCTTTAAAGGCGCTTCTTCTGAGAAGCAAGGCACACTGCCGGGTCCTTGTGCTGGAGTTTGGCCATACCTGTGAGGCTGGTAGACAGCTCTGAAGACCTTCTCATCTCATCTACTTCACACAAAGCAAACTCATTATGAAAGGATTAAGCAGCTTAGGTATCATCCCCTTCACAACTGCTTCTTTCCCTGAAGAGGTGCCAGGAAAAGGTTGTGTTTCATAAGGGTACTTTGTATGAATGGTGTGCAGAGAGTGGTCACACCCTGTGGACCACATGAATTTTAAAAGAGTTGTGACACCAGGATTACCTTTCTTCCATGAGTCCCTCTAAACCAGACAGAGCTGGTACTCCTCTAAGGAACAAGAGTTAATTTCAGTTGCCTCATTATTCATGTAATAGGCTTTTTTATTTTTCATGAGGAAGGATATCCTCTTAAATGAGTTTTGAAACTTTGTGAGTATTTTACTGAACACATGCATAAAATATGGTAGGCTGAGCAGAATAAGACAAATTTCTAATTTGTATGCTGTGGCATCCACTGAAAGAAACTTGAAAACAAGTTTGTTTTTCTTTTTAACATTTGCTTTGATTTATGGCATGCTCTGTGTTACTAAGGATCACACAGAGCGCAGCTGAGTGGTGCTTAGTTGCTGTCTGGGGTTAAAACACAACAGATCTTAATTAATTCTAGCTTGATCATATCTACATGTCTGACTCACATACTGTATCTAAGTTTAGAGTAGCTATGACTGGACTGAAGTACTGATGTTGAGAATACTTTGGTACAAACCTTTGGCATTTCTTTGGTAAATGCAGCTAAGGGCTGAGCTGTTGCTAGCACAAAGTTCTATGAATTGTGACTATGAGGATGCTTTCCCTTTCCAAATAAGGAATGTCAAAAATTCTTATTACAGCTAAGGGAAGTGCAGTATTGCATAACATTAAATTAGCTATAAGACTTAGGTCAGGAATCTCGGATTAAGTCCCTGCCTGTGGCACTATTGCTTTTTTTTTTCATTTTTGGAAATGTCCTTCTCCAGGTAAAAGGGAAAAAATTAAATAAAACTTGTTTTGATTAAGTATTTTAGTAGAGAAAAAAAAGGAATATTACAATTGTGAATGTTTTACAGTATAAAATAATTTTTCTGATGAATACTTGATAGGAGTAAAGAACAACCCCCATAAAATGTGGCAGACATAATTGTAGAAGCATAATTATCTGCTTACAAATTCCTTAACATTATCTACTCTTGATAATAAATCTGAAGTTTTGGTAATAATTTATGTCAGTTCTCTATGATATGCAAAGGAACAATATTCTCAGAACCCTGTGCTTATTTACTGGGTTTTACAAATGAATTAAAAGCTTTGTGACCAATATTTTTGTCAGCTATTTCCCTTGTGTCTCTGAAACTGTAAATGATCATGTTTTTTTATTCTGTGACACTACAAAGTTTGCAATCATTTGCAATGATTCTTAGTGAATTTGTGGAACTTGTGATATCTAAAAAGCTCCTGGTTATTGTTGTGGCGGGTTTGTTTGTTTGTTTGTTTTTGTTTGTTTGGTTTTTTTTGAACAGCCTTGGAAACCTTTTTCTTTGCCTGAATAACAGCAAAATCAGGATAATAGTTTTGTTCTCTAACTCTCAAAGAAAGTTTCCAACCTGAAGTGACCAGTGAACTCTGGGGTTTTCTGTGCTTGGAGGATTGATGAATGACAGTGTATCCTGGGCTGATACCTCCACTCCTTGAGGCGTCACCCTTCACCTTCTGACTGGGCCCATCCTTCCAAAAGTCTCCATAGTGAGGGCCCTGAGCTTATGTTCTTGGCTGAGGTCAAAAGAAAGGCTTGAGTAAGCTTTAGGTATGAATGCTGAAACAGGCCCTTTAAAGAAAAAAGAGAAATTACAATAAAAAGAGAAGGGGCAACTTCTTTATGATAAGCATGTCTTTGTAGGAAAAGAGCATGAGGACACCAGGTACTGTGATAGCTCTGTACTTTGCCATGACAGTGAAGGTGTCTTTGAGAGTTTATTTTGCTTCACAGTGAAGGGAGACCAGATTTCCTGTATGAATCAAGCAGAACTGACTTTATAAGGTCTGTCTGCTTCCATTCTATCAAAACAAAAAGGGAAGCAAAGCATGGCATCTCCACGTAGGAAAGATATCAATTGAAGCAGGAAAGCATTTCTAAAAGTCATGGGAAAAAAACAAATGGTGAGGAGTTTACACATTTTTTAAAGAGCTTAGAAAGTGAAAAAATGAGCTTTCTTTGCTTGACAAAATTGAAAAGGGTTTAAACAGCTTGGTTACAAAAGGGTAGGTTTAGCATAGGCAGCCTTTCCCATCTGAACACAGAGCAGGATTTATTAATTAGTAATTACTTCTATAAAGGACAGTGTCATGCTGGCAGCAGTAATGAAAAATTCATGACGGAAACTTAACATTCTAATCTGCTGGATTACTATAAGGAGGCTGCCAAACTTGGGCGACCAGCCAGTGCTAGGAACACAAACAAATATCATAGTTCCCATAGAAACTGGGATCACCTTGGAGATGATTAATACCAGTCTGACATAAAATGGGTGTTCCAGAGATATCACTCTCGACTGATTTAATTATGACCTGGTGTAATATAGTTGAGCATCTCTGAAGAAAAATAACTCTCTATTTCTCAAATTCTTCTTCCTATCTCTTGGTGGAAGTCTAAGAAGGACGTTATTTTATCCTGTTTCTTTGCTATCAAGAGAAAACAGAAAACCATACAGGGCACATCCCAGAGTCATGCATGTCACACTGGAACATAAATAGCTATTCTGAAGACTGTTTCGAATATTTAGAAACTTTATTATTTTGGGGGGGGGGGGGGTTTGTTGTTTGTTTGTAGCCTTACAAAAGCATGCATTGCTTATATCTGCAGTACTCTGAGCAATACAAACTATCAACAGTTTTCATACTTAAGTGGAGTACATCAGCTGGTGCTAGGAGAATTTTTACAATCCATTACAGAAACAGAGCTTTGTGAATAGAATGCTAGTCCTAAGTTTTACAGTGTAGGTAAAAAAATATTAATTTCACAAGAGACTGTGGAAAAAAAGATTGTCAAAAACAAAAACAAAACCAAAAAGAAAAAAAAAAAGAAAAAAAGGAAAAATAGATCTTATTAACATTGTCATCAGGGAATCTAGGTATTCTATGAATAAAATACTCTGTGCTTAAGTCACCACATCGAACACTTGTAGTGTCATTCAGTCTCTGTCCCCCAGTGAACAAAAAGTGAATATCAAATCTCGTATGTTAGTATGTCTTTCTAAAAGATCTAAACCCCCCAAAGTGCCAGATTCTACTATTATCATTGAACTAGCATAAAATTCAGTTTTCCTTCCATGTGTTCTTGAGGATCAATTTTTTATGCACATTTCAGATACATGAAAAGTTTAAAATTTAACAGTGATTTGTGAGAGATGACACATTTACCAAATGAGCTCTTATCTCATACTTACATAAAGCATTATTATTGACAGCAATTTTCAATTTGATTGAAATACTATAAATTTTCAGTGCTGAAACTTCAGTCATTTTAGACAAATATTCACAATGTGTTTCATTCTTTCTTTCAGTGCTGAAAGTGCTTTCATGCTTATCTGCTTTTAGAATACTGAAAAGAATGAAAATATTTGTCCCCATTCATGAATGCAATTAGGAAACATTTCCCCATCCCGAATCAGAAGTAAAATAGCCTTGGTTTTCCTCCAGTTTGGGATGTGGTCTTATATGTGTCAAGTGAGAAAAGGATGGAGAAATTTTAAAATAGATATTAAAAAAAAAATGATGACTTTCAGCTTGTATTCTTCATGAGTGAAGCTGCTGGATAGACCAGATCCTGGGAAACTGTTCCAGGAAGTAGTAACACCAGAACTGCAAATGCTAACTGTCCCAGTGAGAGTAGCAATGGAAAAGTAATAGAAAACTAATCTAACTGTACCAACAGCTCTGCAATGGCCTCACAGGGAAAAAGTGAAAGTGCAGATGAATCAGAAGCAAAATCAGATTTGAAAGCAGAATTTAAAAAGAAACTTTAAGTGGTTGTAGTATGCAAAGAAAAAATGGAAGGATATGAAAGGGTATGCAAAGAGAAAGGCTAAGAAAAGCGAAAAATAATTAATTTTAAAGTATCTGAAGTATCAACAGAAAGACAAAATACTTTTTCTAGCTATTCAACAATGGATAGATGATATTAATGGGTGGAGGAAAGAAGTCTGAAGTAGTTGATATCTTTTTGAAAGATTAACTATGAACTCTCAGCTTATATAAATAGCACAGTAGTTAAAAGAATACAAAGCCAGGCTAGATTTTGGAGAAAAAGTTCAGGTCCTTGGGTTAGTTTCTGTAAGATATTTTCAAATTGTTTATCAGTTCCCAGATGAGTTCTAAGAGCCTGAGAGCAGGTAAAGGCTATTTCAGGACAGAGAGTTGGTGATATGAAGAACTGTGGCTCTTGCATACGTTTGTGAAAGGGAATATAATCTCTGAAGAAGTTGAAAAAGAAGAGCCAGAGCTTTGGCTCTGGTCAACTAAATATCTTGAAAATTCTGGAATAAATAATCAAAGCATGTGTAAAAATTAGCAGATAATGAGAAAAAAAAAGAAATGTTTCACGAACAAATCACATTGGACTGCTAGGACAAGAAAATATGCTTTTCAAGTGGGACAAAATTGGTAGATGTCTTATATGTACTGAAATAGTTTCATTACATGCTCATACAACCCAGCCAAGAAAATACATGCTCACTACAGTTAATAACTACACAAAAAACAGAAGCAAGTATATGCTGCACATCTGTGGTTGTGAAATATGAAGTCCAATCAAAATGAACCAAGGAGTGAGAATCCTCATCAGAAAAGATGGAAAGCATGAATGAAATAAAAAGCATCAGATTAAACTGAAGCAAGTATGACATGTATCACAATTAAGAGGAAAAGAATGGCTAGAAATCTGCATAGAAAATAGATACACAAAACAGCACTCCTCCAAGTTTCTGGAAATTTGAGTTCTTTCTGGATCATTTGCTCTCATGCAATGCTTTGCATTAAAAATATTAATTTCTTCACAGAGAGAATTACCACAATGTTTGTAATCAGCTCCTTTCTTCTCATGAGAGGTTACAACCAGGGGTCACAGCACGTTCTCACTTTCAGGTGAAAAATTCTGCTGCTCACTTCTTTGTGATGTCTTTTCATGAATTCCCTACTTTCCTCCCTGTCACTATATTCAAGAGACACTGCTCAAACGTTTTCAGTAGAAGGTGATTTTCAGAAAAGGATGCCTAATTTTTGTAATAAATGATGCTGGTGTACCTTTTTATACTACAGAGCAGGAGGATGAATTACACTGTCCATTCCAATCCATTCCACCTCGGTTTTTCTGTAGTTACACGTGAACAAGATGAACTGGCTGACATAATTCTTCATTAAACTGGAAAGCTCACTGACAAATAACTAAACACTTATCTTAGGAAGGGCTGTATATTCCTGATTTTTCTCTTTCTTCTAAATATAAATTTTTAAATCTAATTCTATCCAAAAATGCTGAAATCTTTGGAGGAGAATGAGACTAGTTTCTTCCTGTAGTAAAAGACTTTTTAAGTTCTTAAATTTAGTTTTTATCAGTTAGCCTTGCTTTTGCCAACACTTTCAGCTGCCAGAATATTTTATGGCAAGAATGAAGATGGAATTTTTTCAAGAGAATAAAGTATCTATCCTGAATTTTTTGGTGAATGTCCACATGCCAGTATAAATCATGATAGATTACATCCACCTAGATGTTTTCCATTAATACAAGCATAGACCTAATTTTGCAGGTGGGCATGGCAGAAGGGAGTGGTAGATCACATCTGACTGCCTTTTTATGTGCACTGGTCTTACTGATTTATTTCAGTGGAGAAGCTCTGATGTGAGCTACAATGATAAGCCAGCCATTTGTTCCATATCTGGAGCTATATTCCAGTTTGATTTTGCTAATTTAGGGTCTTTAAGCATAATTTAAGGCTTGCAATTTATTCTTCACGTGCTCACATTTTCTTAGCTATGTAATAAATAGATAGGATCCCACACTGAGGCATGCATGTGCTGGAGTGGTTTGTTGAAGGTGTAGAATCAGAGGACTTCTACACAAGAGCCTGCTTCTCTTCTTTCAACTTCCACTAGGACAAGTCACAGATTATGGAGCTTTATGAAGGCCAAAGCATCTTCTCTCTCCAAAATCGGGGAAAGTCTGTCTCCACCACAGAGAACACTTAAAAAAGTCTTCCCTCTTGTATGATGGAAAGAGCACTCCCTTCTCTTTCTCCTCTGTCTTTTTAAAAATCATGTTATTTATCTTTATAACAGCCTTGCTAAATGTTTTTCTTGAGGATGTAGAGACAACATAAAGGATGTACTCAGTGTTACAAATACATTTCTGAGTTGAAATTCAGAAATGCAATTCCAAAGCTATTTCTGACTTGGGACCATGATACTTTTGATACCTGTGTCTTAATCTCATCCCAAGCCCCCTTCAATGCTTGTCTGAGTTTAAGTGCGGCCTGGATCCCTGTTACCACTTACATTTTTGTGCATGTTTAACTTTGTTTATGAGAATAGCTTCATTGGCCTCAGCAGGGCCACTTGTGGCAGAAAATTAGGCACAAGCATGAACATTTCTAAGTTTGCTACAAATTATGCTCTTCTCAATAGTGCCTGTACAGCAAACATTGTCTTGGCTGAGAGTCTAATGGTGACATGATACACTTTTTCAAAGCAAGAAATATCACAATTTTGGTAATAATTTGCATGCAAAGTGTTGAAACATAAACAATTTTATAGTTTAATTAACAGAAATGAAACCAGATCAAAACTGGAGTTCTTCAAACAAAATTTCTGTCATGACCCCCTGCCACTGATCTCACATAGACATCAATTTCAGAGAAGTTGGTGCATATATACAGTGTCAATGCTTCAAAGGCTTGTGTTCATTTATCTGTACTTCAATGTATTACTAGAGAAGCATCTTCTCTATTTTCTCCCTGCCTTGAGTGACATGAATCTATTTGCTTGTCATCTGTAGTACTTTTTTAAATGATTATGCTAAATACTGGAAATGCCAAATTAAAATTCAGCAATCTGCTAGAGTGTTCCTGACAGCTCCCTTGCTGGGTAATGGAATAATACTATATTGATAGTAATTCAAATTATATAGCTAATGGATATATAGCATATTAAAGATAAATCAAGTCTTTGTGCAATGTTCTGTGTTTCCTAATGCCATCCTAGAACTCGTATCAATGACAAATATATTACAAAAAACAATTTGTAGGATTCTATGTATTATTTTGAAAAATAGGAGGGAAAGTGCTCAAAGAAATACAACCATATGTCAATATGAGAATGTATTCTAAAGGCTGATAAACTTTTTCCATGTAAGTATGATTTATAAATTGAAAGTTGAATGAATCCTCTCTCTTCCAAGAATACCACCAGCAGATGTTTCAAATTCTCTAAAATGTAGTCCTCAGCTACTTTCAAGGGGCTTTAAATAGGTTTTGTGGTCCATCTATGAGAAACCTCAATGACTTTAATAAAAATAAGCTGTACTGAGGCAGATGTCAATGCTCAAACCAAGGTTTCTACATGATTATATTTTATCAACAGATCGCTTGGGTGCAGAAATAATTTGTTCATATTTTCTTGATGAAAATTATTTTCTTACAGTATTTTTCATTCTTTCATGTCCTTATACAGAATATTTTTTTTCACTGATAGAGCTGATAAGGACTAGAAGTAATTAGCTGAGGCTGAGCATGTCTAAATATGAGCATTAACTGGTTCAATTTTAAACACTATTTTATTTTTTGAGGGTAACTTTCATCCATGCCAGCACTGAACTTCAACAAAGTTTCATGAAGCTACAGTCAAGTAAAAAAATACTATCATGCCTATAATACCTGCCCAGGTGTAGAATAATAAGCATATGTATGAGAGTTTAAAGATCTGTTTTGCAGAAGAAATGGCTGCATGTGGTATCAGGCATATGTGGTGGTATTCTACTGTGAATCAGTGCCACAGCAGAAAGCAGAACCCATTACTCCTCTCTCTGGCTTCTTAATTTGCTCACATGTGACTCATTTGACTTCTAGCTTAAGACAGAAAATAAAAATGCACTGTGTATCTTATTGATCCATTTCTATGTACATACAATCCAGCTTCAGGCCAGGGTTTTCATCTCTTACTTCTTCTTCTGGAGACACATAATGGTAACTTCTGCTGCTTGAAACCAAGCACTAGATTTGCAATAATTATTTGCAATCGTTGCACAGATAACAAATGAATTTATGAATGAAAGCATATATAGAAGGGATAAGATGAAGAAAAATGGCCATTTTTTTCCATTTACAGAGCTCCTAAGACAGGTATTTTTTTAAGCTACCAGGGATATTCTTTTCCTTCTGTATGTACAGGCTTCACTTGCACAAATTTGAGTGATTTTAGCAGGGAGGTATGTGTCTCACACTTTAGTGTTACTTTCATCACACATAAAACTCATGGAATCTTTGGTGCTGGTAATAATAAGGCCCATTATAGGAAGGATAGTAAGATTTTGGAGATGTTGAGGCTATGTGCATTATTCATACATTATGAATGGAAAGCGCTGAAGTCCTCAGCTGACTGTGGAAGCTTTGGAGGCTCTAATAGATGGTTAAATATTTTACACAACATTCATAGGGTTAGCAGTGTCAAGTGAAATCCATATATTTTCACAAAGATGTAACACCAGTATTTAATAAATGGGTACTACAGCAGGTTTCTTGACAATGACTACTTTAGTAGTTAGATTTCCACTCCCTGTACCTGGTCCCCTGGATCAGCAGAGGCAGTTCTGCGTGTATTTGTCTCTCTCTTCACGTGTCTCCTGCTGCTCACTGACCTTAATGGTCCTTAGAGAGGCAAGTGTCCTGAATTTCTCTACTGGAAGAAATAAATGATGATCATGAAAACTAACAGAGCTTAGGACTTCACAGAAGGCAGTTAAAAATTTAAAGAATAGTATCCTTTAAAAACTGTTTAAGAAAAATACCTGATGAGAATCAGGTTGGCTTTGCATTTAAAGTGCAAATTTTCTGGACAAAACTTCCTTGACACATCTTTATCCAAGGATATACCAATAGTGTAAAACAAATTGGTAATCGAGGTCTAGGTTCACATTCTTCATACAGTCCCACCTCAGAACTGCAATGGGTAAAGTACTGAAAATTCATCTTTACTCACCTATTTTAACTGTTGTTTTTATTTGCAGTTTTTGACTAAGGAGTGATTACTCCAGGAGTACTGGAGGCCTCAACACTTTCACTAAAGGAGGGGTGCTGAAATTTATCTGACTCTTTCCAGGGAGAAATGTTCTTTTTGCTATGATAATAATCCAAGGAGTAATAATACCATACACAGCCCCATGAGTTCGTCTATTCTGCTTCCAAACTAATAACAGACCTCCAGAACACACTTTAATACCCTTTCTCTACTCTTTTAAAACAACATACATTCTTATCCTGATTCTGACAAAACGACACATTTTAAATCTACAAATATAGAATCGAAGATCAATTTAAATTATTTGATAATGGTCAATCAGCTGTACTTTTCATAACTAGTGGCATAAGACCTTTGGCTAAGCTAGAATGTCTTCAAGAGTGGGATATTATTTGATGCACTGTGACTAGTTTAGGTTACCATTGCAGGAGGCATCTGGGGCTTCAAGCCTGTATTTTAAGATACTTAGACCATGAGTGCCAGAAGATGATGCATTGAGACACCTGGCTCCAAGTCATGGAGTTAGTTACTCCTTTGTCTTTGGCCTCACAGGCATCAGAAGGATCACTGAGGTGAAGCTGCTACGTCAGACAGCGTGTGAGAGACTCAAGAGTCACTGCATTCCTCAATGGAGAGAGTGCAGACTTCAGAGAAATTTGAAGGAGAACAAAATTTAGGAAGTCATTAAGTCCTTCTCACTGCTGTCCAGATTGGCAAAACCAGGGTTGTCTGGTGAACAGGTCAGGTGGGCAGGAGTGGTGAGTGAGTTGGTCTCTGACAGAGCCCTGCCTGGCTGCCCTCAGCCACAGAGAGGGGCAGCTGGGGACAGTCTCAGTCTCAGTCTCAGCCATCTTTGTTTAGTAGGAGACTGCTGGTTTTCTACTGTTTGTGTCACTTTTTTTACATCCTCCTTTTCTGTTTCTATCTCACTTGCTGGATGGGATTGTGCAGATCTCCTCAAAGAGAAAGATGACAGAGTACCTGTCCTTCCCCTTGTCTAATCATTTTGCTGACTTCCCCTTCTACACCTCTCTTCTCTCACTTTCTGGCATACACAGGGATGGAGATCTCTGGGCTGCTTTCCTTTGCTTTCCTTATCTGCAGCTGAACAAGTAATTTTCAGCTCCCATTTACTACTCATGGTTATTTCTTTGGACACTTCTTACTCACATGTCAAACCTAACTAAACTTGATCGGTGAGTGTTCTTCTCCCTTCAGACTGTTCTGCTCTTTGTTTAAGTATCAGCTCCTTGACTGTGCTATGCACTGCTTTCCTGGCCCTCACACATCTGCATTTGGCTTCCATGTCTTGCTGCTTTTATTAACCATTATAAAACTTTTCTTGAACTGATTGGGACACCGCAGTTCTCATTCAGTACTCTGGTGGTGTCACCAGGGGTTCGATTCTTGGGGTACTGAAACCACTCTCTTCCATGGAAAATATTTTCTCCTATGATCTGTATATTCCCCCATACTTGAAGCCTGGTTGTCACAGGTCAAGAATGATCCTTTTCATGCATTTGCAAAGCCTTTGACCCAGTGGGATCATCTTCAGCTCTTCACAAGGGCTCCTGAGAGCTGCAGAGGCACAGCCTGTGCTCAGAATTAACTGATATGTGTTAATATGTGCTTTTTGCTTATCATGGCCTGGGGAGGCAGATTCCGTCCTTGAAATTTTCTCTTATGGTTGCAGGAAGTTGTTGCTGCAATGTTTCCCAAAATTGGACCCAGAGCTAAGCAAATATTTTTATAATTGGAATCTTTAAACCACTATTAACTACACTACTTCATCTGTAGTCATAGCTACTTTCTTTGAACTCCTCCAGATTAAACCAAACATAATTTACAAGAAACTTTTCAGGTTGTTTGCTCATTACTGCAGAATTAGTTCCTTTTGAAATTTTGACAATGAGAATTCAAAGTACATAAACACTGCTGTGATTTTTGAAACAGTGCTTGTGCTTTTATTGATCATACAATAGAAAAAAGTGTGTCTAAGCCTTAGCTCATTATGAAAGTCTCTGAAACTCTGGAATTTATTACTCCCATGTTGGCTAATTAGTTTGCATGTAAAATTTTAGCTTTCATTACTGTCTTCTCAGACAGCAAAGTTTGCCTTACTGCAATAACCATATTAAGTGGATTTTGTAATGCTTGACTACAGACAGAGCATTTCCTGATTTTATGCTTCTGTGTTTAAACATTTGCTCAGCACTGTGTATTATTTTACCTGCCAACTTTAGCCAACACCAGGCCATTATTTGGAGGCATTTACTTTTTCAGCTGAGTGTACTGAAAGTACACAAAGGAAAGAGAGGGTTCAGGGTTCCAGTGAGAGCTGTTTCTAAATGGTTTGCGAGGCTTTGAAGGCAGCTGCCTTCTGTGGACTGCTGTCTGAAGGGCATCTGAGAGGGTGGCAGATATATACAGCCTTCCTGCACCATTTCTAGCTCTACCTTTTCTCTTGGTTCCTTCTTCCATTTACTTACCTTACTGGATCCATGAAACTCGGAAAACAGTTCTGGCAGACCTGAGTGCTTGCAGCCCCCTCCCAGCTCCAGTGGTTATTACAACAGGCCTTCCAAACTAATTCAGCCACCTGCAGGCCATTTTCTGTAGCATTTGCATTTTCAACACACCATGCCTGATTCCTCCCATTTTCATAATTATTGGTCTTGCAGCCATTTAATTTTAAAAGTAAAAAGCTTTAATCTGAGCTTTTTAATTATGCTGGGAGTTAGTCAGCAGTGGGTGTTGGGATCGAATCTGCTCCATCTTCTCATGGCTATCTGAGAAAAGAAACTGTTCTGGCAGTAACATCTTTAGGCATGTAGGTATTCCAGCTGCAAGTACCAGCTTCTGCATGCCTGCACTTGCCACTCTGGGGGAATGAGAATAATCACACTTGTTGGAACAAAGTGGAAAGAACCATACACATTTCTTTTTTGTTGGAAAGAATACAAAATTTTGCTACAAATAGGTCACAACATTTACTTTAACCAGGAATGACTATGCTTTTTTGTATTTAAACTATCTTACTAGTAAAAACTGTAATTGTATTTTTTATAACATTCAAGTAGTTTATTCTTATAGACAGAGTGAAATTGGAAAAAGAATGATGAAAACTAATTCTGGAGTTTGGTTAATAACTTACCTAATAAAACAGCTAAGAGGTATAGTTAGCAAAAACGTTAAGTATAAGCCAGTCTTATAAGCAATTTCTGGCATTAACTCAATCTGAAGTAAATATTCTCAATAGTGGGCTATATGGTATAGTAGATCTGGTCTTAATTAGATATTAACCAACATTAATGTGTGGAAAACTTTTATCACACATCTCCAGATAAGAGTTTGACTCCGATCTCCTAAAAATGAAATAATTTCTGTTTCAAGAAACGGGCTGACTTACAAGAAAAATAATGTAAGTGAAGGGTTGAAGAAGTTTAATTTGAGCTGAGAGACCACTATCACTGTGTGTGTGTTTGTAGCATCTGATGTGACAAAGCCCTAGTCCTGAACAGGAACCTGCAAACACTATAAATATTAATTTTATTAATAACAGGAAAACTAACACCATCCTTAGAAAGAAGATCTAATCCTATTGCTATCAATATGTGTGTAATTTAGAGATTAAAAAATTAATTCTTTGCAATTCAAATGATCTGCTGCATTTCTTGTGTACAACCATAATGTTTTTCGCACAGGATGACTTTAGTGACATGTTCACTGTCCTGCCTGATGAAATGCAAGGTCTTGTAGTAAAACAGTATCCTACTTTAATTTTTTTTTATCTTTTAAATCAGGTGAAACCTTTCAGTTTTAACATCATGTTCAGCAAAGAAACTATGCATTTTCTGGTCAAATATGTTCTTCATGTAGTTAAGTTGGTAAACCATGACTTCATAAACAGAATCACACTAAGAACAATTTTTGTTCAGACTTGTTCAGAATTTTACGCAGGATGTTTTGCCTCTGCAAAGTGGTAAGTGTGCATTTTATTTACAGTAATTGTAATTTGAAAGTGTGATTTTTCTAATTAGTAGAAATGTTTTACCAGCACCAAGCTAGAAGTGATGCATACTGTGTTATGCCATATACTAAATTAACTGTGTTTCTTAATTTACACTGAATAGACAAATCTGTTTTATCCAAGGCTTTCTCTTTCCTCATTTACCAGCAAAATTATTTTTACATTTTACCTTGCTGCTATAAACTGATCATAAATACATGCCTAATTTCTCAAGAAAAAGCCCCTCAGAAGTAGCCAGGTGACTTGAAACATTTATTTTTCATGTCAGAAAATAGATGCAGACCCCATAGACAATAGATGCATTGCATGTAAAATTTAAAAGGTGCCTATATAGTTGCCTCACAAAGCTTGAAACCTTATGGAACAAGACAGATCTAAGTTGCCTGCTGCAAGCATGTTTCATTTCAGGCCCAATTTATTCTGAGTTAATATTTAATTTTATGTTTTAGGTACTATCATCATAACAAGCTACAGGTATGTGTTTTCAGTGTGAGGGTGGATGCAAGTGGCTTACAATTTTTTATTTTGTTTCTTGATAAAACTGTCAAGATTTTCTTGAAATGTTCTTGCATAAGGCAATTCTCTTTGCTATCAAGCAAAGTATGAGTTTAATTAGTGCTACAAACTGTCATTCTGTCCAACTCATTCAATAGCTGGACACAGGCAAAAAATAGAAGGGAACTAATTTTTTATTTTGTTTTCACTGGAATCACTCTTGACATAGTCCAGTATGTCTAGATGGCTTTTCTATAAATGTGTTTTGCTAATATATCTTATCATACATGGGTGTGCATTTATAAGATGGAGAAAAGTACATGTTAATTTAGTGGTGTTTTCAAAGTCAAATAACCCAAAAATTCCTCTTTGAATAATTGCAATTTCCTTGAACTGAACACATGGCAGGGCTTAACCAGCAAAAATGAAATTTATCACAACAAAATATGCTTTCCACTTCCTTTATTAAATGTGGTTACCAGAATTCCCTGAAAAGCTTATTTTGATAGTGTCCAGAGTGACAACTGTATGTATAGGGAACAGACTATAAATATTACATAAAACTGACATGAAGTGTTGTTTTGTTTGGGAAGGAATTTTTTCAGACCTACATGCTAGCAAAATTAACCATTGCAACTTTAGGCAAAATCCTTCTGAGGTGTTGTCTCAGGACTTTTCCAAATACTGTTGCTCTGCAGATATAAGGGAGCTTGAGAAAAGCACATCTGTCATACAGAGACGTGTTCAATGGGTTTCCCCCTATACTTTCAGTGGTAGTAAAGGCAGAAGTTTTTAATTATTTATGTTCCATTCTTCCTCTCTTGGTTGAGAAGATAAGTCAAGATGTGAAAATGAAGCATTGATTTGGTTCAGGAAGGAGTAATATTGCTCTGTTTGCTCTACACATCATCCCACCTCAAGACTTCCCTACACCGCAGCCTTCTTTATAACCTTCCTGGCATCTCAGCACATGTGAAACCTATTACAGACTCTGAAAATGTCTTTTATATTACATAGTAGACTGTTTGGTTTTAGAAAACGGGAAATTCACTCCAAGGATGCCCTCTA
Source organism: Cisticola juncidis (assembly GCA_013400215.1). Lineage (NCBI taxonomy): Eukaryota > Metazoa > Chordata > Aves > Passeriformes > Cisticolidae > Cisticola > Cisticola juncidis. The sequence goes on from VXBR01001142.1 coordinate 45,661, forward strand.
TGACTTTATTTTAAAAGGAAAAAAAAAACCAAAAACAAAACCAAAAAGTCTTAAAAGGGAAGAAGTTCTTGGCACTGGGCACAGTTAAAACACAACATGACCTGTTGTTTTTATGTTTGCTATCTTGAAAGAGCATGAACCAAAGGCCTCCAAAGTTCATGAACATTTTTTGCTTTATCTTCAGTTCACTCTGACTAAGTTCTAAGTATAGAAGATAGCTACAATGTTTTTCCTTAAAATAGTTATTGTGTATTAAGTATCTCAAACACATGCTCAGCACTTTGTCCTAAACGTAGTAAAATGCCACGTGTTCATGTGTGCTCCAGAGTGTGAATTCTCTTCAGTCTTACAGATCTAGTCTCTTTTCTTGCAGGCTGATTATTTCAGATTTTGTTGATGAAGGCACCTACAGCCTCCCTTTCCCAGGGACCTGCCTTTATATGATGAAGATAAAACTGCATCTTCCGTCTCAATGCTGAGAACACTAAAGTACATCAGCATCAAGACAGAGTTCAAGCCAGAGCTTTGGTGGTCAGACTGCATAATGATTAAGTGGGGAGAGGTATCTGTGGGTCAGATCTTCAGAAACTCTGTAGGCAAGATTTACCATTGTGTAAATTTCTGTGTTGGTAGAGCCAAACTTCAAATTCAGACTTCTTGAGCAGGTTGTGTTTTTCACCTTCTCTGGGTTCAGGCTTTTGCACACCAGAGATACAAGTAAACGCAGAGTACTAATAGAAACAACCAACAGGAGATGCCTCAGGAAGAGTAAAAAAACAGAGCAAGCTATCACTTCTTCAAAACACTCTCAGAGCCTTTGATACTTTGCAGCTCAGCCAGAGATGACATCTTTATGTCTAATAGATGTCAATGATTTCACTTCCATGTGTTTGTTCAGTCACACACAAAACCCAGTTTAGCTCCCTACAAACCCAGATGGGCAAAACCAGTACAGTCTACAGAAGGGCAACTCAGGACACCTCAGAAAGCTTCTCTGTTTACTGATCAGTAGAAGGATACTAGGCCTAAACTTAGCAAGAATGCATGTTCCCAGCTTTTTCTTAATATCCTGAACTTGATTCTGTCCCATCAAAATCCACATCAGAGAATAAATAGCAGCTCTGGCTTCTTGTGCTTATCTGAAGGCAGAGATCTTTAAGTGTCAGATCAATGAAAGGATCTGGTGGGAAGAAGTGCATAGCGACCAGATGAGGTCAGTATGAGATGAGATGGGAAGATATCTCTTTCAGGTCAGGAATAATATCTTGAGCAGGTCTCTTTGAGAGCATCTAGTGTAAGAAGTCCAGGATTGCTGATATGTGACATAATTTTCCCACTGTGATGACTATACCTGGAAGAAAAACAAAGTGACAAAAATCTACTTAGTGGTTTGATCCAAAGAGGTTTGTATAATATAGCAAAAGGACTGAACGCTGAATATTTTGCTGCCTAAAAGACCCAATTTATGTTTTCTCAGGTACAGACTGAACTGTAAAGCTGTTTCTGTGTGAAGAACTAGCCATCCTAGTAGAGCAGAAGTTTGTATGCAATGAAGTAAAACAGAACTTCCAATTTCTCTGCTAACAGAGCATAAATCCGCTTACTTGACCAGTTCATCTAATGGATATGTGGAAACATCATTTTTTTCTCTGATAGATTTTAAATTTTCTAAAGCAAAGCAATCACACAACTTCTTTCAGAATGACCTGCGAGAAAAAAAAAATGAAACAAACCATTAATCCAGCAGAAGGATGCAGAATGGAAATGTTTCAAAAGCTGAAAATATCTGGTATCCCTCAATACTTTTAAAAAAATAAAATAAAGTATTGTAGGGGATTTGAATCATCCTCCCACAGTACAGCTATTGTAGAACAAATGTTTGTTCATCTTTCCCTTTCAGCTGTTACTATTTTGACTAGTTGCATAGACAATCTGAACAATCACCTGAGCCAAATTTAGTTCAAATGCAGAGGGACTATGTGATGCGAATGTGAGAAGGCCCAATTTCATTAAACTACCCTTCTTTCAGAGCGATTTCTGTTTCAAAAATAGAAGAATACAAGAGAAGTTCAGCATTTCTTCCTGTGTGTTGACATAGGTCCAACTTCTTGCTGTCACTGATGTTCCTACTTATTCAGTAAATAGGATGTCCTGTTTTCAAGCTGAAGTGGAAAATAGGGAGGCCTTTTGCCTTCTAAAGATCCAAGTGCTGATGACTTGTACTCAATCAGAGCAGTTGCAACTAGGATGAAATTTGTGTTTTACAAGAATAATTTTGCTATGAGGCTCCTGGATTGAGAGGGCAGGAGAGATCCAGGGATGAATAAGTTTGTTTTGAGAATAGTCTTTCAAGCAATTTGGGCTTGCATAGCTGAGCCTCTCTGTTGCCTTTCTCAGAAAGTCTGGCCAGATGTTGATTAATAGTATTTCATTAATGATTTTGCCCTAATAAGAAAAAAAATAATCCCTCCTTGTCTGCCAGGAATACCACCTTCCAGTCCACACTTAGAGGTCTGAAACCTCAAGGGGGAAGCATCAAAACTACCAAAATTTGGTAGCAGGAGTAAACTGACTTTAGTCTAGTCTCACTCATATACTGGGGATTGCTTGTTGGCCACTCAGACTCTGAGCTGTGTCTCCAGTGTTGCCACTCCTGATTTCTGCAACTCACATCAGCATGCATGTATGCAGGAGTTTTCTTCCAGTCTGTTTCTATGTTTTCCTTCTATTCAACTTGTATAAATAAGAATTTGCTAATGATGCCAAGCCAAGAGCTTCAAAACCTTTATACATTCTCTGAAGGTTCCCAGTCTTCTCTCATTTTTATATTTCCCAACATGTATAATGGAGACAAAATTGCATCCCAAATCATTCTGTCTCTATGAAAATGCTCATCTCTTGCATGTGTTAATTTCAGAAGTAACCCAAGTAATGCTGTTCAAAGCCTCTTTGAAATGCAAGAATGTCATACATTAATATCATTAGAGGATAGACTTATGTTAATAATAACAGATACTGATACTGATATGCACTAAGAGTCAGTTATAGCTGGTCCAAATGGCTTTTAGAACACAGACAATTAATTCAAGTAACAATTTGTGATAGGAGCGGCTTTGAGTAAAATTATCCCATATTGGCAGCTTGTCACTAATATTAACTGCTCCCTATCACTGCTCTCTTCTGTTTTCTGAAAAGTAATTGCTACTGCTATCTTAATGACCAGAATATATCTAGATACTGTTGTTTATCGTTTTCCTCATTATACATTTTTTACAAATTTGATATCTGAAGGGTTTTAATACAAAGCAAATATATAATTTATAGAGATGCTATTCTTAGGACTCCTTCTTTCAAAGCTCCTGTGGGACCCCATTTCCTGGAGGAAAAGCATCCATATGGTAAAAACCATTACTAATTGGGAGACTTTTTGGGAGTTTGGGCAAAGACCAAGGTTTTAATAAGCAAGTAGTATGAAACACCCACTCAACACCTTGTGCTGGGCTTCTCCATGGCAGTGTTAGACACATTGTCAGGACAACTGGTAGAGGTTGCACTGTAGTGCTTCGATAATGAGAGGACTTGTTTCCCTGGAATTGCTATTCTGCAGCCTTGCACTAAAATCTAGTTTTTCTTAACTTTGTTTATAAGAGCTAAGAACGGCAATGTTACTTTGTCAGAAATAACTCCAGTACAAAATTTAGCAGCTGCAGTTCATTGGAGACTGCTAATTAAATAATCTATATCACCACTCACTATTAATTAGTGATTTTCAACATCTATAGACTAAAGAGCCTAATCAAACTTTCAGTCAATTCCTGCTGCGATTCTCTTGTGTCCTGAAAAGTGCTCAGTGTTTTCCTGCTTATGAATTCTTTACTTTTCAATTACTTCCCAGTAAAGGATTTTTAAAATCAAAGTGCAGCAGATGTTTCAGAAGCCCAGGAGACCCCACAAGGATGTTCTTCAGCACAAAGCACTCTGCAGGATATAGCCACAGAGAGCTCTATTGCATTGGATGTGTGAGTGGATTTATATGGGAAATTATTGCACCTGAAACTTCCTTTTCCCTTTCCCCCAGTACTGAGCATGGCTTCATGTTGCATGAAAGAGGAATGCAATTGCCTCTGAAGAAAGATCAGCCTAGTGACAAGATGGAACATAACATTTCTAATATTGCCTGAATGGAGCAGAAAGCAGAGTGCAAGGGCAAGGAGCTGCCACCAGCAACCCTCCACTGTGGTGGGGGAGGGCTGGCTGGGGAGAGTAGAGGAATATTTAGGCTGTATTTTACAAGAAATAGTGAGTGCAAGTGACTGGCTGGGAGATATTGTTGGCTTTGATTGACTGTATAAATATGCTTTTTAAAGAAGCAATTCAAGCACAAGCTTTTTAAAAGCATGTGTAACTATTCCTGGTTTGTTTGTGCATGTGTGGCTAATAGCTCTTGGCAGACAGAAAAGGAAGCAGGAGAGACATGAGATTAAGTCCTGGAGTTCCCAGCCACCACACCTCTTAGAGATGTGGCATCCTCACCTTCTGGAAAAGACAGAGGCTTGCTTCTCCTCAACAACAGTGTCTCCAAGCTCCTAATTTTTCCCCATATCCTATTACACTGACTTTTGCCTGCAGAGACAGCCTGACTCTTGGTTATTTGTGTACTCACATAGCATAAAGGCTCTGCTTCAAAAGAATTTGATCCCAAAAATGCTCCTATACATGAGTAAACACAGCCTGGGATGGAAATTACTAAATTGGTAACAAAGCCTGATCATATAAGTAGAGCTTTAGTCAGGATATTTTAAAGGTATTGATAAATTAGGCATTTTTTTATTACAGTGATTCTGTCAGTGATTGTACCCTATAAAATCCCTGTTTTCATTCTTCCAGGGGTGTGCCTGTGTAGTTTAACAAATGTTTTATAACAAAACTCATAATAGAACTTTTTCCTTTTAGTGATAAAAAAAATAATGCATGGATGCTTTTTCTCCCTGCACCTGCATTCATACCTCCTACGTAAGCTGGCTAAAGTGGGTGCAGGAGGTTTAGCTATCTAAATTATCATCTGGTACCTTAAACTCTGCCACTGTGCTCAGGGCCAGCCATGTTGATTCACTGGTACTACACATGTTTTTTTTGCCAGTTTTCCCAGGCTTGGTTGGTGTTGGTTTTTTTGGTTGTTTGTTGTTGGGGTTTTTGTGGGGGTTTTTTTGTGGGTTTTTTTGTTTGTTTGTTTTTTTTTTTTTTTTTTTTTTTTGTTTGTTTTTTTGGGGTTTTTTTGTTTGTTTTTTTTTTTTTTTTTTTTTTTTGTTGTTGTTGTTGTTGTTGTTGTTGTTGGTTTTTTTCCCCTCTTTCATCCTCTTTTATGGTGCTGAATATTAATGTAGAATCAAGAAAATACCAGTTTGCATCAAATCCCATCACACTTGCATTCTTGACAAGGGTCATAAACATCAGCAGGAAAGTTGGGGTGGGTATAGAGGAACTGATTTAAGAAGAGGGTGAGTTCAAACTGGATGTAAGGAAGGCATTTTTTATAATGAGGCACTGGAATGGGTTGTCCAGAGAAGCTGTGGATGCTCATTCCTGGAAGTGTTCAAGGCCAGCTGTATGGGGCCCTGAGCAACCTGATCTTGTCGAAGATGTCCCTGCTCATTGCAGTGCAGTTGGTCCAGGTACCCTTTAAAGGTCCCTTCTAACCCAAACTGTTCTATGATTCTATGATTTTCATTTTTGCAGTTATTTGTAGTTTCTCTTAGTTACCTGTAGCAGCTATAACAGAGGGTAAATCTTTTAACTCTGCTTTGTCTTTAACAACAACAATCATAAATAAAATGCTGTGGTCCTTTAATAGAATGTAACAATCAACCCAATGAAGTGTAAAACCAATGTTATAAAGACAGATACTGTTCCAAATTAAGTTAATTGCAAAAGTGCTTTCTGCTGATTAAATATAATGTTATTAACTCTGGGCCGTGGACATACAAAAATAAAGATTATGTTGGCTCTTTACCAATAACAAAGCTTAAGGTGTTTACTTCAAAAATATTTTTTCTATTCCCAAACAGATCCTTGACTATATCATGTGACTTTGTGTTATGAAATTAGATGGAGAAAACTAGAACTTCTTTAAATCATCCCCTCCTTTTTTGACAGAGATCAGCTAAGAGGCAGAAAGCTGCATCAGTGTAACTCACCTCTCTGGCTGTGTCAGTAGGGTCCTGGAGAGCCCAGCCCTATGTCTCCTGCATGTTGCTGTGTGTGATTGCCAGGCAGCTGACAGAATTTAGAGTGGGCCTGATTCTGCCCTAACCACTTGCCAAAAATAGCTAAACCTTTTCAGAGCATTCTCAAGAGCTCCAAGACTGTGCATGTGCCCTGTAACCATTTCTGTCCTGCACAGCTCTTCCAGCTCTAATCTCTTTATTGTCAGGCTCTGCAGCAATTCAATGGTTAGGAATTGCCTTAGCACTGTTTCTCTTGGCCAGTTATCTTCAGTGACATCTTCAGCCTCTTGATACTGGCATATCCAACAGGGCAGCTGAGCCCTGCCAAAGCTCTCCAGGCTGTATATCTACTGCTGCTCCCATGCAGGAGTCCTGAGCTTGTTACTAAAAAGCCTGTCTTGGCTTTTTTCCAAGACAGTGCCACTATCTGTCTTCTTTTTCTGAAAGAAAGTTATTGAATTCCAAAAAATTAGGAAGTACTGAACAGAAAAGATTTAATGAAATAGACACCATGAAAACTTTTAGGAAACATAAAAGAACAGACAGATGTGTCTAAGTGAGAGGTGCTTAATCCAAAACTCACTGTACTGTGACCATTGTTTACTTACCTCTGGTACTGAACATAATCATAAATCTAAATTTTGGAAATCAGGCAAACAGCAGGAACACAGTACAGTATGCTTTGTGTTGCACGATATGAAAAGCAGGAAACCTGGATTGTTCTGTAGCCCTATGTTCTTCATAGAAAAAAATGAACCGGATATTATGATTTCAATAACTATTTCTTAATAACAAAATAACCAAATAACTAAAAGGATCTATACACTACTGGTGGTTATGAATTCATGCTACTCTGGCAGTAAATGGTAATAGCAGGAGCAGCTGCTGTTCTGGTCACCTCCTTCTTGGTGCTCATGGTTGGTGTAAACTCCATTATCCTTCTTGTCCTGTTGGGATGAGTGTTGCAGTTTTCCAAAAAATATTGACTATCCCAAGTGAAATTACAAAACCAGAACTGGTGTAATGAGTGTGACAGCAGGATTGCAGGTAAGAAGTGGGTTGCTTCTCATTGTTTTGTGCACAGGCAGATTGTTACCCATTGTTGGAGTCCAGGATATCCCTCTGACAGCCCTGGAGAATCTGGGGGCTGTACAGGGGGGTCTGGGATCTGTACAGGGGGGTCAGCCAGCCTCCCACAGAGCCCAGGAGGACTCAGATTCTGGCCTCTGCCCATGGGAGTGAATACCCACATTGTAGGAAGAATCACAAGCTGAGTGAATTCAAAGTAAGTAGTATTTAGTCTATCATAGAATGTAAACGTAGAATCTAGGATTTTAGTATATGGGGTTGAAGAGACAAGATGGAGGAATTGGGGAGTGGCCCTGGTGCTCCTTGTTCTTGTTCTCGTCCCCCATTTTCTGCTGAGTTGGATCTCAAGGATTGGTTTAGAGTAGAAATGACATGTTAGCGTAGGTAGTAGGCATTGGTGAAATTTTGTAAATAATAAATACGTTTCGGACGGTGGTTGGGTCAGGGGTACTGTACATAAGGTACGGGGCTCTCTGATCCGCCCAGTCCTGCCGTGTGCCCTGCTCTGCTGAGGATGTCTCTCAGAGAGCAGAGAAAGAACTAAGATAATGTACCCTGCCAGGGAGACTTGGCAGAGAAGAAAAAACTAAGAGATAATGAAGAATAAACAACCTTGGAAACATGCACTGGCGGACTCTGTCGTCTCTGCCTTCGGTGTGAAACACTTGGGGCAAAGAGAAGACGCAAAACCTTATTACCTTGGGGAACAGCAACCCCAGGGAAATCTCCAGGGAACAGCAACCCTGGGGGAAGAACCAGCAGCCTTGGGGAACGGCCGCACCGAGGAGAATCTCGGGGGACAGCAACCCTGAGAACCCATAAATTAGGAATTGAGGCAGCAGGCAAGAGCTGAGTAGCTGTGGTCTTCAAAACAGCAGCCTATGGAGTATTGAAATGTGTGCTTGGCAGACACTGCCAAACTTAGATGTCCAGCATAACACTTCAAGTGTTTGTTCCTTCAGGAAAACTTTGCATTTTCCTACAGTACTGGTAACTTGTAACTTCAGATCATACTCCTGGCCCAGAGGAATGGCAGAGCTTGTGACAGTGCTCATTGCTGAGCTGCAGACAAACTGGTAACAAACCACATATGGTGGCCTGCAGCCCCTTTGAACTCCAGTTCCTGCATGTAGACTCCGCAGGGCTGCTTGGTCTGAAATGTTTGGGAGTGCTTAGGGTTTAGCTGTTCTAAGTAAGAATGAGCTCTGACCTGGCTCTAACTCTCTGCTACCAGGAGGGGTGGTTGTAAGGAGTACTGTTAGTTAATTAAAATGCTTCTGAGGGTTATGATCACTTGTTTACTCTTTTACTCCCCCAGTTATCTTTACTTGTATCCTCGCAGCAGCAGAGCTACCATACAAATATTAACAAGTATGAAGAAGCAGTCTTTTAAGAACAAAACTAATTTATTTAGAATGTGTCAGTGAAATTGCTTTCCAAAGCAGGTTAGCAGCCTTGAAATTTCCCAGAGATACAATGACTGACTTAAATCGGAACTGAAAAGAACATCCTATGAGACACACTCAGCATTAGGATTAATTTCCCTCCAGTTCTCACTGTCAGTTTTTTAAATTTTCCAAGAATAAACACATTGTGCTTCTTGTCTTTCAAAGCAGGAAGTGAAGAAAGAGTTTGAGGATTTAGGATTGCTCCTATACTAGGTTTAGAATTATGACTATTTGTTCATCTGTTAGAAATTTCTTTATTCTTTGAAAGGAAAAGAGACTGTTCCCAAGTCAAATTAGACATTCTAACATTCTTCTAATCTTGTAGTGAGTGCATAAAGATAGCTGGGAAATATACAGTCACTGGTTGTGTTGTAAGCATAACATAAATAAAATATTAGTGTGCTTGGTGACAGAGCTTGGTTTTGCAGCCATGTTTGACTGTGGGAATTCCAGGATGATTGGAACAGAAGGAGACATTGACAACTTTTCATAGTTCTCCACTGAGTACCAAATAAGAGAAATATAAACATTAAACAGTAATTCAAGTGTTGAAAAAATAAATAAATATGGAACAGATGGGCAAAAGATGTGTCCAGCTGGCTCATGACACTCAGTTTTTCTTATTTGAGCAGTAGCCACATGAAAAGTGGGTTGGGTACTGGGCTGAAATTGTATTTTCCAGTGTCACATTGCATACACTTTCTTCCACAGACCTTTTAGAGGAAAAGTTTCTTTAAAAGGATTTTGTGAAAGTAGTCAAATAGACGGGGTGTTTCCTGCATGTCACTTGCTTATGAGAATGTAAAGTGTCAGGACCCACTGCACCTTTGATTACTTGCACATGTCATCACAATCATCATAATTTTGTGACAACTTTGTGATTCTGATCAACTCTACCCCATATCATGAACCTATTGACAGTTCTGTGTTCTCAAAATCTGTGCTCATGTTCTTACTCTCAGCTCTTGGTGAAGCAAAGTGGACCTCCCCTCACTGCAGGAGCAGGCAAACACCCCAGCCAGGTGGTCACTGGGGTATTTCTTTGAGAACGTCTCCTTCTGTCTCTGCTACAGCTGTTGGTGGGGTGGCTGTTTTGACAGCGAGAGACTTATGAGGGCAACATCTTCAGAAGAATACCGTGGCTTTGGTGAAGCCTTGAACTAAAACTATGATTTTAAATTATGAAGTACAAATACAGTGAATCAAAGTATTTACACTGCTTCTGTTGCAGATTTCACAGCATTATGTAGGAGGGCAAAGAACTACTTTAGCAAGACTGGGTATTTCTTCTTGGTGTTACTGTATAGAACTTGATTTTATTTAGCCAGTCTTGAGAAAGTGAAGTGGTACAAAAGCTAGATTCTTGTTCCAAATTCAGTCAAGTAAACATAGTGCAACTGATACTAATGTTTGGCCTAGTTGTGCAAGGAATTAATGAGATGGTCTTAGTAAGCATGTTATGTGATTTACAAACCTCAGTTACAATCACTAAGAAACAGTTTGTTCCAATGAAATCTTTTTCTGTGCATAGAGGATGGAAAAACAAACACTCTAATTATGCTCATGACATTTGAGAATGTTGCTATGTCTTTTTTTCTCAAGGAGGATGCAGTATGATATACCTGCAGTGATCATTTCCAATGGAAATTATTCTATGATATTATGATATGTACATTAAAAAAGATCACTGGTGATCACTCATTAAAAAAGATTCTCAAGATGAATTTATAAAAATACAAGGTCAGCAGAAAGACAGCGAGAAAACAAATCTACAACTACAGTTCAAGAATTGCCTGCTGCAGTACTCACTCTTGGTATGTTCACTTCTGTCATGCCACTTTAATACAAAATGTGATTTGTACTTGACTTTGTTAACAACTGAAAAGTTTATTATTTAAAAAAAAGTTAATTGAACAGTGTTCTATTAGGTTAAGACTTGAAGGCTAGATATGTTTATTGATAAATAATTTCAGATAAAACTTTATAGACAGACTTGGAAAGTATGAGTTCAGAGCAGGTACAGCACTGAAAATACAGACATAAGGCAACCTGAGGGATAAGCGGTGCCCAGCTTGGCTTGAAGCCACTCTACACTAGTGAGGAAGCACTTACTAAAATCACTTCACCCTTGCCATCTCTACCAAGCAGATGCCTCATGTGAAAACACCAATGCTTTTGACTTCATAAATATCCATTTTGGCCTCTTTCTTTTAAGATAAAACCATCAAGCCTTCAGTGGCCTGTGGAGAAATCAAACCAGCACTCCAAGATGAGGAACACTCAGCCCACAGTCTATGATTCAATCCAGCCCTTGAGAAAATGACTCATCTGACCCACTGGCCCTCTTTGCAACTGCCTCCATTAGACATGGAGCTTCAGGCACAAGAATTAACGTGGCAGCTGTAGCATCTTGCTCCTGACTGCCATTTTTTCTCAGCAGCATTTCCTGTATCTCACTGGGGGCTGTATGTGGGGCACGGGCTGCACAGCATGCATGAAGCTATGCTCTCCTCCACAGAATCCCCAGAGAATCTCCACCTCATCTTCTGTTCCAGCATCTCACATTTTTACTGGGAATTTTGTCAGTACCTGTCACTAGCTGACTAGCTAACAAACCTATCTTAGTCTGTGCTGTGCACAAAGCTTTCATCCTTCCTCTGAACATTTGGTGGCATTTAGAGGACAAAAATAGGTAGAGACAATGCTCTAACCCTCTGATGAGAATATATGTAGGGGAGAGAAAAAACAACGCATAAGAAACAGGATGATGCACAAGTACACAAAGTCAAAATGAGTCTTCACTTATTTTTCTTGTTGATGAAGATAGTGCTTTTAAGATTCATGATTGCACATGGAAATAGATTTCATGTTTATGTGGATCTGCCTGCTCCACAATATGTACTTAGTAATCAATCCACAACTCCAGATACTCTGCAGAAGAGGTAGGAAGAAGCAACTCAGCATTACTTTGAAAAAAACTATTTCCAAAAAATTTCTAGTCCAAAAGGATACACAAGACCTTTCTATTATATTTATGCACAAAATCATGGACCTGTATGTTTATTTCTAAACCTACAATACTAAATTCTGCTTCATGAAGTGAATTTTATTTTTTAATTGAGGTGCCAACTTTTACACTTCTATTTTGTTTTCAAACATTTGCATCTGTTTGTTTCATATTTTGTCAGGCTGTTCCAACTACATTTTCCAAAACTTTGGCTTCCATAATATCTGGAAATAGATTCTTATATTGACATAATCTTCTTTGTCTTCACAGTTTCATCCTCATTAGATACTGGCAAGACAAGCCAAGTGATCCTCTGTTGCATTTCCTCATAACAGGGTAAGTTCAGCTCTATCTGCAGCACAGTTCTCTGCTACATTTCTTAGCTCTTGCAATGGGGAAGACCACATTCTTCTAGGTTCACTGTTGTGATTGTACTTTACCGTGTGTTCTGTATCACAGATTTGAGTTATGTGGTCTCATATTTCCCCAGTGGTCTTTTGTTGGCAAATATTGATGACTCCTAAAGGAGCAGTCTGCTCCTGAGAAGAGAGACTTCTCTGTGAGGGGCTTGTCAGACTGCTGGGATCCCTACAGGGAGGAGCTACAGGCCTCCCAGGACATTGAAGGTGGGGAAATTCCTGGTGGGTCTGTCAGAGACTCATCAAAAAGAAACAGTGTAACTGTGTTGACAACAGTAATATTAGTGTAAGCATGGGGATCCAGAGCAGTTTTTGGCACAGAGACAGGCTGGCCTTCTGAAAAACAGCAGATGACAAAGAGAGAAAAGAGTGTGAAAAGCTGGACAGCTTTTCTGTGTAGGTGGTCATTTATATTCATTGGCAGGCATCGTCTAATGTGAGACTGAGTTACTGCATGTCATGGATAGTCTTTTCTGAAGATTGCCCAGTCGTTCTTCAAATGATGAGATGCTAGCTGTGCTGCAAGCATGTCCTTTGTAACCCTACAGGTAAGTCACTTGGCTGCAAGGATGTCCAGGTTTCAGGGATCAGGCAGGGCTCAGCAGCAAAAGCTCTTGGGCTGAGATTATGTTTTGCTCAGTCCCATTGCCATACCCAAGGACTGGCAGTACTTGGGGTGGAAGAGGTTACCATCTGAACAGCCTCTTGGACTGCTCACCTGCGGAGCAGATACAGTGCCGTGTTTCCTGTTGGTAAGTACCTTGAGACACAGACTGCTTATTGGTAAGGTTAGCTTGTCTCACGATAAAAATAAATCACAGATCACTTGCTGGCAGCTCTCTTTCCTTCAGAAGAGCTCACCTAGCATGGCACTGATGCAGTAGGATGTTATGGCACCAGAAGAGATTAGAAAGAGAATCGTAGTTATTACACGTAATGCTCAAACTGCTTTGATATCATCTAATTACGGCATGGAATGGTCAAATAGTTTAGTGTCGAAATTCCAGTCATTTTGGGAAGTGAATCACTTTTATAATCAATGGACAAGATGTACAGTACAAACACATTGCTAACACAGCCATTTCGTTACACTGCTGTTCACTCCCTCAGTTTAAGCAAGCCTGATCATTCCATGGGCTGCAAGCAGACAAATCCTGACAGCTGTTCCTGTAGATACCATCTGTACTGCCACAGAGCAAAATGTGGGCCCTCCCTAAGAGTCCAGGCTAACTGGTGGTGCTACTCTCTTGTTCCACTTCCAGTGATTTAAAACCAGTATCATTCCCCAGTATCTTCATGTGGGTGGGACTCACCACTGCCAAGTCACCATCCTTCCTCTTCAAAACACAAAGAAAACGTGTATACATGCCATGTAGCAAGCAGAAGTTTTTGTGGTCACCTGATCTTTCCAGTGGGCACAGAGATCTGTGCATTATATTGTAACAGAGCTGCCTGTTGAACAGAACTGTTCAATAAGAGTTGGTAGCAGACTGTGTCAGTAGTGATGGCTCTCAGCTTAGTATTTCAGGTCTTCTCCTCTTCCCAGATATTAGGAAAAAATTCTTTACTGTGAGGGTGGTGAGGCACTGGAACAAGTTGCCCAGAGAAACTTGGGTGTACCACCCCTGAAAGTGTTCAAAGCCAGGTTGGGTGGAGACTTGAGCAATCTGGTCTAGTCAATGGTGTCCCTGCCCATGGCAGAGGGATTGAAACTAGATGATCTTTAAGGTCCTCTGCCTATCCAAACCATTCTATGATTCTATGAGCCTATGATTTTATTGTGGTCATCTGAAAAAAAATTAACAGGGCACAACATTGTAAGGCACATACAGAGTTACTACTTTCTTCCTCATTTTGTGAAAAAGGTGATTAAAAAATCTGAACTCAATCTGTCCCAGTTTGAAGTACTATATCTGTATTTTCATGGAATGCTTAATACTGGAAGAATCCCTCAAACTTATGTTTGTATTGGTAGTCTTCAACAGAACACTTGTTTAGAAGAATTTAGGTCACTTACTGAAGACTTCTAAAGTTTAACTGACATTAGGATCAAGATAATAAAGAAACTATAATGTGGGTGGCATATGTTTTCTACTTACAGTGCCATTCCTACTGTGGTTAAAGGCAGAAAAAATAATGTTGGAAGAATAAAATATTCATTGGTATGCATATGCTGGAAAAACTATTACTTGGTCTGATGCCAAGAGATTTCACATTCTTTTACTCTTGTAAAATGAAGGAGATAAAACCCCCCACATTATTATTGTTCTTCTGATAAGGTTTTACAGCTCTTCAAAATGAAAAGTACTGAGGGAAAACTATGTTATTTATATTAATCATGATAGAAAGCACTACAAAAATGGTAACATGTAAAAGCAGTGATTTGTTCACTGTGTTAAACACTAACCAGCATAACTGGATGCATGTTTTAAATCACAAGGTAATTTTGAGCATTTAAATGAATGGGATATGATTAAATATACACAACCTAAAAATCAAACAGAATGACTAAAAAGTAATCAGCAACTCATTCCCCCATGTTCAAATATTAGAGCGATGCACTCTAAGAAACTGAATCATGCACTGTAGTGTACTTCATCTTGCAGAACTGAACCCGAGACATGCAATTACCATAAATACTCAAAATAATTTACCATTTAAAGAATACATAGATGCCTTCTAAAGGATCATCCATTGTAACTATGCCTTCAGCTAGATGGTGTGCAGTACATGTATACAATTTCCTTCAGCTGATAGAAAACATGACTCCCACAGATTGCTATGCTATTAAGTACATAAAAAGGCAAAGCCTCCCTTGTATTCATTCATCTCCTACACAGCTCAGTCTTTTCACAGCTTATTTGAAGGAAAAAGATATTTTCAATTTTGTTATTTACACAATTGTCTCACACTGTCTCCAAGTGTATGCCAACAGAGTTGCTGCAACCGTGGTTGAGAGAAGAGGGCTTTTATGAGACGAGGTGGTGAAGGAGTGGAGCCCTGCAGATTGTGCTGGGCTGTGGGACTGACACCAGAGCATTTCAGAACTTGTGTCAGACTGCAGTCTGATGTGCTTTGGATTTACATCTTTTACCCTTAATCAGCTACTTCCTCACCAGCTGCCATCACCTCAGTCAGAGTATTTCTGGTTTTGAAAGCAACTGTTGGTCGTACTGAGCAGAGTCTTATGTGACCCCTTGCCAGCCTTCCTCATTCCCTTCCCTGGAACAAACCAGCATAAAAACAGAGTCACGAGGACACAAAGAGATAAATTTGGCCAAATCTTCTGGTCCCACCTCTATTATTCTTGTTGCTGATAGATTGCTGTGTACTTATCTAGAGTGTATTTATTCTATCTCATACTTAACACTTTCACACCTGATGTGCTCAAGCACACTTGCCCTGTCTCCCTGAGTTACAAGTTCTGGAAGCAATCATGAGGGTGGAACGGAGGCAAAGCCAGTGGGGGTAAATCCAAGTTTAAGAAAGCATCTGGAGTGCTGAAAGGTTTGAAGGCATATGTTTGTAGTCAAAGATTTAGCCATTACCTATCTGAGAGTTCAGTCACAGCAAAGAGGAAAAATATTTACCAAAAATTTTTAAGCCATCTCAAACAAGAAATATTTAAGTCATCTCAAGTAGAGAAAATTTGAGAACAGAGAAAGAGATTATAGGACTGAGGAAAGAACCTATATGAAATTAAGGACACCAGGCCAAAGGCTGGAATAATAAGGGGAATGGGAATGTCCCAGCCTGAGGTGGAAACAAATTGAAAATTTTTAAATCAGGGAACCCCTCAAGTCTGCAGCCAACTGTGTAATGAAAGCAGATTCTCAGTTGGAAATGCTTTTTCTTTGTTAAGAAATTCTGAGGGTTTAGCAGAAGGACTATTTTGGGAGATTCTCTTAATGCACAAAATATCTAAGTGCATCTAGCTTTAGGATGGCACTAAAACAGTTGTTAGAACAGTGTGTGATGTGACTGCCTGAGACTGCAGACAAAGCAGAGGATGACCTCTGAATCAGGAAGTCTGTTCCAGCTTTGTATTCCCACTGGAAATCTACTTTAAAATAAATCTACAGTTTTGAAATTATGCATTTAGAGAAAGCTGCAAGGTTGAATTCCTCCCTGTAAAAGGAGCATTTTCTTTTGGGATGGCAAAAGGAGAAGCAGAGCAAACTCTGCAAAGCAGTATTTTCTGTACATCAAGGAGAATACCTGGGCTCTCATTTTTCCCTGAGTTTTACCAGTTTCTGGTGCTAGTATATGAGTAACCTATCTTTAAAAACAGAGATCCTGTCAGTTTATCCTAGCAATCAATTAACAAGCATAGTCTCAATCCCATACTGCAAATTCACATCTCTGGCAAGTCTGTGATATGTAAGTGACAATAGAAATTTCTTATTTTCCAATATTCTTTTGCATAAGTTGAGAAAGGAAGATTGATGCCATTATGCTGATGAACAGTGATAGAGAATAATAATTCTCTACCAGGGACAAAACAGAGATCTGGTTGCTAACATCATTGAAACAGCTTAAAGAAACCCAGAGTGGTTTGTTTCCATCTCTCTTTAAGAAGCTGTTCAGACAGAATCAACATTCCAGAGTCATTGTACTTTTACAAACATTTGCACAGGTGAGTAGAAGAAGAAAACATATTTTAAAATCTTGTCAGGATGAAATCAACGATTTGAAGTAGGTAAGCTAGAGAAATCAGAGGACAAATATAATGAGTGAATGTTTGAATATGTAGTAAAAGCACATCATCTACAATTTCTTGCTTGTGAATTTAGATTACAGACTTTGTTTCAAAGGAAAATGTCAGTGGCTGAATTTCAATGTAAAAAAATTCTCCATTTCCCTACACAAATACCTACAGTTATGTTTTGGTATCATTCTTGGTTTCCATTCTGCCTGCCCTGGAAGCTGGGGTGCAGAGGATGGAAGCTCAGAGTGTCAGAGCTGGTGATAAGAAGGTTTAGTACATACACACACACAATATACATATGCTCCAGTGTGCATGGGATATAAAGTTGCCCTTTATATTTTGAGGTAATCACATTTTAATGCTGCAAGTAATAAAAAGACCCTTTTTCCTTACCTCCTTTGATAAACATGGATACAGAAACATCTTTTTTCTTGGTGAACTATGTATTGGAACCACGTTTGATCACTGAGTATTCCAGTTTCTAAACTCTCATTACAGGTTCTCAGCTGTGCCACAACTTATGGATGGGAAAAATATATATTACTACAATTAGTGGTGCAAAAATAAATGAATAAAAAAGTCTGAGTGTAACCGAACACCATCATATCATACAAACTACAGATAATTTAAAAATAAAAAGGATCTTAAATATGAAAATAAATCCCCACACTTCTTGACAGTAAATAAGTAACACTGATTTTAATCACAAAAGAAAGACTGAGGAACTCAGATAGACAGACATGATGGGCTTCAGCATGAAATTAAATTTAAGAGATGCCTCTTGCTGGTTTACCTTAAATAGAAAATCAACATAATCATAGTATCTCTTAGTATAAAAAGCAGTGACTTTGTGAAACTTCAAGTAGTTTTGAATGTATATCAGAGCCCACATAACAGCCTTTTAAATTTGTTAAGAATCAACAAACTGGAAGAAATAATTTAACAACTGCAGTCTACATAATTATCCATGACATTTCTAAAACCCTATTTCTTCTTTTGCTTAAGAAAAGTTAATTCAGAGGTTTATATTTTTCAACAACTGCAGCCAAATATATTACCCTGACTGTTGCTGATCAAAGAAAAGTATTTTTAATTGTACTCTCTGCTTCAACATCCAGTCGTGGCTTTTTAAACATATGTTGGGAGGAAAGAGCAAGAAAGAGAGTCCTCTTTGACATCCTGAGTACCAGCAGAGAAACCATCAGTTCACTAAAATTTAGAAACAATATTTAGACAGCTGTAGCTGTGTTAGAAAAGTAATAAAACTTTCTCATTATTCTATGGCAAAAAAAAAAAAAAATCTGGGGAAAAAAACAGATAAGAAGAGAACAGGGCAGATCAAAAGAGGTATTGGATGGCCTGTATTCCCCAGTACAGAATTACATACAAATGACTAAATGAATACAGCAAATATATTTTTATTTTTTTAATTCTATTTTATTCAAGCAGAAACTGAAAATGGAGAGGCTTAAAGACACTATTATTGCAAAAAAGTTATTATAGACAAGAATTTCTTCTAGAAGTATCTTGGATTATATGGAATTGGGGGTTAAAATATCTATGAGGAATTGACTAAAAGAAGTTTGTTATATCTCTAACCATTTAATCAGTTTCAGCTGTAATAGAGATAGCTCTCACATATCTTTAGAAGCTGATATTAAGAAAGTTCTTTACAAACTGAAGACCCAGAGAAATAGTGTAGAACAAGGCAGAAGAAAAGATGATTCATCCCAAAAGAAAATTACTGTGTATCTTCTACAAAACCTTTCCAACTCCAGTGAAAATATTCCCTTTAAATGACAGTGCACCATATTGATCAACAGAGAATTGGAAATGCTACAGGGATATAAAGTACAATTTAACACAATAGGGGCAGACAGAAAATTACAGATCTTCACAAACTGGCTAAAGAGCTGTATCATTTAACTAACAGGCAAGGAATTCCACTGCAGTAATGAATTACAAAGAACAGCTGAGAAGTATTGGAAAAACAGAAGTATCAAAAGCTTCCTAGCCCTGCTAAACCGCTATTTTCCTCAAAGGAAAGAAAGACACATCGAGTTTACTATCAGCCATGTTGGTATTGCAAATCATGAGAGTTAATTTATAGATTTACAAATTTTTAATTTGATTTTAGGAATGCTCTACAGCATCTGATTTTTTTTCTCTCATCCCAACCTGTATTCACCACAGTGCTGTTTTTTAAGTTTAATATGGAAATTACCCTTTTATACTTGGCTCATGAGCATTAAAGAAGGCCCCAGTCAACAAGGGCATCTTGCTGAGTAAAAAATGTAGGATCAAATCTCTTCCATTTTTCAGGAAGTGGTGTTTAGATACCATTTGAAGTGGTGTATAAAATATGCCTGGTGGTATATATCTTTCTTTAAACCTCAAAAAAATTTTATTTTTAACTTGATTATCCTGGATTGCTTTGATTTCTTCCTAACACCAGCTTTCTCCCTTAATGACCTACTGCAAAGGTGAGGCTGTGCTTCACTAGCAGTTTGAAACTGCTGCTACTGCTGAAGTGGGGCTGTTTTCATGCCACTTTTTAAAAAAACATATTTCCATTATATAATCTGAAAAACAGATGCAAGCCAGAGTTCCATTCTTCTCTCCCCAAACACAATCTTCTTTTAAGCTGAAAATCAATCCAACATGTCTCAGATGTCTGCCTCCAGCTGACTTCTCCCTTTAAACATAAACAGTGCAGATTCCCAAGGCCTGTTACTCTGACAACCCTCTAATGCCATCCTTTAGACTCTCCAAACTCTGTAAATCTTCGTTCCATCACAGCTTGAAATGGACCGGCCTATTTTCACTGTTCAACATATGGGAAGATATAAAACCACCTTCCACAGTAAACTCATCAGCTTATAAAATTATTTCAGTATGACCTAATCATCCATCAATGAAGTAAATAAGTTGCAGCTTTTTAACATCTTCTTTTGTTTGCAATCTAATTACTCAGTGCATCATACGTGCAGTTGGGGAGGAAAACTCCATCAGTTTCTGTAGTGACTCAGGCTGAAAAACTGCTGGTCAGTACAAGAAGAGGTGACTACATGCACCTGTATGAGGCACACCAGGTGTCTGACAGATGGCCTGTTAGCATCTTTAAGTACTTGGTGATAGGGAGAGCCAGCACTTCCAAAATGCATTGGTGCAAGTCACCAAACTCTAACATATGGAAAAGCATGCAGGGGAGTGTGCACTTAACACAGCCAGCCAGTTACCATCTTTAGGAGGTTGTTTTTAGCCACAAGTCCAAAATTTCCAATGCCCTGCCATAAAGCAGAGAGATATCCATTCCTCATAGCCATGGCAGCCTACAAAAAGGCCACTACTTGTTACAGTAATTAGCAGCTACAGGCTATACATCCAGTGTCCAGTGTCTTTTTTTTTTTTTTNNNNTTTTTTTTAATTAGAGGGGAAGGAGAGGCATTAATAATTTTGTGTGTTGGAAGCTGAATGTTTTTTTCAGCCTTAAAAACAATGCAAAGAGAACACAGTTTATTTTAAAAGGGGCTAAACACATGCCCTGCTAGCAGCAAACACGATGTGCTGTTTCCATAGAAACAGAGGTTGGCATTATTAAAAGAAGAGAGGATTTCTGTGGCTGGTTCTCCTGAGGGACCCTCATTTACAGCTAGTATTGGGTAAACTGGGTAAGTGAGTTTTACCACCTGTTGTTAAAGATCGTTAGATATGCCTCTTTAAAGCTTTATTAACTCTCTGCTAATTTATGACAGAAGTGTGAGGAAAACCATTAGCCCCTACCTACAGGTTCTTCTGGAAGAAGATTTACATTAAAAATAATTTAAAAAAAGTCTTTTAAACTGAGTTAGCTTTGAAGGATGTTATTTGCCATTATCCTAGTAGAAGAATAGAGACATAATTTTGTCTCTGTCTCACAACCAAAGTTATTTTCCTCCTGTTGAAGACTTCAAAGACTATATGCCTGAACAAAGAGACCAAGAGGAAACTTCTGAAACTGGAAAATCGAGTAGCAGCAATATGACAAGGCATTATTCCAGAAAGTTACTCAAGATTTAAAACTAAAGTTATGTACTGGCTATCTATTGGCTCATATGTCCTGTGGTTAATCTAACTTTTTAATGCCATGAGGTACTTTCAGATGTGATAACATTCAAATCTATTTTTGTCAGAGCTCACTGATTTCTATACACTGATGTTAAAGTCATTGCTGCTCTTGGCCTTTTCAGCTTTCAGGACAGAGAGAGTAAGTGGGACACTGGGAAAGGAATGGGAAAGAGTTCCCTATCCCCATGCTCTAAACACAGTATGCTAGGTGCTAAAAAAACAGTTATAGTATCCTGTTGTCCTACATAAAAAATATAAGGCTGGTTTAGTGAGAAGAAGCTGGAGCTAAACATTTTTTGTTATCATTTTTTCTTCAATTTTAAAGCATTATTTCTTTATATCTTCTACAATCCTAAATTGAGCTGCCCAAGTGTTTTGGTTACACCCAAGGCCACAGTAAACAGTGGGCTTGGCAAACTACACATTTTTACTAATCATGGACTATTCCACACAGGGAAGATGAGCAACTTTTGCCAAATACGGGAGCCACACAGCCACCATGCTCTGGCTGTTCTTTCAGGATTTGTATGTAATTCAGATATAAATGGTTTGAAAAGCTTGATATAAAACACAGGTCTAGACTTGTGTTTCATATGTATATATATACACATATATATATAAAATCTTGGTGCAAGTGTGGGACACTTCACAAGCTACAAATCTCCTTCGTACAAATCTCCTTTGATCCCCCTTATTTTTTGTGCATCTAAAGTGATGCATTTTTATTAATCCCACTAGGACAAGAGGAGCTGGCATCACTCTGTCAGCACAGTGATTATGGTGCACAAACTTCATATCTTGATGTTGCTTCTGGAAGCTTTGTTTCAGTGTGTTTCAAGGGAAAAAAACCCAAAAACAAAACCCAAAAAAACCCATCAAAAACCTGCTTTGAAGTACCTGCTCTAGAAACCAGATTATCACTTGTTTTGTGTTTGCTGTCACACTTGAAAATGAGATTCATAGAAAGACAAGTTAATTATATGTTTCCAAGCTTCAACTCTTCGGTGGGAAACAGAAAGTCAATGTGCACACAGAAAGGACATACAAAAATTTTTGTCTCTTCTTCTTTTGCCCTCAAATAGCTTCTCTTTTCACTCAGTTTGCCAGAGCAGCTAGCCAGCACGGCTCCTAAAGCTGCCAGTTGCAGCAGGAGTCATTTCTTTAGTCCTCCTACCTCAGCATGCTGATCTCAAAGAGAACCCCACTAAGCTCTTCAAAATGCAAATTAAAGATGACAAAGGCCAAAGCTGATGCAAAATGGTAAGGCAAAAGAACTTGGGTAAATAATAACTACAGAAAGAAACTGAGACTTGTACTCGCTCTGCAGTATAAAATCTGCCTAGGCTGGAGAGACTTGGTGAATTTTGCATGGCACTTCAGTGTACCTGCTGGTTTCTGCTCTGAGACTGCCATGGGTCAGAGGGATGATCAACAGAAGTGAGGGTCCTTAGGGAGCAAGAAAAGAGCTAGTTATCGGGAAACACCTAATTGCTTGCTGTGAGGTATGCAAGCTCAGGTCAAATCTCTGTTCAGAAAAATGCTATAATGAAAAGCAATATAATAGGTTGACAAAAGAGAAAAAGAAAGTGAGCAGGCTGCAGTAATTTCGGAAAAGGTAAGTTTATGCATACATATATGTATAAATCCCAAGTATATATGTAGCACCTTCAGCAGGAATGGAGAGTGAACTGAGACTTACCTGTGTGTTCTTGAGACAGCTGGACATCCACCCAAGCAGTAAGAAAGGTAGGCAGAATGCAGATGAGCAGAGATGTGTGTTTAACACTTTTCTGCCTGCTCAGTGTCTGTGGGAAAGTGAGAAACACCTCCAGCCAGCAAAAGCTGCTGCAGCCTCTGCCAGCCAGCTGCTGCTTGCAGACGTGCAGAGGAGGCATGAAGCACCCACCAAAGAGAGCTGGGCTCTGCACAGCCCTGCGGGCGGACAATGGAGAAGCCACCCCACAGGAACATGGGGCTGTGCCCAGACTGCTCACTGCACGTCAGACAAATTATAGACACGTGTCAGGTGTAGGGGATAGAGTAGCGTGGTGATCCAGTGTGAGCCACGGAACTCCAGCAGGGACCTGGCCATGCAGGTCTGCCCTGGAGAAAGGTGGCAAACAAAGAGAAAAAGAGAATGAAATAAATCTGCCTAGCCCTTCAAAAGGAAGCACTTCAGGTTTAATTTTACATGAGAAAGTTTTCATAGGACAAAGCGAGGAAAAGCTCTCTAGGGAAATACATGATTTCATTTTCAAAGAAAAACACTGTACATAGCAGAACAAAATTTAGAATTTGAAAAAGCAAGCATT
>VXBR01001146.1:0-11959 GCA_013400215.1 Cisticola juncidis
AGCCGGGGTGCACCATCAGCTCGATGGCGGCCGTGCCGCCGCGCCCCGCCCCGGCCGCCAGCCGCAGGATGGCGCTGCCGAGGGCGCTGCGGACGCTGCTGACAGACATGGTCCTGCCCATGGTGCTCAGGCCGATGTACACGTCTGCCCACCTGCAGCAGAGGAGAACACGGCTGTTAGTGCTGCAGAGGTAGGTGGGGAATTGTGTCACGTCCAGGGGAATAGGAACCAGAATTTATCTAGATTTTAAGAACTTTTACCTATAAACAGAAGTAAAACCTGAACTTTTCTTGATTGAAACCAAGATCCTATTTCAGGTAGCAGTTCTGCAGGCCCAGCACAGCCCCAGCACAGTGTGGCAGCACATGGGGTGTTTGGCATCTGAGAGCTTACAGGTGCACTTCGGGGTCCCAAAATGGAAGAGCAGCGCTAAACTGAGAAATGCTACACTATCAAAAATAACTTAAGCCTGAATAATAACTCTCAGCTAAGTAGAAACAAAAGTGACTGAAATAAAATGGCAACCAGGCAGCTAAAGAAGCCTTCTGCCAGAATGTATCAAAGAGCCACAACTGGACAAACTGTAACTCCTAGAAACACCACCCAATGCTGTTTCTTAGCTTCACACAATCCTTTGTTCAAGTCTGGCTGCAAGTGTCAGTTCTAGGTGTGGCCTGGACGAGTCCAGGAGAGCTGAGCACTGCATGTGAGGGAGGATGAAGAGGTTTTTGGAAGGAATTGTGGCTGGAACCTTTACCTGAACGATCACAGAAGAGCCCAGCTCGGCTCTTGTTGAGAAGGGAGAAATGCCAGCCTGCTGCTGGTGTTCAGAACAACTGATATAAAAATAACAGATAAATATAAATCCCAGAAAATAAAGTTTCCAGTGGACTGAGGAAGTAATGGCATCTGCTCCAAAGGACAGGAGATTGCAAGGGTCTCTAGTGAAAGGCCTTTAATACATAAAACACTGTCTAAGCTTTTAAGAGAAGGATTTTACTGGCTGAGCTTTCTGGATTTGCCCCTGGGATGCAGGGCACTGACCAGGCTGTTTGCTTACAGCAGTGATGACCTGCTGTGACTGGCAGCTCTCAGAGCTTATTGCTTCCCCTTAACAAATACCTGCTTCTATAACAAATACCAGCTTCTAATTAGTCTCTTTCCTGCTACTTAAAACCCTTTCTTTACTACAAGAGAAAGATGAAAATTTAGTTCTTGAAAACTTTCCTTAGATAATACTTTTAAAATTCCAGCGTTGATGCAGCATTTCTCTTGACATTCCAGATGCCAGGCTGATACAGCTTCACTAGAAAGGCTGAGAAGCATACCCTGAAAAGAACATTCCTTTTCAAGTGGAAAGTGACTCATCTCTGTTCAAACAAAACCTCCTAAGCCCTTGTGCCCCTGGCACTTTGTGCTCCTCCTGAACCTCTCTCTAAGTCCTCAGAGGAAAGAGAAAGGTGGTGTTCCATTTTTGAAAGATACTACCAGGAACTGATAAAATCTTGATGTTTTAGTACAAAAAAGGATGTGTAATACCTGTCTTACCTTATTCCATGCTTTGTAAACACATCCACTGTGTTAAAAGAATCTTCTTCTACTCCCAGGTAGAAGTCCATCAGGGATGGTGGAATCCAGTCACAGTTATGGAGGCCTGGCTCTATTGGGACTCGTGTGTACTTAATCCCATACTCCTCTAACACCTCTGCAAACACGTGCCTGACCTCTGCAAGTAAAACCAGAGACTGCAGTCAGGAGCTGGACAAACAGCTTCTCATGGCCCCTGCTAGCTGTCAGCACAGAGCCTTCTTTCCTTTCTGTGTTTAAGAAAGTAAAATTCCATTTGGTTTATCTTCTGCTGAAATCCATCTGTGTGGGAGTCACCTTCTGCACTGGAAACTTTTCTCCCTGAACTTCTGCTGTAGGTGCTTTGTGCTTCCTCCTGTCAGCACTGAGCCTTTAATCCAGCCCCCTTCTAAGTGAGTGACTGGTCTTGGAGTGCACCACAGGGGACTGCACTGTCAGGAATGAATTCTTCCTCAAGTCCTTGTACAGCCAGAGCAATGTTATCTGGAGGCAGTCAGTACTGGAGGGGGAAAACCTGGATTCTTTTCTCACTCCATTTTTCATCTGTGTACCACAATGACTTTATTTGCAAAACAAGGACAAAAGATCCTTGCTCATCTCTAAAGCTGAGATATGCAGGCAGGGACTGGGATGGGAATACAATAGACAGGATGGAGTTCTTATAGCACATGAAAGAGCCACCAGTACTGCAAGCTCCAACCCTCAGTTTAACATTCCAGCTCCAACATTCCAACTGGCCAGTCTGCTGCTGGCTTTGGTCTGCCTCCTTCTGTGTGAGTGAGAGGATGGAATTAGGGTGCTGAGGAGAATTATTGGTCCTTGGAGGAGGAGGTGTAACCTGGGCCAGTTGTGCCATCAATTCCCTGGTGCTGCTATGGGAACACCCAGGGCTCCACGCAGAGCCCTGGGCAGGATCTGGGCAGGACTGTGGGGTCAGGTAGGAACACTCAAAGTGCAACGAGACACTGCCAGCAGGTGTCTCCTGGTGGGGTCATTGCCCACACAGGAGCTGGGGCAGGGGAGTCCCTCTGAGCTGGCTGTCTCTCCTGCTTGGTGCTGGGAGGATTTCCTTCTTACCTGGGAGGACATGGACGTGCTGGTGCCCATCCATGTGAGGAGGTAGGTGACCTGTCAGCTCATGGAACAGCTCCACCTGTGCCTTCAGCTCCTGCTTCACCTGCAGCAGAAAAGGGTCAGAGCAAGACCTGGCAGAGGCTGAGAGAGGGGAGTGATGGGGCTGCTGGGACCTCACAGTGCAGGAGCCAGGACCTGGCTCTGGGAAGCAGCAGTGCTGTGGTTGTACAGGGATGTGCAACACTGCTGGGCTGCCCAGAGCCTCCCCTGGCCATGGGGCTCTTTGTGGTACTGCTTGTGGGGATGTTCTAAATAGGACATTTGAACACCCATTTCTGTTTTAAATGGATGCAGTTTTGATCACCTGAACATGTTTATCCTTGTTCATGGGGCAAAACCAGCCATCTCCCTAGAGAACCAAAACCTCTCTCACAAGCTGATGAAAAGCCTGGTGCCTACTTAGGACTTTTCTGTCATTTGCTCTTTACTGAGCTAGGTTCTTTGTAAATACCTGTTCCAATGCCCCTCCTACCTCCTCACATAAACAGTTAACAGTGTACACAGGCACTGAATCAGGGAGGAATGGGTTCTCAAAGGCTGCAGAGCCTTTGGGATGATGAGGCCCAGGACTTAAAATCCAGCTCAAGCTGCACAGGCAGCGCAGGCAGGATTCATGAGCCTGCTCATAGCTGGGATCTGGGAAAGGTCCTCAGCTGTCGTGTGCTGGGATAAATGCAGGCTCATTGGTATCAGGAAGGCAAGCTGTTGTACAGCTGTATGTGGCTTCCTCCTACCTCTGACATCTTCAGGAGTCCTTGTGATAGAGCTGTTCTGAATCCCATTTTTCCATGGAAGAATCCGTCTTGGTTGAGCAGAGAAGAATTTGTCTTGAGCACCTCACACACAGGGGAGCCCTCGGAGAGGTTGGCATGCAGGCCTATTGGGATGTTGTGTCTGGAAGAGAGTGAAATGTCTGCCAAGCTCTGCACCTCCCTCACTGTGGTCAGAGAGGGGGAGATTTGAGTGTAAGAAGCAGACTGATCTTTGAGGTGTTGCAGTGCTCACTGGAGTAGATCTCTGTATCTCTGCTCTGCCAGAAAGGATGGCAGTGACCCCAACCAGAGCAGGACATCTCCAGATAACCACCCTGAGCACTGCCCAAGGCCACCCTGGGAGTGCCCCCAAACCCTGCCCCTGCCCTGGCTCACAGCACCAGGTATAGTGGACTAAATGCTGTAACTGCACTCCAGTAACTGCAGTCAGTGGCAAACAACTGAAAATCCAGATCTTGCAGCTTTTTCTAAAGTACTTCATTAGCCCTTGCTAGGTATCCCCTTGAGTTGTTCACCCTGCTGAAGATGGTACATTTACGAGATATTTGAGTTTTACTTGATGACTCCTAAAGCTGCCCTTAAGCAGAATCCAGTGATTTATATATAAACAGTGCCCAAGGCAGCTGTTATGGCATCAGCCCAGGCTTCAGGTGTAAATAGAAGGGGCTGCAGCTGGAATTGCCTGCAGTGGCCAGGCTTCTGTCTACCAGAGCATCTCCCTGGCACAGCCAAAGAAGGATTAGTGCAAGGAGGCCCACAGTGAAGTGTAGAGCCTTGCTAAGGAGTCACAGGGGTATGATTGATTACCCAGTTGCACTCTGCAACATTCTAAAAAAACATAAAGAACTCTGGAGCTGGTGTGGCTGCAGAGCTCCCCTCAGGCACAGGGCTTAGCAGAGCTGAGTGTTTCCTTCTTGCTCTGTGCTGTGGATTCCCCTGCAATGAGAACAGGACTTGTGCATGCTTGGATTCGTGCTGGGTCTCGTTAGCATTTCTGGAAATCCTCAGAATCAGTAGCCAAAATGATGCTTTGAAACTTTTTCCAAGACACCCCGTGGCCTCTGGCTGACCCAGTGAGTGGATGACAGAACTGCAATGTTCCGCCTGTGCTGCCCAGTCTGAGTCATGCTGCAGAGTGAATTTCAAGGCAACAAGTCTGTGATGCTTTAAAACCTTCTTGGAACTTCTGCACGCAGCTGTTTAAAGTGGGTGTGGTCTGTCCCTGGTACAGCCCTTGTGGCACAAGGAGAAAATAAAAACAATCTCCATTTAGGCAAAGGGCACAAAGCTGAGATCTTGCCCTTCTGTCTGACATCTGAAGCTCACTGGTGAAACATCAGCTCAGTGTAGACAGGACTGTGGATGGACTGGACCAAGTCAGAGTCATTTAGCTTGTTCAGGTTCTAAGGCTTTGGCCCTTGCAGGACTGAAAGTCTTTTTTTCCTGGCTCTTCCATGTCTTGTGATCCAGGTGGATGGTGCAGTCAATTGCTAGATACTACTTCCCAAAGACAGAAATGTTAGAAGTCAAGTTGTATGGAGAGTTCTGTGGAACAAAATGAGTCCATTGCATGATTTAGGAGCCTGAATGTTTGTTCAACGAAGCAAAACAGCTTGTGGAGAAAAAGGTCTTGCTGGCTTTTCTGATCTGGTGATTTCTGTGTAGCAGGGCCTGATTGTTTCACTGATGATAAATGTTCATTATGGCAGGGGCCTGAGCACATGTGCACACCAACTCCTGGCGAACACAAGTGGAAGGTTTGTCACTGGGGGTGACAGGCTGCAGGGCAGCACAGGAGGCAGCTACAGGTGCAGAATAGGTGCTTGGCAGGAGAGCTTTCCCTCCATCCTGTGACCTGCTGGGCACCCTGCATGAGCCCAAAGGGGTTTGTTTTGGTTTTCTTAAAAAGAGTCTACCCCAGATTCTTTATTGTATCTCTGGGAAGCTTTTGGCTGCATCAGCTGGAGTATCATTTGTACCACGGCCAGTGCTGTTTGCAAGAAAAAAAGGATTCCTGTGTTACCATGAATCAGCAGATGGACTCTTTCTGTTGAGTACTCTCTTTCTCATGTGTTGTGGGAGGGCAAGAAATGAACAGCTGAGCCTCTCAGTGCTGTCTCCCAGGAGCATCGAATGAACTGGCTCCGATTGTGCCATGCCTCAGATGCTGTAAGGGAGGCTGTTTCCAGGAGAAGGCAAGTCCAGTCCCTCTGACAGGTGTGGGACACCGAGGAGCCAAGGGCTGCACTGGGGAACCTGAGAGCAGCTCCTGGCCAGAGCCAAGCCCAGCCCCAGAGCTGGGGAATGCGCAAAATGTGGAAGTGCAGAGAGAGCTGGCCTTGTCCTCGGGTAAGAGGAGACCCTGACTGAAACATTAGAGCACATTTCAGAGCTTTGCCTAACACCAGCCGAATAACAGTTTTCTCGTGGAGTCAGTCCTGGTTTGACAAACTGTGCATGCTGAGGCGCCTGGAGAGGAACTGCTCGTGTTTAATGGCTCTGGGATACAGGCACTGACAGCAAAACTCAAAGTGCTGCACATGAGAAACTTGTTCAGAAATACTCATCTGTGGGAGGTGCACAGAAGAAGGCACACTGGGAAGGTTGTAAGGATATGGAGAGCAGGACAGTCCAGTGGGTACAGCAGAGTTCTACTGCAAGCTCGCAGGGAGAAAAGTCAAGGTGCAGGAATATCCTGAAAGGGCACACTTTTCAGAGCACATATGATTGTTTCTGCTACAGAAAATTACTTTGTAGCTGCCCACATCTTTCAAAAGACTGTAAAGTACCTGCTAATTCATTGGCTGAAATACTGAAGCAGAGCCCAGCAGCTCAAGCAGCTTACATAGCTTGTGATGCTGCCCTGGGACCAGAGCTCAGCTGTTGTGGGCTTGGCCTCATATCCACTCCTCTGGCCAAGCCCTTTCCAGATGGGACAGGGTGAGCCCTGCTGGTCATTGCTGGTCATTAACTGCTAATTGCTCACACGAGATGCAAAATAAAAGGATTGGCATTGGGCTTCAGGCAACAGTTTAGTTACTGCATATAGTTACCACTGCCAAAACAAAATCATGCGAAGAATCTACTTGGTGTCCCTAAATCCTTTTTGGTGACCCTTTCAAGCTGCAATGACCCTTCCAGTGTGTTTGGAGAGGCCCCTCTGTGTTTGCAGGTCTGTCCCAGTGCCCCGGGGAATGCAGAGAGTGAAGCAGGATGTAGCACAGGGGTTCATTCACTCCTGATAAAGGCACAGGACACTGGCTGCAGGTGTGTGCTCCTACAGCAGGAGCAGCACCAGACTGAGCTGCCTGGGAACCTGAGGAGAAGAGGTTCAGGCCACTGAGGTTAATGCACTACTAAGGTGTTTGCACTCAAAGTTGGCTGTTACCTCTGTGGTTCTCTTCTCAGCATTCCCTGTAGAGGTACGGGGGGAAAAGGAGAGGCTTGTGCAGGAGGAAATATCCTTACAGCAAGTGCTAGAAGAAGAAAGAAGGATTTCACCCTGAAAAGATTTCTGAGTCAGCAGGCCCAGTCCAGTTATCAAAGAGAGAGGAAATATAATCAGTTAAACTGCTTAAACTACTTCCTTCTCAAGCAGTTGCTTGTTTTGCTGCATGAGTGCTCTGAACAAATGTCTCTGCTGAGGCAATGTGCAGCTGCAATCCCTGTCCATGGGTGCTGCACTGAGTCACTCTGAGGCTGGTGATGGTAACAGGATCCTGGGCCCTGCCTGGCCCCACCACAGGACTCTGTGTATTCCTGGGAGATGCAATGGCTGTGGGAATGATGAGATTTGCCAAGCACTGTTCCCACTGCCTTGGAGAAGGCAGTTGGCACCTTACCCTTTCCCTTGATGGATAAACAGATCCCACCTTCACCATCCCATTTGTATCATCCAGGAAATTGCTGATCATCAGGCTTCAGCCCAAGTGTGACCCAAGTCAGAGCCTCATGTAAATATCTGTATCTAAACATCTCACTTCAGTGCACACCCAAGAGTCTGAGGCCAGACAAAGCAAGGCTTTGAGCAAAAATGTGCACTTCTGAGTTTCCTCATGTTGGCATGTGCATACTCCCTCACATCACACACTCTCACCATTCAGTAATATCTGTCTTTCATCAAATAGCATATTTTCTTGCTCTACTACTGCTAAAAACCTTTTTTTTTCTGCCAGAAATGGTCTAAACCCTCTGCAGTAAGAGCTGGTACTGTAGCACAGCTTATGGACTCGAGTTTCTGTTGTAATTACATCTTTGTATCAAGTGCAGCTCCTGTCTCAGTACCTCCGTCAGTAAAACGGGCTGCTGCCAGTAAAGTCAGTATGATCTGGGATTCAGGTGCAAGGCTTCAGATTGGGTCCCACCCCTATCCAAACAGCTCAGCAGAGGAACTGTCTGCTGTGTGATTAACAGCACATAAAAGGGTGATGAGAAAGCATGAGAGATTTCTAAATTAGTCTGATATTCACTGGGAGGGTCAGAATTAAGTCACAATCTACAGACACATTTAGCAATTAGTGTTGATGGCAAAGGAAGTGAAAACAGAGAGAATAATTAAATGTGGCTTTGTTAGATTCTTCTGTTAAACGTACCCAGATGTTGTGGGGGCTTCATCTGATGTTCAATATTTAAACTGCAAAAAAACACCCAGGAAGACTGAGGTTGTGTCCTAAAATATGTCGCTCTTATTAAGCTATTTGGACACAATCAAATGGAAAAGGTCCTAAGGCTCAGTGACACCTGAGCTGTTTGATGTAAAGGGGATATGGCAGCAAACTGTTTTAGGTGTCTCTATTTCTACCTCCATATTTCTAAGGTAAAATTAAGGCATCTCTTCATTTCAAGCTACAAAAGTACTCTTCCAGTTTCTGGGAAAGGCTCAGGAATAATCACCAGGAAGTCTGGCTGACTTCAAGGCAGGGCCTGTTAAGTAGAAAACTGAGATTACATTATATGGATAAGCAGGAAATCAGAGTCAGTTGAGGCCCCATAAAGAGAAAAGCTTTGAGTTACTGAAAAAAACCCTCAACCCACAATGGCAGTCTGTTCTCCCACCTGCTGCTCTGGTTATGTTCTGCTCTGGCAGATGCTATCAATAGGTTTGACATTTGGTGATGGATCAGGCCTCTGCTGAAACTTCTCTGTGGCCAGAAATGAGTGTGCCCCTTCTTTCACCCAGTTGTGACAGCGGATGAGGAAAGCCAAGGTGCTGAGTCTGAATGCTGAGGAAGGTTCTGCTTGGTTCTGCTGCTCTGCAGTTGGTTTGTGTTAGAGCTGATACAAAGATCTGCTGATTATCATCACATCTTTGCCAAGGCTTTTAATCAAGACTCGGGGCAACAGATGGTATACCCAGAAACTACAGAATTATTGCAGAAATGAAAGGAAGACAGAAATTTCAGAGGAACTGTGTTCCTTTCTGAAGGATGCTGAGTAACACTGTAGAGCAGCATGAGGTGCTTAGGGAGGAAAAGTTGTCTACTTATTAATTAGCTCTGCCTGTGTCCAATTAACTAAAACCAGGTGAGGAGTCAGAGCTTAGGACTTGCAGTGACGAGCAGTCATGTCATAGACAGTTTATCAAGAAGCCATAAAAGCAGTCCATCACTGACAATCCTGGCACCCTGCCAAAGAAAAACCCTGAGAAAAACCAAATTCCACAGCACTGGAATGTGCCCCCAGGAAAGGACAAGCTACCTGCTTCAAGCCTCTTCTCTCAGCTGGGATAGATCCACTCTCTGTTTACACTGGTCAAGGCTGAATAGGGGAAGACAAACACGGGGAGGAAAAAAAAAAACGACAAAGGAAACCAAACAGGCAAACTTTCATCCCTTCATCCCACAAAACAAAAAGCTTCAATATTTACAGTGGGATGGGAGATGACACCAAGCAGGGGAAAGAGGGAATAATACTGGCAAGGCAGCCAAGCGAGTGATGCTCTCCCATTTCTGCACCAGAAGATGAGGAGGACTCAATGACATTTCTGGCAAGTCTGACCCATTTGTCATCTGTGTAGAAAGTCTGCGTCAGCCTTTGCAACATGAACAAATATCTCAGGGTGACACAGGGGTTTGTTTACACACACAGGTGCCAATTAGCAGCAGCTGAACCTGGGCTTGCATTACAACATGAGGAAACCTCTTCTCCACACCTGCTGGTGCTCCCCCCATGCCTGGGCAGGGCTGAATACACCTGCAGAGTTACACAAATGAGGAACTGTAGAAACTGGGCTGTTGATCTTCAGAGCTGGCAGATGTTCCCAAAGTCACCCTGCTTATATGCTCAGAAATAGATTAAAATCCATTTCATTCACATTGACAATTTGAAATTACATTCCCCCACACCCATCCCCCCAAAAAAATCAAATCATAGCAGCATGCTTCAGCCTCTGCTGTCCCCTGCCCTCCAGCCTGGCTTTTCACACCCATAGCAGCTGCCAGCACAAGTGTCATGACCTGGATTCAAAGATGCTTTTGAACCCCTAATTACATGTCCTACTTCCTGGCTATGGAAATGAGGCCAGGTGGATGTTATTTTAAAAGCCTGCTAAAGACCTTGGCTAAAAGCTGACAACATTACCAGACCACTGGGCTTAAAGGGTTTCACAGTGCCTATGTCTGAGAGGTGTGCTGGCTTTATCTCTGTGTTTTATGTTTTGTTTACTAATAGGATTTTAGGAACTTTACTGGTGTTGTGCTCCTCCTCATTCCCAGGCAGTCCCTCCCTCGATATTTGTAGGGAATCTCTCGGCTTTTTACAGACCAGTTTGCCACTAACACCCCACTCTGGCTTTCCTCCACTACCCTAGCCCAAAGAAGCTACAAGCAATTTCCAGGTACCCCTAAAACCACAGCAAACTGAGGAGAGATGCTCAGTGAGAACAAGGACAGCAGGATTCTCATTAAACTCTCTCCCACAGCAGCTGCATTTGAAGCATAAGGTCTCAGTTTATTTAGCAGCAATATGGCTCCTTTCCTTTTCTGGTTTCCTAAATCGTTTCTCAACCTTGATGTTCTCTTTCAGGACATATTCCTGCTTCCAAGTGCCTGCCCACACCAGAGCTGAAGCATTAGCTGGGTTTTACCTTCTAAATACAAATAATGCCTCCTATTAAAGGATTTGCTGGACTAGACCATGAGACTGACACACAGCGTTTGATCTACTGCAGAGCAAACTGTGCCAGCACCCTCTCAAGGTGGTCAAGAAGTAAAGGTGGTAGGTACAAGGTATTGTCCCTTTATTTATATATGCATTTTTTACAGATGTGTTTATCAAGCCTAGAATTAATAGAAATAATGATGTGCTTTTTAAAAAAGGTTAAAGAGGTGAGGAAAAAGTTAAGCTTTCCACGGCCCAGATTTATAAATAAGCCTTTGCAGAATCACACCTTTTCTTGATTCTGCAATGAGCCTGGCTGACCTTGTGTTCAGCCTGGGTGAAATGGATCAATTAAATGAGATTTAAAGACTTGTGCTTTTATGCTCTTATAGTTTTAGGGGTAGCAGATTGGTCTGAGTATATAATGTGCACTTTCCTTCTGATGATGCATCTTTTAGAAGTGTGGAAGGAGAAAGTCTGACAAGCCAAATTCTACTAGTGAAATAGTGGAAATAGCTTCCTATTCTGAGGGGGAAAAAGGTGCAGTGACTAACAGTAGAGAAAGACCATCGCTGGTACTAGCTAGCAGATCACTGGTTTTACTATGAAGAATCTTGGTAAATGTGTCTGAATACAGTTTTCTTATACCAGCCTGAGCTATGATACAGTGTTTATTCTGGGGCTACAAAATACTAATTTTTCCAGGCTTGGTTATTCGTGGAGGCTGTCCACAAAGGAGCTAAAGAAAGTAGCTTACCTCCTTGCCAGCTCGGCTGCATCTGCTGCAGCACTTCCGTTGACTAGAAGGGACACGTTAGATATCGCACCAGCCAGGAAACAGTCCACAATGCCTTGGTTTCTCCGAGGACAATAGCCGAAGTCATCTCCAGTTATTATTAGCTTCACCTGAAGCATCCTTAGATGTCATCCCTGGCAAAAAAAAAAAGTAAAAGGAGGTTAAATCGGAACACTCGGCAGTCTGCGGATCCCAGGCAAACAGGAAAAGACAGGCTTACCGGGGGCGAACCCGGTGGTGACTCAGCCCCTGACTAACTCCTCCTGCTCCACCTCGGCCCGCCGCTGTCTCGCAGCTCGCACAGAGGCCGGGTTTGCGTGTGGCCCCGGGCTCACCGTCCCTGCCTGCTCCTGCCCGAGAGCAGCAGCCGTGCCCTCCCCTGCGGGGAAACCCTTGCGCGCACTTTGTACCGCCGGCGATGAGGAGAGAGCGAAAGCTCAGGGACGTGGTGGGATGAGTGAATCAATCGAGGGTGCGTCAGAAGGTCAAATTCCACTCCCGGGCACACCCCGGCCCGCGGTGCGCGGTGCAATGGCACGGGCAAGGATCACCTGAGGCAACCCCGCAGCCG